>OX442418.1:12106462-12275151 GCA_949361645.1 Spongilla lacustris | reverse complement strand
AGGGTTTAGCGCGATTTGTCGGCGATTATCGCGATAATCGCCGCGATTAAAAATATCGCGATATTATCGCGATTTTTTCCACCCGGGTGGGCCGGAGCCCCAGACCCCAATGGGGAAGCTTACAGGCAGCGCTCCCCCATATATATATACACACCTTGCTGGCGAGCGAGAGGAGTTTAACTCCACCCGCCCCTCCAAACTAAATCCTCCTCCCCCCCCCCCCCCCCCCCATATCTAGATGCGCCACTGAACTTCCCATATGAAGCTGCTCACTTATTTTGCTGTCCTCAATACAATCGAGCACTGCGCGCATCCACAGTTAATCAGCTTGTAAGTCCGCAACTGAAACTTATTAGGCATTTACGGTAGTGGGAACGAAAGACTATGAAATAAACTTCCTTATGGGATAGTCTAGTCCCCAGCCTGATATGCATTCGCAATGTCCATATCAGGCACTTTTTTTCGAGAAGCGGCGATAATCCATCCGCTGCTGCCGGATGTGAGTGTGGGGACGAGACCAATTATAGACACGGTCAGCAGTCGATGCCTTCTTTTATACTTCCCTTTACATTACAATACCTTCACAATATCATTCACCCCATATTCCCTTCAGCTTGCGTAAAAAAAACGCGCTATCACAACCAGCTGCAGAACAGTTCTCAGAGGTAAGCTGGCTATTTTTATACTTCATTACACAACATGGGAGCGCCCAATTAAGCTTAAAAGAACAAGCGGCCATTTTTTATCGCTTTACCTTGTTTTAATATGAACAATTACTAGTAAACAGCCTAGGGAACGGATTATCACAGGCAAGGATTGCTGTTGTGCTGCATGCAGGGTGTGTGGAAATAGGCTATACATGTAGTTGCTGTTAAAGGTAAGAAGAAATACATGTATGCTGTATTACCAGCACAATGATTTCAATTCAGTGCAATAACCTCCAAGCAGCCTTATATATTGCATTTATGCAAATCAGTGCAGATGTCTCTGGTGTTCATCCATCTAACTTCTGCAGTAGCTGTAAGCGTGTGATGCACGGCTAAATCACTTCTGCAAGTGAGAATCTATTTAGGAGCACTGATGAATTCATGCGTACTTCAATACAAGTGGGCTAACTTAAGCTATATCTGTTTGAAGTCATGTCATAACATGTAACTTTGTTACATTATCCTGTTTATTAATTTTCCTTTTCTTATACACATGTATTGTTATGCATATAGGTATCATTGGGACCATCCATACATGTCATCATGCAGAAGCCATGTTTGTGATAGTCTGTGATGACGGGGGAGGGGGTGATGATAGGTGACATCACAAATAACCCTTTATTCTCGTCACAGTTAAGTGTAGTGATGGCTGAAAGGACACCTGTTTTATGCTACATTATACAATGCATATGTGGCAGCCTATCCAAAGAAGTCAAAGCAGGTCTGTCAGCAGGAGTTCAATGTCAAATGGACTGCACTAAAGAAAGGGGAAGGCTTCCAAAAGGATAAGCTAGCAGCATTTCTCTGGGAATTGAAAAGTGTAGAACTACAAAACAAGGGATCACTGCTGAACTTGTGGTCAAAACAAACATCTGTAGCACCTCAGAGCACTACTTTGCCAAATGTTAGTTCTGTTTGCCCCTCCACTTCAAGTGCTGCAGTTAGTGACCAAGTCAAAGTTATGTCTGACATTCAATCCATCATTAATAACTCCTGCCACACTGAGCTAAAGTTCAGGAAGCCTTAAAGACATTTCACATAGAAATGTGATGGGTACAAATTCTGCCATTTTGGGTGATGTCACTTAGGGACGGCCCCTTTAACTTGCTGACTTGTGCAGGTCTCCAGGACATTGGTGCATGATTTTATAAGAGACAGTCTCAGATTTTAACACTTAAAGAATCATTTCATTGCATAGAGAATGTTGCATGCTTCCAGAAAATCATAAAGAAAGCACATCTCATTGGTTCTCATGTCAGTAGTATATTACTGTTGCTTCTATGTCACATTTTTGGGGGTATCTGATTCAATATGTTTTTTTTTCCCCTCAGTGGTGGATGTTGTTCCCTCGGTGATAGAACCCTCCTTTGGGATTGGACGCATACTGTACACGATCCTGGAGCACAGCTTCAGGGTGAGGGAAGAGGATGAGCAGAGGAAATGGCTGGCCCTACCCTCCTTGGTCGCACCAATCAGTTGCTCTGTCTTTCCCCTGAGAGGTAATGAAGAGTTTGTTCCATTTATCGCCAAGATAGGTGAGGAGAGGAGGGGGAGGAGGATGTGTTTCTGGAATGGTGCTTTCTAAACGTCAGACTCACCAAGATATGTTGTACTACACTAGAAACATACTCGCCATTTATTAGTACTGTGTGAAGTACAGCTGCTGTGAATTCTCATCAACTGGCCTCAAATTTGTATCAACTTACTCTAGGTCAGTACTGTATGGATTTCACCAGGTGGAAGAGGAAGTGGTTGAAGGCAGGGGAGACTCTTCGATTCCACTACAACACCATAAACAAATCTCTCCACATAGTGCTGAAGTCTATTCTCACAGCCCCAATGTGATATGGCAGTTGGACCTGGTGAGAAATTTGTGCTAAGCTTATATCCTGAGACAAGCTAAGCCCTTCCGTGACTTGGTTCAGTGGTGGTGCAGCACCACTTTTTGAGGCATTACAATGGGCATGGCAATTGTGGGCTTGCCATACCTCAGGTACCTTGGTTCACTAGTATATTATACTTGACCTACCACAATGGGACCTCCCCCCACCCCCCCACCCCCCCCCCCCCCCACCGTGCTCATACTTGGTCTAGCTAAAGGGGGACCCCCACCACTCATAATTGGCCTAGCACAAGGGTGACCTTCTCCCAGGAGATAATGTTATTGACAACCTTCTGAAAGAGATCAGGGATGGTACCACCCTCACCAGCAGTGGGGCTGGTAGGAGGTCCTCTAGGCAACAGCTGTCATCCTTAGAGAGATGTGCATCAGCTCTGTTAGGATGACATACTCTTGATCCATGGTGGCTCCAATGAATAGTACTATGTTAGGGTGACTTACCAGTGCAGACATGTTCATTTCTCTCATGAACAACTGCTGGTTGTGGGGAGATAGGATTGCACCATGAAGGAGTTTAGCCGCCACCTCAAGCCCACAGAACCTTGCTGCCTTCACCACACCCCATCCTCCTCTGCCCAGCTCCTTGTCAGTCAACACAATATCCTCTTTCTTTACAACCCATGTAGGAGTATTGGCTTTATCAAGCTGCTCTTGCAGGTCTTTGCACTGCAAGGTCAGGTGTTGGATCTGCTGCTCTGCTCCTGTGGCCCTATGCTCCAAAGCTGTATTTGTTTGCATAAGCTCTGCTATTCTGTTATCAGATATACGTGCACATTCCTGCAACATTGCCACAGTACCTTCAGCTTTGCTGGCTCTCTCCTCCAATGACATTATTTTGGTATTAGTATCAATGACATTCTTTTCAGCAGCAATGGCCTCCATTTCCACCACTTTGGCCCTCTCTTCTGCTACAGAGGCCCTCTTCTCTGCTGCAACAGCCCTTGCTACTGCCACATTTGCCCGTTTTTCTTCTGTATTGGCTTTCTTGTTGGCAGCAGACACTCTCTCTTCAGCAATAGTGACCCTTCTTTCTGTAGTTCTAATGCTCTCTTCAGCTACAGCAGCTTGTTTTAAAGTGTCAGACAATCTCTGTTTTACAATAGCACACTCTTTTTCAGCTATAGTGGCTCTCTGCTCAGCTGCAGTGGCTTTTCTCTCTGCAGCAATGGCTCTGTCTTCAGCCAATGCAGCTTGTGTGTCAGCTGAAATAGCCCTCTCCTCATACAAGTTGGCTCTGTTGTCAGCAGCAGCTTTTGCTTCTTCAGCACAAACTGCTCTCTTTTCAGCCATAATGGCTCTCTCTTCAGCACTAGTGGCTGTTTTATCAGAGACACCAGCTGTTTCTTCTGAGGTAGCAGCTCTCTCTTCTGCAATAATGGCTCTTGTTTCAGCTGTTATTGCTCTTTCTTCAGCAATAAATACCCTCTTTTGAGCTATAAGTAATTTGAATGCAGTAGCAGTATAGATCTTGTCCATTTGAAGATTCCCTCCTACAAGATCTGCAGTAGACTGCAGAACATAGCATAGCAATAGTACAAACTTGCACACAAGGCAAGCATATTGCAATGTTATGATTGTTATCTCATAAGCCAATGCTAAAGATATGTGGGATAAATTACAAGACAACATTTGTACACATTGAAATAGTTTAAAAGATGTCAGTACTGACCGGTTATTGTATATAATGAGGTGACAGGATTAATGTGAAGGTTCAAGTAAAAAGAGCCTCCACTGTCAAAATACCATCTAAGTTAATAAACTGTCAGATGGCCATGGCTGCATGCAGGATCAACCAGCCATTTTTGTCTCACCTTAACAAATAACTGAGCAATATCTTCTGGATGTCTTGATATCATGATATCAAGTGCTGTTCGCTCATACTTGAAAAACAAAGATGTAATTATGAAGTCAAGTACCATTAATGCATACAATGTACATGTGTTATGAATGATCGAATTAAAAAGACTAAAATATTAGCAGTAATATTGAAAGGCTGTCTATCCTCCTTTATGCTCTATAAACAAAGAATGGTTGTCCATGAAATCAGCCTTGGTAATACAAATTCTCAATAGCACAGAGAGGAAGATAAATTACCCCTGGGCCAAGGCTGTGATGAGGCCAAGTCTGTCATTTCACATAGCAACACCAAAACCAAAAATGGGGATAGTTAGTGGTGGGGGGTGGGGTACTGCACACAGGTGCTAGGAAATTGGTACATCTAAATGTGTTTGTGCATTAAATAGAGCACTATTTATTTACAAAATTGTTGGATAAACCATTCATGACACTTCCACGGTGTTTCGCAATTAAAAGTATTATTAAGTTAGTAGCTATATAACTTTTAATTGCTGAAAAACATGATATTAATGTGAGATGATGTATTTTTAATAATAATATTGATATAAAGCTACAGCATATTCTATTTGAACTTAAATACTTTCAACTTCTATGTGTATACGTGTACATCTGATGCATAGTGTGTGCAAAGATGTACTGAATAGACACTGTGTGTACATGATAAACTGCTCAATGCAACAATTTCATAACACTAATTCCACTATTCCTTATGAGAATGGTTAAGCCCACTCTGTAGCACCATACGTATATACACACTAACTCTTTTAATGTGACATATGTACCAGTACATGGCTTCAAAAACAACAATGGAATTAGATTTAATAAACTTAATTAAAGATCCTAACACAGTTAAAGTAACATGACAATTGTCCTCCACAAACATATAGTTACAAAGTGCATCCTATATGCATAATTTGATCATGTCACTGCCAGAAAACGAATTATGAAGTTTGAAAATCATCAACACACAACTTAATCTCATCATGAAACAATGCTGGCTGTATCAATTTCAGCTACTACCAGGGATGTTGGAAAACTTCTAAACCCATCTCATGCAAAGGAGAAAGCTGAAAGCAGAGAAATGCCGAAGGTTATACTTAGTAGTGTTCGGTAACCTTTGGCAGACAAGGTCTAGCTTTGCGCGGTCACAATGCCACAAGAAGGATTATGGAGAATCCAACTCCAACCTCTTGCAACTGCTTAGAACAATAACTGATGACAAACCAAGCCTTCTCAGATGGATGGTGAAATATAAGTTTGTCTCTCCAGATATCCAAATTAAGATGCCCAGTATCATGGCATTAAAGATCCTGAGGGAAATCACCTTAGACATACCTAGAAATTTAGTGTGGTACTCAATCATGGTAGATGAGACAACAGACCTGTCTAATACTGAGTTACGTAGATGATAAATTAGATGTTCATGAAGAGCCAATCAGAATGTACAGCCTAGCAACTAAAAGTTTAGCAGATGGCCCTAAGGCACTCTTCCCCAATTGCTTGGTCATGTTTTGAATTTCACAACACTAAATATGCTAAAGGGTAAGAGATCATCCAAATGTGAAACCTTTTTTGTCAGACGTTAAAGGAACATGTTGCCCTGGATTATGAGGAATTAGAAGTCTTTGCCCAACGTGGTGCACAGTCCTTGCTGAAGCACTGGCATTGATTGCTGATAATTACAACGCATTAATGCAGAAATGGGACGCTGCCAAGGATGCTATGCAAGACACTGAGATGAAGGCACAAGATCATTGCACAAATGGAATAATTTGATTTCTTTTTTGGACTAGGAAACTTTTGAACTGTTATACTAGCTTCTTAATTTGGAATACCGCATGCTTCTACCCAACGTGTGAAACAGTAACTTGCTACCAGTACACACCTATTTCCATTGCTAGTTTCTGGGTTTCTTCCCATTATGTCTACAGCACGTTACTATCTGCATATGAAGCAGTGCTCTGCCTCTTGGTGCTGGTGTTTTTCTAGAAAACTTCCACATCCATGTGTTGCACTGACATCCTCTGCACAACCAGGTCAATAAATTTTACCGCATTACAATTGTATGCACCAAGGATTTAACTGTCTGCTTCATAATTTAATTTACATGTTGATTGCGAGGTACTAAAGCAGTGTATTGTTCAATTTCACCCAAATACAGTTATGTTACTGGTAATATCAGTAATTTGTACTTGTGTTTATCATTTCTACTCATAGAAATGATAAACTTACTGAGGAGTGTGGTCACCACCGACAGAGGCGTTGTTTGACATTCACATAATTGATACTGATGCCTCGGCCTGTCATATAAACACCATACTCCAGAGGCAGTCTTAATTTGAAAGTGCAGCAAAAGAAAAGAAAAGGTTTTATCAGAAAGCTGTTGAAGGTCGACGTGGTCAATTTACATCCTTTGTTGTTTCAGTGGATGGACTCCTACACAGAGAGGCAAACCATTTTATGAAGCATATAGCTGATAGCCTTGCAAAGAAATGGAAGGTCTTACTCAGAAATAGTACGTTTTGTCAGAATGAGGCTATCTTTTGCAATCTTGAGATCTGCTAGCCTGTGTTTGTGCGGCTCTAGATGGAGCAGCACTTTTTGCACACTGACAACAAAGTGACATTTTATTATTATTATAATTTTTTATTCTTTTATTTTTCACAATGTATATTGAACTTTGTGTTTTCTTTCATTCTGACTTTATTTTCTACACATAGGACTTTAAATGTTTATCCTAAATACAGTGTCTTTTAGTGTTTCCAATTACATGTGATTAAGTACAACATACTGGTAACACTTAATTACTCATTAGTACAACATACTGACAACATCAGTACAACATCCTGATAACATACTCATCAGTACAACATACTTGTAAAATAAGTACAGCATCCTGGTAACATACATACAACATACTGATAATATATTATTGGCGGTGTGAAAAGTGTGGTAGTGGCCTAAAACCGAAATGGACCACCTGACATACAGTTATATGTAGGTTTTATTCTTTATTTATTTAAGGGCATCAATTTCACCAGGTTGTGTACAAAGACAAGACAAAACACATATCAGTAAACCTGTTTTCAAAGGTAGCTAACATCCATCACATGGGACAAAAATTCTTTATTGGTCTCATGGTACAATATCATTGTAGAATGTAGGTTAGGTCAACCTGTTGTGTTGATTTCAGAAACCGTTTTGGCAGATCCCACTGATGGCAACATGCAACATTCTTGTGTATCCATGAGTGCCGGCATCTTAGCAAATAAATATTAATCAGGGTTTGTCAAAGGTTATAGTGGGATTTCTGGGCTTATAAGACTAACGTTGTTTTTTTTAAATTGTTTCCGCCATGTTTTAAAAAGAATATGTACCGCACGACACGTGTGAGCAAAATAGGGTATTAAATTAAGGTAATTTCGCCAGGGGGGAGTGTTCGCCACCCTTAACTTACTTCAAACGCCGCGCTAGGGCTTACCTGGCGTTTTAATATCGCAGCAAAATATGGAAATATTAGTACTTGGAGTCTGTGATTACGGCCCACAATTGAAGTTCTATTAGTTATTTCGGTTCTTACAAAAAAATATCAAAAACTAAGCTACCTCAATTTTCGGCAAAAGTGGTGCGGTAAACAACGCGCAATTGGAAGTGTGTTTACCTGGTGCAAGTCGCTGTCCGTAAAATACGTAGTCATGATCTGTTTAAGATCTTGTTATTAGAGAAGAGTGGTGATTTCTGTACAATATATGTAGTTCTATTTGTTATGAAACTTACTAGCTTGGGAATTAGGGCGGGTGGCGGAGACTCCAATCGTAAATTACGCTATTAAGCAGTAGTCGCCACCCCTGGCGACTACTCAAACTTTCTGAAATGACGAAGTGAGAATAGTCAAAATAGCTACCATTAGGCCTATAAATGTTTGCTACCAATTGTACTGTAAGCTGTTCATGTTGGGAAGGAGTGTTCGCCATGGGGGTGTGGCCTTCTTTCCCATACACACGTAATGGGATGTGCATAAATATTTTTTTTTCCTGACACTTCATGCTTCAAATGGTTTCTTTTTGTTTCTGGCCTTCTAATTAAACTCAGTTCAGTTGCTTGAGCCAACTCGAGCCCTTGGATCTGTATGTTTTAACTAACTGCAAGCCACGGATGTACAAATGGAAGCCGTTCTATCCAAAAAAATACTAGCATCGCAAAGAAAGACTCCCAGGGCGTTTAAAGGGCTACAGTGAACAAGCTTACTTGTTTTAGCAACGTCCTATGTAAAAACCACTTTTGTTACACTTCGCAACAACGAAATACAGGGGGTGGCGAACACTGCAAAATCGACGTGGCGAAAGCGGTGGCGACTATACCTGAAGTACGCTTAATTGGATAAAACCACTGTTTTATTTTGCATGTTTGGAACACTTTTTGGAGAAACGAAGCGATAATAGTGTAGAATTAGGACTGAGGATCTCTTGAAACCAAGTATGTTTGAAGCACTACCCGTCCTTTTTTTTAAAAAAAAAATGTAAAAAAACCGATATCGGTACTCGCGGGTGGCGAACACTACTTAATAACCGATCATCTCGATCGAGCTCTAGTACCAGTAACGTATTCGTTTGGCGATTTTTAAAAACTCTTTTCTATAGCCACGGTCCTGCCTCGATCACAATGCACGACAAAGGTAATTTGGGAACCAGGTGAGACTATAACTTACTACGATTGAGTGTACTAACATAGTTATTTGTGTCTCGGTTACTGCACTAGGATAATACACGTGTACAGCAGTACAATTGCAACTAAAAAATACCTCCTCAATTGACATCTTCAAAATTCTGATCCGATATGGCACTACGCAACACAACTGGACAAAAAGGGTCATAATTAGAGCACAGGAAAAAGATTTACGGTTTAACAACCGCTTTCCCTTTACAAGCTCATTAAAGCTTCAACTTAAGGTTTCCGCAGCCAATCGATCTAATGAGAATAAAATTGGTAACTAGAACTAGTCCTCTTATTAGATTTAGCCTCACGCACCCATTAACCTCGAGTGGCGCACTGCATTTCGTTCCGCGCATAAGATGGTTCTTTTTAGGCGGGAAAAGTAGCATAAAATCACGACTGTGTAGCTTTTTTCCCGCCCTTATAAGTGCTGTCGGTAAAAAAAACAGCTTATAGTGGTATCTTTGCCAGGTAAGAATATGTTTTCAGTCCGTGGTGCCGCGTCTCCTACGCCCTGCTATAATTATTATAACACACATACCCAAATTGTGAAAAACGCACACCACAAGTATGGAAGTGCAGCACTAGATGATCTGTGCCGAGTGTGCGGGTGCAAATTGCATAGAGGGATCAAAGCAAAGGGGAGAGCAGTAAAACCAGAACCACCATACAGGTGTATCTCCTATGCTGACACGTTTCTTGAGGCTTTTAACATCAACATTCTTGTTGATACACCTGAGATCCACCCCCAAATGTTTTGCACCTTGTGCTTAATTAAAGCTCACGTGTCTTGCGGCAAAAGAGCTGAGAATCACTTCAAGTGCTACATGTATGTTCAGCTAGTTACACATGTACTTATAAGGTATGCAAATGATTTCTTCTAAGTATCCCTCACTCTATGCAACTTCATATGGGTACAGCAATAGATGGCACAGCTCACCATAGACCATCATAAACCTGAAATGATCACCCCACAAGCCTGGATGAGTGTACATAGGGGCATTGGATGGGTGTGTGTGTGCATGGGGCATCGGATAGGTGTACATGGGTGGCATTGGATGGGTGTACATGGGGGGCATTGGATGGGTGTACATGGACGGCATTGGATGGTGTGCATTGGGGGCATTGGAAGGGTGTACAAGGGGGCATTGAATGGGTGTACAAGGTGGCATTGGATGGAGGGCATTGGATGGTGTACATGTACATGGGGGCATTGGATGGGTGGTGTACATGGGGGGCATTGGAAGGTGTACATGGGGGCATGGGGGACATTGGATGGGTGTACAAGGGGGCATTGGATGGATGTACATGGACGGCATTGGATGGGTGTACATGGAGGGCATTGGATGGGTGTACAAGGGGGGCATTGGATGGGCGTACATGGAGCATTGGATGGGTGTACATAAGGGGCATTGGATGGGAGTACAAGGGGGCATTCGATGGGTGTACATGGAGGGCATTGGATGGTGTACATGGGGGCATTGGAAGGGTGTACTTGGGGGCATTGGATGGGTGTGCATGGGGACATTGAATGGGTGTACATGGTGGGTGTACATGGGGGGCATTGGATGGTTGTACATGGAGGGCATTGGATGGGTGTGCATCGATATTTAGCAACATAATTGTAATGACGTTCTATACAGTGCTAAATCATTATCGTATCTCCACTGAATCCCTTGTTCCCTTCCTTTTTACACCACTATTGCCTTCAAATCCTATATGAAACGGACTCAATTAACACTACTTCATGCGCAGGATCCGTGATGTTCCTCGTACTCAGACCGCTTATGGCAGGTCCTGGTATATACCCTATGCTGAATCAGACAAAAACGATCATTCAAGCCATGTAGACAATCACAAAACAAAGCAAACCCATGGAAAAAGATCGAGAAGTTGTGGGAACGGTTGTTAATAGTCTTCATGGTACAATAGTGAGTAGACCCTGGTAATATTACGGCATTATCAAAATGGATCACCCGTTTTGACTTTTTTTCACGACCAAACCCAGAGCTTGGTCACGGGCGAATGGTGCCTACTGTACGTAGAATTGGTGTAGCTATCTGGAAAAAATGTATCAATCGACATAAAAGCTTAACCAGGGTAGTGTTATCGGTGGCGATGTCAAAAACTTAAAATGTGGAGTAAGTCAAAGACCCTCCAACCTAAACGCTTTAAACACATCTCACTGTACGTAAAAAAAAAATCTGCATCTGGCCATGGTATTTCTTTATAAAGAAAGACAAGTTTAGGGGAGTTGTATCGGTTAGTTGTTAATAATATGGTAAGCCCTCAAAATTTTGTATCTTGGGTTCTAAAAGGGCTATAAACATGGCGATAAGTTTGCCCGCACGCAACTTACTTTCTTCTCAAGAGGGGCGAGGCGTTACTTCATCGAATTAGCACCATCGCGGAGTCCGCGCTTTGCAATGTACAGGGCTCTATGGCTCACGTGCTCCGTTTCCAATCCTTCTACTCTAATATCTATGATACCACTAACTTTCTCAGAGAGAATGTTTTTTATATGTAGAAGTAAATACGATTGTACGATAAAATCCAGCCGTTGTAATTCCCATGTTTATTGCCTAGATGTTACATTTGCAGCTGTGGCATTAGTTCGAAACTCGCGCGCCAAGCTTTCCCTCTTAGAAGCTCGTTTCTCGTCTGATCATAACGTCGCATCTTAGAAGCTCGCACCGCAAAAAATTCTTTTCCTGTTGCCACCTCTTAGAAGCTCGGTTCGACTCCAGATTTGCTCTGTACATGTCACGAGCAGACGCCCGCCTTTGTTCAGCATCAGTATTCGGGAGGACTCTAACTCATAGTCTCGATTTAGGAGGTATTCATCTCGTCGCTTAGCTTTCCTCTTTCGTAGCCGTAAAGGCATTTTGACAAAAACTACTTCGCTAGCTAAAAGTGGTGAGCAAAACTAAACACACAAATGAAACTCCCACCTGCTCCAATCATACGATACACAATTCTAATTATACGTGAATCATTGTCATGGAAACGGTTTTAATATAGCTAACTCTATATTACGTAGCGATTACGTATATCTTGGCGCACGAGAACAGCTGCAAATTACGTATATCGGTTACATCATAGATATTATACATCACTTACATGCTTTATTTATATATCTGATACCTGAAGATGTATTGTCAGGAAATTCTACGGTTTTGGTATAACTGGCGCTCATTAAAACCTTTCCTATCTCGAGTTATACTCACCCATAAAGACGACGACGACGACGACGACGACTATGGACAAATTACGGCTGGGAACGAGAACTACGAGCTTTTTTGTTCACTTAAAGTTAACGGTCTGGCGACTTGAACAAAACAAGCAAGCCAAGAAAAGGGAATATGGACAACGCATACGAGATGCTTAACATGGCGTCTTCACACCACTTGTTTTTTCTACCTCGGGTGCAATGGGGAGAGAAGCTACCACTTTTTACAAATTGTTAGCTGACCTGCTATCTGAAAAACAAGACAAAGCATATTCCCTCATTATGGGCTGGCTGAGATGTCGCGATCGTCTGTCATTTGCCATACTGCACAGGGCTATCATGTGCCTGCAAGGAAGTAGGTCTTCTTACCACCACCCAGTTTATTATGATCTGGCCCTAGCAGTACATGAGGGCAGGCTGGTTTGATCACATATGTTAGTGTGTATTTATTGTTAATCTGTAATATATGATATGTTATAGTGTAATCTGTGTAAGTGTGCATGTGTATATTATCTGTGTAAGTGTCTATGTATATATTATCTTCAGCTTGACAAGCAATGAAAGTATATATGATTGAACTGTCCGAAAGTTAAAATAAATAAATAAATCATATATCCATGTTGCTCCCAAGTGTCAAGCAAGGCAGCCGCAATTACTGTTTGTGAGGTTGTGCATGTTCCTTTATCTTGGGGCCTTGGGAGCTACACCTGCATGCTGTCATACCTGCTTCCAGTAAGATTGGTGAATTGAGCAGTTATGATCTGGGGTAGGGTTGTGGTCATGCACACCAGATGAGCCTGATGACAACTAACGTGCCTGCATGTGTTACAATTGCAAGGTCATGGAAGATAGAAAGTGCAGCAAAAATGACAAGCTTTAATTTGCGATGGGTGTGTTCATTTGTTGTTGAGTCATTGAATTGGTGTGTGGGACACTGCAAAATGTGAACCTTTTATTCTACATCTGCCCTGTATAGACACAGTGTGCTTCATGGCCTTATATGGAAACAGTGCACCATGATCTAATATGGATGCTTCGTGACCTTATATGGACATAGTGCTTTATGACATAATTATATAGACTCAGTTTTCCAGGACCTTATATGGACAAATTTCATTTTGACGATGTAGCTGCCATACTATAGTAATCCTAGGATTACATTACATTTAGCAGGTAGTGTATTGGTGTATTGGAGTACATCAATAGCACATATAGTACAAGATAATGCACACAAGGGATCAGCTAGCAGGCCAGCTGGATCTTGCAATTGTGAGCATTTTCCTTCCCCAAGGTCAGGCTTAGTCTCCCATACATGTCCTGCCTCACCCCGGCTTCACTGGAGGCTGGGCCCACTTCTAACCTCCTGCTGGTACGGATTTTATAAAGATCTAATCAAGACCTCTTCACACCATAGACCAACGTGGGATTCCCTACTCCAGCATGAGATGCCCATGCCATGGCCATATTATGATCCATACATGAGATTCTCATGCATATGTGATACTCCAACATGACACCCTCTGTCCCATTAATTTTAAAGAGAGAAATATAGCATACACCAAGAACATTTTAATAGAAATTGCCTCACAGTATGTGTTTAAAAATTATTGGAATAACGTTATTAACAGTTTCTGATATAACCTGCAACGTCTTATAATAATGATTATAAGATAAACTAACTAGCAATGACTCTTACATTGTCTCAGAATTACATCTATCACTTATTCTCCAATATAGATAGTAGGAAGACTGTGGAGAACTCATTACAATACTTTTCTTATATGGTTTGGCTCATGACAGTTATACACCATTGAGTAACATAACCCAATTGTTATCCAACACCTTAACATATATGTATCTATTATGACATAGGTACATATAGTCGGGAGGTTAATTAAGCATTTGGTATACTTATGGGATTTCAAACTCCCAAAGATAACCAGTAATGACCACGTATTGTTATGTTCCTTTTACAGTCACTATGGCTTGTTAAGTACATCTACCTGTTATTTATGACTTGTACGATGTGTGCATGTGTGTGTGCAAATGACGATCACCTGATCCGCTACATGTAGATGTTTGGCATGGTGTAATATCAGATGGTGTCATTTAAATTACCAGTCAATACTACAATACACACACAAACACATATGCACACACATACATGTACACGCACACATATATGCACACGCAAACACACACATGCACACACATGTGCACACACATACACACATATGCACACACAAACACACACACAATACACAAAGACTGGATTCTTATCAACAACCTTCTGAAAGAGATCAGGGATGGTACCACCCTCACCAGCAGTGGGGCTGGTAGGAGGTACCTTGAAAAGATAAACTCAGTGCCATAAAACTCCTTTGTATGCAGTCAGATTTACAATGTGTAAGAAGCACTTCACAGACAGGGCATAGAATCAAGAACATTTCTAAATACTGTTTCCATTTATGTGTTCAAAAAAATGATCTTTTACAGGTTTTTAGGAATATCTCAGAATTACACCTACAACATTCTCAACACACCTACTATTAACATTATGCACATTTCTAGCAATGTCTCGGAATTGCACTACAACCTAATCTCCCCACATCTAAATATTAGGAAGTCTTATCAGTACATCAGCAATGTATGGACGATTATTCTTATCGCTTGCTGTGCAGTGTTGTATCAATTCTTTCATATTTGACCAGGAGAGCTGTCTGATAAGTTCTTGCCTCCTTTTCACTTCAGGAAATGGACCATGTGCCATTTCCAGCAGAAGAATGCCATAACTGAAGACATCCATTTTGGGAGATTGCAGCTCAGGATCAGAGCTCTCAGGAGCTGCATATGTGGCATTGCCAGGGGCCACTGTGGTCACCTGGCGGGCAAAGTTGGATGACCCAAAGTCTGACAACTTGGTCCTCCACATGTCTCCTCCTAACGGCTCAAGGAGCACATTGCTACTGCTTACATCTCGGTGAATGATGGTATCTGGCTTCATCAAATGCAAATAATTTAGGGCTCTAGCAACATCAGTGGCAATAGTGCACACTTGTTGACGTGAGAGGGTTACCTTGTTCTTTGTCTTATCTTCCAGCACTGCCCTTAGAGAGGTGTGCATCAGTTCTGTTAGGATGACACACTCTCGATCCATGGTGGCTCCAATGAATAGTACTATGTTAGGGTGACGTACCAGTGCAGACATGTTCATTTCCCTCATGAACAACTGCTGGTTGTGGTCAGATACGATTGCACCATGAAGGAATTTAGCAGCCACCTCAAGCCCACAGAACCTTGCTGCCTTCACCACACCCCATCCTCCTCTGCCCAGCTCCTTGTCAGTCAACACAATATCCTCTTTCTTTACAACCCATGTAGGAGTACTGGCTTTATCAAGCTGTTCCTGCAGGTCTTTGCACTGCAAGGTCAGGTGCTGGATCTGCTGCTCTGCTCCTGCGGCCCTTTGCTCCAAAGCTGTATTTGTTTGCATCAGCTCTGCTATTCTGTTATCAGATATACGTGCATATTCCTTGCACTGCAAGGTCAGGTGCTGGATCTGCTGCTCTGCTCCTGCGGCCCTTTGCTCCAAAGCTGTATTTGTTTGCATCAGCTCTGCTATTCTGTTATCAGATATACGTGCATATTCCTTGCACTGCAAGGTCAGGTGCTGGATCTGCTGCTCTGCTCCTGTGGCCCTATGCTCCAAAGCTGTATTTATTTGCATAAGCTCTGCTATCCTGTTATCAGACATAGGTGCATGTTCCTGCAACATTGTCACAGTACCTTCAGCTTTGTTGGCTCTCTCCTCCAATGCCATTACTTTGGCATTAGTAGCAATGACATTCTTTTCAGCAGCAAAGGCCTCCATTTCCACCACTTTGGCCCTCTCTTCTGCTACAGAGGCCCTCATCTCTGCTGCAGCAGCCCTTGCTACTGCCACATTTGCTCGTTTTTCTTCTGTACTGGCTTTCTTGTTGGCAGCAGACGCTCTCTCTTCAGCAATAGTGGCCCTTTTATCTGTAGTCCTAATGCTCTCTTCAGCTATAGCAGCTTGTTTCAAAGTGTCTGCCAATCTCTGTTTGACAATAGCACACTCTTTTTCAGCTATAATGGCTTTCTTGTTGGCAGCAGACGCTCTCTCTTCAGCAATAGTGGCCCTTCTTTCTGTTGTTCTAATGCTCTGGTCAGCTACAGCAGCTTGTTTTAAAGTGTCTGCCAATCTCTGTTTGACAACAGCACACTCTTTTTCAGCTATAATGGCTCTCTGCTCAGCTGCAGTGGCTTTTCTCTCTGCAGCAATGGCTCTGTCTTCTGCCAATGCAACTCGTGTCTCAGCTGAAATAGCTCTCTCCTCATACAAGTTGGCTCTGCTGTCAGCAGCAGTTTTTGCTTCTTCGGCACAAACTGCTCTCTTTTCAGCCATAATGGCTCTCTCTTCAGCACTAGTGGCTGTTTTATCAGAAACACTAGCTGTTTCTTCTGAGGTAGCAGCTCTCTCTTCAGCATAGGAGGCTCTTGTTTCAGCTGTTATCGCTCTTTCTTCAGCAATAAATACCCTCTTTTGAGCTATAAGTAATTTGAATGCAGCAGCAGTATAGATCTTGTCCATTTGAAGATTCCCTCCTACAAGAGCTGCAGTAGACTGCAGAACATAGCATAGCAATAGTACAAACTGGAATGTTATCTCATAGGTTAGTGCTGCTAAAAATATGTGGGATAAATAATAGTACTGACTGGTTACTGTATCTATATAATGAGGTGACAGCTGATTGTGAAGGATCAAGTAACAAGAGGTCCACTATCAAAATACCATCTAAGTTAATAACCTGTCAGATGGCCATGGCTGCATGCAGGTGTTTGTCTCACCTTAACAAATAACTGAGCAATATCTTCTGGATGTTTTGATATCATGATATCAAGTGCTGTTTGCCCATCCTTGAAAAACAAACATGTTATTATGAAGTCAAATACCATCAAAGCATACAATGTAAATGTACAATGAATGAGAATGATCTAATTTAAGCAATCATAGTGGTAGATTATAAATATTGAAGGTCTGCTTATCCTCCTTTCCTCTCAACAAACAAAGAACAGCTGTCTACAAAATCAGCCTTGGTAAGAGAGGAAGGTGAAATACCCCTGGGCCAAGGCTGTGAAGAGGTCAAGTCTGTCATTTCACTCAGCACCAAAAATGGGGATAGGTAGTGTAATGAATGATCAAATTAAACAGACTACAATATTAGTGGTAATATTGAAGGGCTGTCTACCCTTCTTTCCTCTCAACAAACAAAGAATGGCTGCCTACGAAATCAGCCTTGGTGATACAAATTCTCAATAGCACACAGAGGAAGGTGAATTACCCCTGGGCCAAGGCTGTGAAGAGGCCAAGTCTGTCATTTCACACAGCAACACCCAAAACCTACAAATGGTGATAGGTATTGGTGAGGGGTGGGGTGCATTCAAAAATGTGCTTGAAGATTGGTGTGTATTGGTGTGCATTAAATAGAGCACTATTAATTTGTGCAAAGTTGTTGGATACTTTATTAACTACGCTTCCAGGGTTTTTTCTCAAGCATATTTTAGAAGGTATTGAACTTTTAATTGCTGAAAAACAAGGTTATTGATATTCTAAGCTACAGCATTCTGTTTGAGCTTAAATAATTACAACTTCTGTGTGTACATCAGATGCATAGTGAGTGCAAAGATGTATCGAATATATACTGTGTGTACACAATAAACTGCTCAATGTGACAATTTCATAACATAAATTCCAATATTTTTAGAATGGTCAAGTACACCCTGTAGTACATATGTGCATGGCTTCAAAAACAACAATGGAATCAAATTTAATAAAAGTAGTGAACATAACATTTCAATATTCCTACACACACACTGGTAAGGACATATAGCTACAAAGTGCATCCTATAGCACTATATGCACACTAACTTTCCTAATGTGTGTACTTCATACATGATACTAGGTAGAATACCTTATCCTTTATGTTGCCATCAGCATTATGTGATAATAGGACCGTCACCGCATCAAGGTGACCCTTTTCAGCAGCTATGTGAAGAGGAGTGGAACCATTCTGGGGTGGAAAATACATTACTCACAACGCAAAATACTGTTCTAACTAAAATGGATAGTGCGTGTAAATTTCAATGAAACTAGGGTTTCCCTCAAATGTGACATCTGAAACTCATTGCATAACAAAAGAAGCTTAATCTAATTAATGATAAGTGCCCTTATATCTCCCCATAGATCCTTTCACAACATGAATAAATGTAAATGGCTTAAAATCAACAATGAAATCAAACTTAATGAAATTAATATCAAAGACCCTAACTTGGTCAACCTAACATTGAGAAATTAATGATTCAAATGTATTTTTTAATTAACAGTAATTTTAAATATCAAACAATAACATCTGACTTAATTTACAGTGTTAATATGAAATAACACACAATGGTAACAAAAATAATTATTAAAACTGAGAAATTGAAGTCCTTGGAGGATATCTATAACAAAAGCTGTCTATTACAATCATGCCTCCGAGCAATAGCATAGAAACAGTTGAGCAGCCAAGGCAGAAGCGACAAGCTGATTTCGGTGAGTAGGTACATGTTAGTACACACACAAGTTCTAATCTTTTTTATAAAATTATAGCTTTATGTAAATACATATACTATTGAACTTCTTGCTTGCTTATTGGCAAGATTGAATTTCAACAAAAATTACTTCTATTGTGCTTGCTTGCTGCATGCTGATTGGAGTGATCAGGGATGGTTCCCATGTACCCAATCCCACAACCCCAAAGCTGAACTGCTGGTTTACTTTGCTCTATTGCTTCACCCTCCTACCACTCCCCTGGTGCATTGACTGCACATATGCACATACATGCATATACTGTAATGCTACCCATGAATGGAAAGTTTCACACTTATAACATGCCCCTTTGTGATAACAGTATTATCACAAATAAACATGCTACATGTACCAACACATAAACACTATTCAACATGGTACTTGCTGATTGGGGTGATCAAATATTGTTCCCATGTCTTGGTCACTATTTTTAGAACACAGTGTACAGTGGATTATAAAATACATATGCCAGACATCCATATTAAACATGAACACTAGTAGCATACAAAATAACATCTACCATTATAAGTGATGAGAACAATGACAAATTTGTCATGTACGATACTGAACCAACAACCACTTACAAACTGATATGGGATGATTGGCACTCATACAGTAATACAATAATAAAATTAACATTTAAAAATCACGTAGTGAAATTCTATGTATGTATTCATTATTATTATTATTATTAATTCCGGCAGATATCGAAACAAAATTAGAGCACTAAATAGCATGCACATGCTTGCAAATACTAGGATATATCCATATCCTCATTAAACGTTTTCAATATTAATGATAAATTAATTTCTGAAGTTACAATTAAAGAGTAATATTTATATCTCTACTTTTTTTTTTAAACCACCATCTTCATTGAATATTAAAATCAACAATACAGTAATCTAAACATCATTCAAAGGAGGGGAGAGAGGGTTGGAGGCAAAGTTCCCAAAACAGATGCAGCATTCCCCCTCTGAATGGCCACTAAAAACTTTTGCAGGGGGTATGCCAAAGAGCTTTTGTCCCCAGTGGTGTTCACAATGCGGCGACCCAAGTCCGTCAAAAATGACATGGAGCGAGGGCTGCAGACTCCAGTAGTTTCAAAGGCAACGGGTGTGAAGGAATGGTACGCATGGGAGGTGATGTAACTGTACTTCTTGATCTTAGTTTGCTCTGCCTGGTTCGCTGCTGCACACACTTCTGAGGCTGTCATGGATAGATGGGAAGGGGCAAAAGTGTCTACACAGGTTGCATTTCAGACCAATAATCTGCCATTTGACCAAGGAACCATTGTGATTCCATCAGGATGCTTACCATCTGCTCGATCGAGACCAGTGGGCTCTAGCCGAGAAGAAACATTGACATTAAAACTAAATCTGTTGTGTTGATATGCTATGCATAAGTGTATGTTCAACAGTGTTATGGATTATGGATCATTCTTTAAAAAACTATGTTGAAAGATAAATTTATCACTGGCAAGGTAGCCTCGTCCCCAGGCCCTATTTTTATATTAAAGTTAGAGGGACAAAAATTAGGGCCTGGTATCCAAGGACAAGGTCTTTGTGCACATGCGCTAGCCATTCACCAGAAACTGGTGAATCGTGCACTGTTGTAATTTTTGTTTGTAAACCTTTCCGTATACCATTTCATTCAGCGTAAACTTTTCCTCGTCCCAGGCCATCGAATACGTACAGTTTCGTACTTCGAGTCTACTAATCTCGCTCCTTGGACCAAGTTCTTACCTCTACGATTGGTACGTGTAGGCTGGCCACCTCACGCTACTTCCCATCTTTAGCCGAAGCCACAATGCAGATAACCTACTTGTACTCTCGTGGTGCGCACTCATTGGAACTACCCGTACCCTACACGGTCTCCGGTTCTCCCCCCCCCTTCGCACTTAAACTCTTACGGTACAGATAATCAATTCAAATTAATTATCATCTTATTCACACCTCAGAGACAAGTACATTCTGCATGTCTTTACTTTACTTTATTAACATATACAACTGTACATACTGCTAAACCTAAGCTAAACTAAGACCAGCTAAACGGGGGAACAGTCGGCTGATCCGCTAACAAATCCAGCTAGACCCGGAGGTATTTTGTTTCCCTGATTCAGGGATGGGCGATGGGACTTGCTGGATTTGTTAGCGGATCAGCCGACTGTTCCCCCGTTTAGCTGGTCTTAGTTTAGCTTAGGTTTAGCAGTATGTACAGTTGTATATGTTAATAAAGTAAAGTAAAGACATGCAGAATGTACTTGTCTCTGAGGTGTGAATAAGATGATAATTAATTTGAATTGATTATCTGTACCGTAAGAGTTTAAGTGCGAGGGGGGGGGGGGGGGGGGGATCTACACAAGAACCCGGTCGCCTTCTCGTCATCAAACACTTTCCATGCAAGTGTAGGGTACGGAATGGATAGTGCATGCACACAATAACCTTGTCCATGGATACCAGACCCTATTTTTTGTCCTGCTAACTTTAATATAAAAAGAGGGCCTGGGGATGAGACTAAAAGCAAGGATTCTCTTCCCCCCCCCCCCCCCCCAAAAAAAAAAATAGAACCAAATTATATGTACTTCTCCTATACTGCTGCCTGCTTATTGTACTTAATGGTAGTAATGGTTAATTAATTCCATGTGTTGTCCATGAGACTCATAACCAATGGTTTGTATTCTTTTTCATTTTAACATGCTACATGTAGCAACACATAAACACTATTCAACATGATGGTTGTTGATAGGAGTGATCAGACAGAGATTGTTCCCATGTCTTAGACATCATTGTTAGTACATGCATACAGTGGTTGGCATGGTATCCATGACTATAAATAAATATGCCAGACATCCATATTTAATATGTACACTAGTAGTATACAAAATAACATCTACCATCATACATGTACATGTAGTTGGTGAGTACAATGACAATCACATCATAAAATACACTACATGTACCGTGACCTACCGGCTGATATGAGATAATTGGTATTCACATTGTATTAAAAGAACTAACAAAATGTCATATAATAGTCACATCATAAAATACTGACACAATACATTTTATTGAACCACAACATACATGTAGAGAAACAGAATGACTCAAAAGGATTATTATCATAACATGCCCATTCGTGAAGATTTACATGTAGTGCACAGTGGTTGTCATGGTTCCCATGATACAAACATATGCCACATACAAATACAAATGTCCAGTTCCTATGATTTTAAGCATGTGTTATACAAATACATATCAGAACCATTATGGATTCTGCTGGGCAACCTCATGACAACATAGAGAAACAGAATGACTCAAAGGGTTTAACAGAAATACAACATACAGGACAATTTCTGAGAAAATTGTGCTTCGCATATATATATATATAAAATGTTACAAGTATATAAAAACATTCTCTATGAGAAAGTTGGTGGTACATAGGATTTGAAGGCAATAGGGGTGTAAAAAGCAGGGAAACAAGGGTTGAATGATAAGGAAAAACGAAATAGTCCTATATTTAGCCGACACACATTGTAGGACAATACATTGTTCATGCATGTGCTAAATATAGGACTATTTCATTTTTCTTTTCATTCAACCCTTGTTTCCCTGCTTTTTACACCCCTATTGCCTTCATATTCTAACTAGAGAAATAGAATGACTCAAAAGGATTAACAAAAATGCTTACATATTCATACATGGTTGTAAATACATGGATCTAGTAACATAGATACTACAATATTTATTAGGGAAGATAAAAATGTGCAAATACAATTGTCATTTCCTTCATGTGATTGCAAACCAGTGGTTAAGAATTTTAGTGTATACAGGGTGTTCCTCAATCAAGAACAATTGTTCACAAGCAGTTAACTGGTAATTGTTTTTAAAAGTTCTAACAGCAAAAGAAGACATGCTGGTGAAATAAAATTAATGTAATATTTAGAGGTCAATTAATATTGATAAAAGTCTCAAACATTATAAATGTAAGGTGGGTGGTTATTTGCAAACTGTATTTAATTAACAACTTCCGTTTAGAAATTGAAATCTTGATTTTCATTGTATATGTATCATGATTAAGTGGTTTGAATTTATTAATAAAAAAAAAAGAACATTCAAAGTATTGTTGGAGCTTTTGGATGCCTCTAAACTACTATGTTTTTGTATTGGGAAGTATTAACTCGTTTTTGTTAATTTTAATTTCTTTGTTTTTATTTCATTAATTATTAAAATTGCATGCTCTAGATATAACTCACTTTGTTCACATCAGCTCCTGCCTTCACAAGGATCTCCACTATAGCTGTGTGGCCATTTGCAGCTGCTGCCCACAATGGTGTCTGTAACATCAGAGAGGTGTCACCATCAATACTCCATCTCAATGGCAGCTGATAGCACACTATTACTCATTATTTAAATAGTATTACCTTGTATGCTATCAATTAGATCACATGAATGCTCTGATCAAATAACAATATTTGGACATTGTACACAGTGATAATGAACCACTACAATACAGTTGCCAAGAGCAAGGATTGTGATCATAGTTTTCTTCTCCAAATGCAAGCACAAAAGCAAAGTCTATTGCATTTGCTGCTTGCTCATTGAAGTGATCAGGGATGGTTCCCATATACACAATTGCACATCCCCAATGAGGGTCTACTGGTTTCCTCCATTGCTCCACTACACATCAGCATTGATTGTACACACTACATGTATCACCAGGGTGACCATGCCTGGGGGGGGGGGGGGGGCTGGCTACACCACTGTGGTAAGCTAGCACAGTAGCATACAAAATAACATCTACCAACTATCACAACTTACATACACACTCCACTGATTTGAGATGAATTGTATTCACATTGTTTGAGCAAATGCAAGAAAGGAATAACAAAATGTCATAAATGTAGGAGAAATCACATTTTGAAATAGAATGACCAATAAAATGATATATTCATACATGTATGTAGATACCAGGACATACACTAATGCATTTAATTCAAAAAAAACAGAAATATAATACATGGCTGTAAATACAAGGATGTCCTAATGGAGCAATAAATCAAAAAATAGTAATGGTAAATTAATTGAAAACGTACAGTTAATGTAGAAATCGCATTGTCAAACTGACCAGTGGTTAAAACAATCTATAGAGCATACATGTATGATTTATAAAATGCTAGCAAATATTAAACAAGGTTCAACATTGTGCTTGCTTAATTGGATTGATCAGGGAACCTACACTTCTTGTGAACATTCCTATACTACATTGCACCACCCTCCCACCACTACAAAAAAAAAGGTATCCAGCTGTAGACTATTGAATCTACCCCTCCAAAATAAGTAATTAATTGAAGTATATAGTGGTTGCCATGGCTTCAATGATTATAATTATCCAAAGTACAAATATAATTTGCACATGTCCATATATGACGTGGATACTGGCTACCCCACTGTGGTAAGCACAGTAGCATACAAGATAACATCTACCATCATAGGTGGTGAGTACAATGACAAATTTGTCATGTACAATACTGAACCAACTACTACATGTGTACTTACAAACTGATATGGGATGATTGGCACTCATACAGTAATACAATAGCATTTAAAAATCATGTAGTGAAATTCTATGTATGTGTTTTTATTATTATTCATTCCAGCAAATTGTGAAACAAAATTAGAGTAATAAATAGCTTGCAGATACTATAGGATATATCCCCCCCCCCCTCCCCCCCCCCCCCCTCCCCCCCCCCCCAAAAAAAAGCAACGAAATTATATGTACTTCTCCTATACTGCTGCCTGCTTATTGGACTTGATAGTAGTAATGGTTAATTAATTCAATGTGTTGTCCATGTGACTCATAGCCAACATGCTCATAAACACTATTCAACATGGTGCTTGCTGATTGGGGTGATCAGAGATTGTTCCCATGTCTTAGACATCATTGTTAGTGGCATGGTATCCATGGTATACATATGCCAGACATCCATATTAAACATGAACACTAGTAGTATACAAAATAACATCTACCATCATACATTTACATGTAGTTGGTGAGTACAATGACAATCACATCATAAATTACACTACATGTAACATGACCTACCGGCTGATATGGGATGATTGGTATTCACATTGTTTGACCAAATAAAGGAAAGGAATAACAAAATGTCATATAATAGTCACATCACAAAATACTGACACAATACATTTTAAATTAACTACAACATACATGTAGAGAAACAGAATGACTCAAAAGGAATAACAGAAAAGTAATTCATATACATACATGGTTGTAAATACATGCACGTCCTAATGGAATATTACAAATGATAAATCATATTGATGTGCAGTGGAGCTACATTGTTCCCTGGAATAACTGTTTATAAAGGGATCGTTATTCCTATTTCCTATATTTAGCAACATAAAAATGTAATGCCATTCTACAAAGTGCTAAATATAGGAATAATTATTTTATCTCCAATCCCTTGTTTCCTTCCTTTTTACACCACCATTGCCTTCAAATCCTATATACCACCAACTTAATTAAATTAAAGTGACTATATCGCAAAACATCATGCAGAAACGTTTGTCTCGATTGCTTATGAAGGATAGTGTATTTTCATAAAATATGTAGTACATAAGTAGTTAAATAGTTTAATTATAAAAATAAGCATTAGTTATTTTAAATATGTAAGGGTGTGACGCCGGCTCTCCGGTCGATCTTCCTGAGGCTCCTTCACCTCTCCCTCCTCTTCCACCTCTCCCTCCTCTTCCACCTCTCCCTCCTCTTCCACCTCTCCCTCCTCTTCCACCTCTCCCTCCTCTTCCACCTCTCCCTCCTCTTCCACCTCTCCCTCCTCTTCCACCTCTCCCTCCTCTTCCACCTCTCCTTCCTCTTCCACCTCTCCCTCCTCTTCCACCTCTCCCTCCTCTTCCACCTCTCCCTCCTCTTCCACCTCTCCCTCCTCTTCCACATCTCCCTCCTCTTCCACCTCTCCCTCCTCTTCCTCATTTCTCGTCATTCTCATCACTGACATTAGCTGGCAATTTTTTTTTTTCCCACAGGCTCCTGTTCGGAAATCAAAACAAAGTTACATTGTATGTAAAGCAAATGAGTTAGATCGCAGCTCAGCAATGAGATCGGCATGTGTAACTAACAGATGCCTTTCGATACAGCCTTTAGCAGGTGATGAATGGTCATCACTGACTACAGCATGCTGGACCCCTTCATCACTGAACAAATGTGACAAGTTATCTGCCAAGCTAATAGTTCTTCAACACTTCCACTACAAAGCGCTGCATCAATAGCTTTAACTGCCATATGATTTTTGCGGGCAGAATAAAGTGTCCAGATAAACCCCCACAGCACTGCATAGTGAGGTGCAGCTGCCCTTATCACCCTCAGTGGACTGGAGCAGGTTGGAAATTCACAACAAATAGGGTGACCTCGCCATTCACTATAGTGCAAGTCTGATTGCAAAGTGCTATCGTGACAGACACAACTACACCCTGAATCAAGACTGTCCAGTCCAGCCCGGACATCATCTATGCATTTTTGAAATAGCAACTTGGTTTCCAGCACTACTTCTATTTCACCACTAGTGAGCATTCGACACTCACTTGTGCATTTCCATTTCAGTGGGCGCATACTATCATGGCCACCTCTGTTCTCTATTTCCTCTGCCACAACACACCTACCATTGAGGTCTACTGGTATAGGCCCATGCTGCTTTGTGTGATTGTAAGAGGTATCATAGAAATAGGGTTCTGAGGCAGCACTATGATGCCTTACCCCAGCTAAAAGATCATTTTCTGTGAATTTTATTGCACTAATGGCACGAACATCCTTTAACAATCCCCCTGCTTTTGTTCTTCGAATGTTCAGTGCCTTAGCAAGTAATGCATCTGCACTAACTTTGCTAACAGCAGCATGTGCAGATCTAGTGGTAACCTTTAGTGCTAACCATGGATGGGTCTGGCAAAAGGCATCATCTAGCAATGTCCTATTGCTTAGAATAGCCTTTTCAAGGCCACCCTTATACTCCATTAGAACACTATCATTGGGTTCATACAGGGAGTAGCTAAAATGATTAAGGAGATGGAAGCATGCAGTCAATACTTAACACCGCATCCACAAGAAGCGCGGGGAAATTTAGTCTATTTTGGGGCGAACCGAAAAATGATTAATTCCCTCTAGATAGAATTGCTTGGTTTTGAGTGGAGATTTCACTACATGTACCATTATGAGGCATATTGCATTTTTTGTATCTCAAACAGACATACCATTGGCTCAAAACGTAATTGCATAGTTGAGTGGTTCTAGCGTTATCGCGTAAGAGGTACAGATTTTTTAAAATAATATATTCCTTCTAGATAGGTAGTTTGATTTTTTTTTTCAAATTGTGATTTAAGCCGCATATTATATATCTTGGAAAGAGCAAAAAATCTACATCCTAAAGATACCTTACATTCATGGTGATGCGTTTCGTTGCGAGCACCACGCTATTCGAAAGATCACAAATGAAATGATCGCGAATGTATGTGAATTTCTAGGGTACGCAAAACAAAACTGTCCAGGTTGAGTTTATAATCAGTATAGAGATATAAATAAGTGTGCAGCCTTAACCAAATCTTTAAAACACATAGTCTTGCTGATATCATACATAGGGATGCATTGGATTTCGCTTCAATAAGTAACTAACACTTACCATTGGGCATGATAAGAAGAAAGGTTATTCTGCCAAATAGTACACATATAACTATATGCACTGAGTGATTAGAATTATGATACTAACTGATATAAATCTAACTGCTAGTACAATTTGTAATGAAAAGCTGACATAAGAAACATATCAAACACACCACACTATGTACAATACATGTACAAACAGATTCATGTATTCAGTTCACTTATCCCCATCTTCTTCAACTTCCAATAGGTTACAATGACTTTAGGAATTTTGGCTTTGTAAAAGGATTCACACAAACTACATGCCCATTATCAGAGTACAGCCTTCTACCAAAGATGTTCAAAGTACATGTAGAGACCATAAATCTGACAAAAAGTTTAATATTGTAGTAAGGTAGGAAATAATCTTCTTTCTCTACAACTTTTTTACCAATACTTCTCCTAAATGTATCCTTATTCTTCTGATTCTTAACTTTTTGTCCAGCATACCTGACCTGTGTTTTGCAAAATTTTACCATCTTATCTTGCTGTTCATCCGGTGGGTGAGACAACACAACCATAGTAGTGTTTTATTGATCTTACTTTTAACTTTGCTATCAGTATAGAAATCCACTTTCGTGTGGGCCAACTTAATCATTGCATTTTTTTTTGCACTCAGCAATTCAGAATAGAGTGCTTTTTTTCAATATTTGACTTTCTGTATAATGCCTTTTGAAGATACTGTATGGTTTAGCATTTTAACACTAGCAAGTACTCAACCTCATTTGATGTAATCATATTCCTTTTTTTAATGCACTTTTTCTTTCCTCATACATGTATTTAGTGTAGCTCTAGATCTTAGTTTATTGGTATGGATTGGGAAGTGTCAGTTTGGCTAGTGTGAAGAGCATTGACTGATGAAAGTGGATCTTTGAATGTATTTGTTTGGGATTCATATAAAGGCAATTCAAATTGCAGTAAGCCATTTCTTATATCAGGAGCTAGAAGGGATCCATGCTCACTCACATCTTTTACATATATTCATTCATGAGTCTCTTGAGATCAATAACTATCTTCATTCTAAATAGCAACAAAGCATTGGTTGCGCAAATGCGCATCAGTAATGCCCGTATGGATGCATGCATCTAATTAAACATGAATGAAAAGAACACTGCGTGGGCATCATCGAATTGCAATGTTACAAGACAGAAATAGAAAAATTAGTTCAATCTTCAACGTAATGTCATTAACAACTTAGTTGATCGAAGAATGGGGTGTGCAATAAATAGGGTAGTCACAAAATATTTTATTGTAAGGAATGGTTATGTGCTTATGCTTTGTAGACAAAGAATCCAATTAAACATACTTCTTTAAATTTAAAGATACATTTACAAAAGCTTGTGTGTTCTTTTTTCATGCAGACCAACACAAAACACCTGGGTAGTTAGAGCACCCTTTGGGCATCATCCAAACGTCCTCATACTTTGTAGTATGATGATTCAATACCTGATTTAAATAACAATATACATCCCGTGATAGTTGGTTCACAATCAGAGTCAAGATTCACTCCCAAAATAATACTACGAATTCAATGCGTCAAAACAAAAATAGATCAGTAACCAGCTCGAAATTAGGCAATGGTGTTGCATTCTACAACTAATTGGCTAACTAAGTCAAGCTGTGTAGTCGGACTAGCCATGCAGATAATCGAACAAGTTTCTTTGCTTGTTAAGGCCTTTTTCAAACTTTACGAAATACATGTCCAGTTTTCGACGTAGTTTTAGATCATCGATTTACGGACCCACTTACGCGATTTGTCAAAGTACCTACAGTAATGGTACCATAAATTTATACGTATGGGTATTGTCATGGGAACACTTGTGTTTGGTACTCGGACGGCTTCATACCAAACATGTATATCTGACATCAAGGGGCAGTCGGTAGGTAAATTGTACATTTATTGGTGTAACTGGCGCTCTTTAAACCTTTCCTATTTCGAGTTATACTCACCCATAAAGACGACTATGGACAAATTACGGTCTGGGAACGAGAACTACGCGCGTTTTTGTTCTCTTAAAGTAAACGGTTTGGCGACTTGAACAAAAAACATGAAAATGATCATCTTTCCATTGTGGCTCGATAGCAATAAAGAGCTACACTATCCGTTTCTCGGTTCGTGAGTTATACGCGGGTCGCGTTTTTAATGATTTCATGATACGACACGAATCCTATATGAGAGTTACTACCGTAACTCTTGATAACAAATACATATCTGAACCATTATGGAATCTGCTGGGCAACCTCATGACAACAGAATGACTCAAAGGGTTTAACAGAAATACAACATATATATTATAATATACATTCAGATCCACAAAACATATGTACATGCTAAATAAATGCTACATGTAAAACGCAAACAAAAATACTTCTTTTGTGATTGCTTGCTGCATACTGATTGGAGTGATCAGGATGCTTCCCATGTACACAATCCCACAACTCCAAAGCTGAACTGCTGGTTTGCTTTGCTCTATTGCTCCACCCTCCTACCACCCCCCTGATGCATTGTCTGCACACATGCACATGCATATGCTGTAATGCTATCCATGAATGGAAGGTTATACACTTATAACATGGCCCTTACGATTAAGATTTAGAACACAAGTGGTTGTCATGGTTCCCATGATACAAACATATGCGACAAACAGATACACATGTTCAGTTTGCATGACTATAAGCTTTGATATGACGCACTATGGATTCCGCTGGTCAACCCCACTGTGGTAAGCACAGCAGCAAACAAAATAACATCAGCCATCATAGGTGGTGAGTACATTGACAAACACATCATAACCTAGAGTAATAACTTACCTTCTGATATGGGATGATTGGTATTCACATTGTTTGACCAAATAAAGGAAAGAAATAACAAAATGACATACATGAACACTCACATTGTGAAAGAGAATGACTATGAAAATGATATATTTGTACATGCACATCTATGTAGATACCAGGACATATTAATTCAATATATGGCTCTATAAAAGAACACAGTATTATGTACAATGTACGAATGATATCTATGGCATTACAAATTAAGATAAATCTATCACTGGTGGAAAAGCGAGGATACTCTCCCCCCCCCCCCCCCCCCTCCCCTAAAAAGCAACCAAATTACATGTACTTCTCCTATACTGCTGCCTGCTTATTGGACTTGATAGTAGTAATGGTTAATTAATTCAATGTGTTGTCCATGTGACTCATAACTAGTGGTTTTTTTTCATTATAACATGCTACATGTAGCAACACATAAACACTATTCAACATGGTGCTTGCTGATTGGGGTGATCAAGTATTGTTCCCATGTCTTGGACATCATTGTTAGTGGCATGGTATCCATGATTATAAAATACATATGCCAGACATCCATATTAAACATGAACATAAGAAGCATACAAAATAACATCTACCATCATACATGTACATGTAGTTGGTGAGTACAATGACAATCACATCATAAAGTATAATGATATGGTATGATTGGTATTCACATTGTTTTGACCAAATAAGAGAAAGAAATAACAAAATGTCATATAATGGTCAACATCATAAAATACTGACAATATAGCATTTTAATCAAGCTTATAGAGAAACAGAATGACTCAAAAGGATTAACTGAAATATAATACATATGCATATGTGGTTGTAATACATGGATGTAATAAAGGAACATACAGATATTAAAAACTACAATTTTTAGTGTGTACATGTGTCATGAAATGAACTTCCAGCTACTACAACAAAGTCATACCTAGAGAATGTGATTTTTATTTTTATTTTTATAAAAGGTAAACAGTATTGAACATGGTTCTTGCTTGTTATTGGGGTGATTAGAGATTGCTCCAGTGTGCAAAATTGCACTTCCCCAAAACATATCCTACATTGCTCCACCCTCCCACCACTCTAACGGTATGCAGTAGTACACACACATGTACATGAACCTGCATACCTAACCCTCTAATATACATTGTAAGTCCTATTTCAGTGAAGCATACAGTGGTTGGCATACAGTACAAAGATAAATATTTGACCAGAACCATGGGCAACCCCACTGTGGTAAGCACAGCAGCATACAAAATAAATAACATCTACCATCATAGGTGGTGAGTACAATGACAAACACATCATAACTTACAATAACCAACCACCACAACTTACCCGCTGATATGGGATGATTGGTATTCACATTGTTTGACCAAATAAAGGGAAAGCAATAATAAAATGTCATAATAGTCACATCATAAAATACTATCACAATACATTTTCGACAAAACAGAAATACACACACACGGTTTTAAATACATGGACGTTCTAATGGAGCAATAGATTGTAATTAATAGTAATGATAAATTATTTGAAAATGTACAATGTGGAAATATTTTTGTCAAACCAGTGGTCAAAATTTTTGTTGAGATTTTTTCCACACTCACCAAATGTATACATGGTCATTGTTCTTATGAACTTCTTGCTGTTACAACAACCTATATAGCGTGTGATTTATAAAATGCTAGCAAAAGTTTCAACATTGTGCTTCATGCTTACTGGATCAATCAGGGATTGTATCCATTTCACATCCCCACACTACATAGCACCACCCTCCTACCACTACAATGGTATGCAGCTGTACACTATTGAACCTAGCCCTCCAAATAAGTAATTAAACCTCAATAGACATATATGGTGGCTGCCATGGCTTCAATTATTATAAATATCAAAAGTACATTGATTGGTTGATTGATTGATTGTTACACATGTTCATACCTGTATTTGACATCATATTTGCCAGTATCCATGCATATATATATATAGATATATATAATTATTATTATATATATATACATGTACCACTGTGGTAAGAACAGTAGCATACAAAATTACATCTACCATCATAGGTGGTGAGTGTAATTACAAATCAAAGAGTCAAACTGTTCAAGCTGAGCACAATTTGCACTCCAGACTTCATTCAACACAACATAACCTACAATTTAACCAACTCACATAAGATATTGGGACTCATACAGTAACGGAATATTAAAGCATGAGCATTAAATGGGAGAAACCACTGGGGCAAACTACAGGATGGCTGCATGCAAAGCTGAGTTTTGCAATATTTCGAGCAACAAATCTTCGCTTGCATGGTTCTCGCATCAAGTGGAGAAGTGAAGTTGGAATGGATGATGGTGCTGGGCTACCGACAGAATTACCAAAATCGGATTAACACTTTTATTTCATTCTTTTGTTCTGTCATTTTGTTGTTTATGTTTCCTCTTTTACTGTGCTTGCTGTTAAATGTGGTTATTATATTTTATTTAAAATTAGAATTTTTAAAGTGATTAAACAAATAGCATGTACATACAGTACATGCTTGTAGATACCAGGACATATCATTAGACATACTTAATATTAATTATAAACTACACAAAATACGTTACAATGTAGGAGTAATATTAATCAGTTTTATCTCTATAATTAAATCTGTTGTGTTCATATGTTGTGAACAGGTGTATGTTCAAAGTGTTGTACTGCTGTTACATTGTGTATGTGATGTTTCTGGCAGTGATAAACCAATACTCTATATTTTTGTTACTTGGTAGGGGAAAGTGCTATATGGGGGTATGTGGGAGGGAGTATACATGTAACTCACTTTGTTCAAATCAGCTCCTGCATTCACAAGGATCTCCACTACAGCTGTGTGGCCATTTTCAGCTGCTGCATGCAGTGGTGTCTGTAGCATCAGAGAGGTGTCACCATCAATACTCCAACATCTCCCATTACAATCAGCTCTACAATGGTAGCTGATAGCAAACCACTGTACTCATTTATTTGGACATTGTACACAGTGGTAATGAACCACTACAATACAGTTGCCAAGAGCAAGGATTGTGATCATAGTTTTCTTCTTCAAATGCAAGCACAAAAGCGAAGTCTGTTGCATTTGCTGCTTGCTCATTGAAGTGATCAGGGATGGTTCCCATATACACAATTGCACATCCCCAATGAGGGTCTACTGGTTTCCTCCATTGCCCCACTACACATCAGCATTGATTATACACACTACATGTATCACCAGGGTCACCATGCCTGGGGGGTGGGCCTCCCTTCCGCCCTTTATTAAAATTTGACTTAAACACCATGGCTGCCTTTGTGGTAAGCACAGTAGCATACAAAATATAACAACATGTAGGTGGTGAGTTCAGCAAGCACATCATAACCAACTACCATAACTTACCCCCTGATATGGGATGATTGGTATTCACATTGTATGACCAAATAAAGGAAAGGAATAACAAAATGTTATATAATGGTCACATCATAAAATACTGACACAATACATTTAGCTCAACATGAAACACAAGGTGGCAATACCTACATGAAATTTGTTCATAAACCAAATCATACTATTACATAATTTGTTATTACCATAGACTTTTCTTAACATTTTCCTAACTTTCTAGGAAAAGTAAAAGGACAACACCAGTATCAAAATAAAATCAGAGTATTGTAACTTTTGTGATGAACAATTAATAACATGGTCAATGAGATGGAATAATTTGGCAGAGTACATTGCATACTCATTCTACTTGAATGTCACATGTGTTTATGCAATTATCAAACTGTATATGTTCTCAAAAATAGACATGTACATACCCCCTCAGACTCAGCATTCACTTTAGCACCACGTAACAGAAGTCGCTGAACACCTCCCACATCTCCAGTCTTGCATGTTTGGACTAACTGTTGATGAGAAATAATTTGTATATTACACAAGTCCAATGTACAAAGCTAGCCATCATACCTCTGCAAACTTAATTAATCCATTTCATTTATACTTATCCCTCCCATCGCTGCTGTGTGGTGATTGTCCCAGCAAGCTGATGGAGGTATATACCTGGACCTCATCATCATCAGAGCTTACAAGCCATAGGACAGATCCCATTAACCACAGGGGCTGTCCATAAAGTATGTAAACCCTTCAAAAGTATGTCAATTCTTTCACACACACACACACACACACACACACACACACACACACACACACACACACACACACACACACACACACACACACACACACACACACACACACACACACACACACACACACACACACACACACACACACACACACACACACACACACACACACACACACACACACACACACAAACACACACACAGCCATATATGAATAATTCAATACAGACAAGTTCAGGGCTCATCCTCCCATGGTGAGACTAAATGCCCCTCAGTATGATACACTGGCATAGGCTCATCACTTATCAGTTCCACTGCACTCAACCTTCAGGGCACTGATGACTGCAGTACATTTGATTTGATTTACATGCAGGTACAAATACATCTGTACTCAGTGATTATTTGGACCAGCTGCCAAGCACAGCTCCTTTTTTGCTCCTTTTTTTTTCTTCATGACAATCAATTTGAATATTTTGAGCAAAGCACCAATTTGGCTAGCAAAGTTACATTCCTCTATCAGAGTCTGACAACAGCATTCTGACAGTCTTTCTAGTAAGCTTCTTCTCATTATTGGAACAGCGATACAAATAACTTCTCCTTATTCATGTTATTATCACCACCCATCGTTGTGCATAATTTAATCCCCCTCACCCCCATCACAATTTGTCATACCAATTAGCACCCCACCTCCAAATGCTGATGTTCTTTATGGGACTACCCCACAAGGGTTGGAGGAGCTCTTAATTTACAATGGACCACTTAGCGCTGACGTCACGCATGCAAAGTTTCCCAATTATTGCTCCGCGGATCAATTTGGGGGGTCAACTGTTCAATGAAATGTATTGCGGTCTATGGGATAGGGCCAAACATTTGTTTATAACTCCACTTCCGTAATACCCATGTGCTTTTCCCTTTTGGAATCTCTTAAGCGGTCCATTAGAGTTTATTCTATTCCTTGGTAACGCTCCTAAGTCTATTTTGATTGCGTTGAAGTCACTCGTCGGGTTGAGTATCCAGGCATTGTAAATGAAGGTTAGACGCCCCCAAAATATTCCTTTGCAGGTACTGCTACTATGCCCCGCCATACGTGTTGCGTCCCACTTTAATTTGTGATAGTAGCGAGGGGGGGGGGGGGGGGGGGGGGGGGGGGGGGCAAGAAAAACTGTATGGACCCCATCATCCAACTTTGTAGAGCTTAACGAGAGGATTACGAATCTGCTTTCAAAATAAAAATCGGACGTAACAGAAAAAAGATACAAGGGGTCAAAAAAGGGGGGCGTAGGGAGTACCACCCTACGCCCATTATAATTTCTGTTTTTGTATCTTTTTTGTTTCGTTTCAGATTTACACGGGAGTAGCATTGATATATTCCTCCCAGCTAAAGAACTTCACTGCGATCTCACACATAATCGCTAGACACTTGTAAAACGGGCAGTGAGAGATTTAACGTTTAACCCCCTAGTGATTATTTCCTATTTCGGTTAGCAATAGGAAATAGCCACTAGGGGGTTAAACGTTAAATCTCTCACTGAGATCGCAGTGAAGTTATTTAGCTGGGAGGAATATATCAATGCTACTCCCGTGTAAATCTGAAACGAAACAAAAAAGATACAAAAACGTGAAATTATAATGGGCGTAGGGTGGTACCCCCTACGCCCCCCTTTTTTGACCCCTTGTATCTTTTTTCTCTTACGTCCGATTTTTATTTTGAAAGCAGATTCGTAATCATCTCGTTAAGTTCTACAAAGTTGGATGATGGGGTCCATACAGTTTTTCTTGCCCCCCCCCCCCCCCTCGGATAGTACACTGCAAAAAACAAAGAGTGAGATTTAATCTATTGAAGATTAAACCACAGTCAAAAACGATTTAATCTAATCAATTTACGATTGTGGTTTAATCTTCAATAGATTAAATCCACTCTTTGTTTTTAGCAGTGTAGTAGCAGAAAAGTTAGAGAAAAGAGTGTTGCCATTCGATTCTATAAGTTTCCTGAAGATAAAGTTTTACGACGTGTGTGGCTGAAAAACATTCGTCGAGAACTGTCCTTCAAACCTATGGCTCACTCTCTGTATGCAATGCCCACTTCGTAGGAGGAGTAAAAGACACCAACTTTATTTCCATGGAATAAAAAAGATCTGCCATCATACAGTGTTAATACCAAAGAGAAGCATACTGACAGCATGACCTGCTATGCAGACAATGAAGTGCCTATTAAGGACAGAGGAGATGAGGAACCTTCAGAGGTGAGCAATACCAGTAGCATTACTGATGATGGTAATGGACACTTAGAGAAAGGTAGTTCTGTTGAAGAAATTAATGACACTATGGCTTCTAGTAGCACTATGGAAGCATCCACATCTAGCAATGAGTTAAATTGTGTCACATCAGTTCAAAAACATCTTGTGGACAAGGAAGTCCAAGTGACATATGACACCACATTTGTTAATGCTCTCTTAGTGCGTATCGATGATCTTGAAAATTCTAATGGATCACTAAAGTCTCAATTAATAAATCTGACATTTAGCATAAACCGATTCTCTAGCAGTGATAAGGATGTTGCATATTATACAGGCTTTCCAAGTTTTAACATGTTTCAGATATTTTGACAGTATCTTGGAGAGAAAGTAGACCATCTTATTCATTGGAGAGGAAAAGAAACTAATCTCTCAAGCAACAAACCTTCTTTTTCTTTTCTATGTTTGGTGCGATTACGACTAGGCTTGCAGATTTCAGATTTGGCATTTCGATTTTCAATATCTGATGCAACCGTATCACGTATATTTACTACTTGGATTAATTTCCTTTACTTTGAGTTTAAAGCAATAGATGTCCCACCATCCAGAGAGCAAATTGATAGAGTCATGCCTGTGTGTTTTGAAACAAAATAACCAACAACTTGTTTGATCATTGATGCTACAGAAATACCACTGGAGAAACCCTAATCAATCAACATGCAGTCTACAACTTGGTCATCAAATAAGAATACAAACACCCTTAAAGGTCTGATTGACATCACTCCATCAGGGTATGTTAGTTATGTTTCAAATCTTTATTGCGGAAATATTTCAGATAAAAGGCTTACTGATATTTCTGGTGTGCTAAGAACTCTTCAAGCAGGTGATGGTCTGATGGCAAATAGAGGATTTGATATACAGGATGAATGTGCAGCAGTAAATTGGTTCTTAATATCCCTCCATTTCACTACGACCGTGGGCAGCTAAGTGCCAGCGATGTGGTGAAGACACGGCGTATTGCTTCACTTCGAATTCATGTGAAACGAGCCATCAACCAGATAAAATGTTACCACATCTTGGATTGCCCTATACCTATCAACATGACTAGTACCATAGACCAGATATTTTATGTATGTTGCATGCTTACAAAATTTCGTCCACCACTGGTTACATAAATGTCATTATTCAACCATTAATGCAGCTACAGCATTAACACCTTTATGATGAACTATTGCTGGTAGTACACAGTTAGTGTAAAAGTCAACAAGTTTTGCCTCCACACCGGACCAGAATTCGTTGTCAAACAACATTCTCTCCACACAAATGTCCTTAGCTGTGTATGTGACGAAATCACACCATAACCTTCCTGTAATTGCCAGCTGCCCTTGAATTTGGAAGTAGTAGTTGTGAGTGCGTTTAAGTTTAGGTTTTCCATTCTGCAACTCACAACAGAATGATCTATCCAGGCAAGCAGCATGAACTGTTTCATTTCTGAACTTCCAGGGACATTTTATTTCCACAACACCCTCTGATGGTTGTTGGCTTATGTCTGTAACCAGCCTGTCAGGTGATGCTCCCAAAAAGTGATGGACAGGATGAATAAAGAGACCACATTAATCCATCTTCAATTCTTTGTTACCATGATCCTTCTGCCATTGTAAATAGCAAGCAGCAGCTCTTGGTTCACAATCTATCCCCCATTGGATTGAAGCAGGGTGTGTGTCATATTGAGCTGGTGCAATGCAATCCTTTAATAGGGATTGTATATTTGTAACTTCCCTTGTTTTGAACCAGCTGCATTTGCAAACATTACAAATTTTGATGCAGTAATTCTGCAAGCTCGAGATTGGTGCCACAGAGGAATCAAGGACTGCCCCCTTGTTTTGCACTCCAATTTCTTAGCAGCAGTCTCAGATATTGACAATGTTTGCAGTATTTTAGTGCATGCATCATTTAATGCCTGCTGTGTAAGTGAAATTGAAAATGCAAAGTCTCATGTGAGGTGTCAATAATGTGTTGTGTGAGCTGTAATGACCAACCACATTTAAAGAGAACACACTTTTTAAACTTATCAAAGCGTGCTTCATTAACCACTCTATCACCTGGTCGACGTGGATCATAATATGTAATAGTAGGCTTGCATACTACTGCTGCTGTGTCTGCCTTATCATCCTTATGCACAGTAAAACATGCATCCCTAATGAGGGTGGGGGAATTTGGTTTTAGTGCAAGCTTATTCCATTGTTGCAGTTGAGAAGTGCATGACACCTCTGTGGCATGTGGTTGCTGCAACATGGCTGCAAGCTGCACTGGGCCATTCACCTGCTGGACACTGGCACTGCGCTGCCAGGATATTACCTATCCCCTCATCCATACAGATTTCTACAGTGTAGAGGATAAGTTTCATTGATGCTTGTGTTTGTGATGACACATACACATAATGAGGCACCCCAAGGTTGGATTTCAATCCCTGGACGTACCCCTTTTAAAAAAAATTCACAGCCTTAAGAGATTTTAGAGCTCCCATTTCAGTTCCATCAGCACTAATTGCTTTACTAGCAACAAGATACTCATGGAATGTAAACCAAACCGAGAGACCAGTCACTTACTGGAGCTTTTGGTGGTTGCCGACAGCTGCTCGTACCTCTAACAACAGCCAAACGCCTTTTCTTCAATTCAAGATGAATCCCACTATCTGGGTCAACGAGCCGCTTAGCAGAACCACTTCTAATGTAGTCATTAACACTCTTGATTAGTGCTGCCTTGTTTCCACTCTGCGATGCACCACGACATGCTAACCATCGTTTCAGTTCTGGCACTTTAAGCTCGTGAGGCTTTCGTATTCCAAGAGAAGCTCCAGGTATATCGTCCTCCATGAGCTCAACTTCGACAGAAATTGAATCACACATCTTTGAGAATATTAAACAGCCGGTTTGAATCAAAACACACATACTGTAGCATGCACTTACCTCGCACCCTCTACTTTAATTTTAAAACTTCAACCAGGAACGCTATCTAAACACCAAACAAACTCCAAAAGTACGACACTGGACCACTTAAGAGATTCCAAAAGGGAAAAACACGTGGGCATTACGGAAGTGGAGTGGAGTTGTTTGGCCCTATGCCCCTATCCCGGATTTTCCCATAGACCGCAATACATTTCATTGAACGGTTGACCCCCCAAAATTGATCCGCGGAGCAATAATCGGGAAACCGTGCATGCGTGACGTCCGCGGTAAGTGGTCCATTGATCGGGCAAAGATAATAGCAGCATTAGCGTGGCCACACCCACTAACACATGGCCTTTCCTGTGCATCTGCCTTAGGATATGGTCATGATGTGGTCTGTGGTACTTATCAGTTTCATGTAGGAGGTTATGTTCTATTTGGAGCCAATACTAATATTCATCGAGCAGCTACACACAATGTATTTATTCCATTCATCATTGTTTTGTGGACACTGGTGACTGACCCAACAAGCTGATGGTAGTACATACCATCATCAGAACTTACAGGCCCATTGGATACATGGTCACCTACTTGGGGGACCTCATTAGAAGGCCTACAGCCTAAACCACATGGGTTAGAAGACTAACGCTTTTTTAAAAATCGTTTCCCGGCCATGTACATGTACCAGTCACGTGTGAGCAAAATAATCGATCCTACTACTAGCGGTCCAGAACCACGGTCCTGTCTTGTGCTGCATGAGCAGCATGACAAAGGTACTTTGGGAACCAGATAACTATTACTCACTACCGATTGAGTTTACTAACAAAGCTATTCGTGTCTCGGTTACTACACTAGGATAATACACGTGCATAGCAGTAAAATTGCAACTAAAAATACCTCTTTAATTGACATCTTCGTATCACTCAAAATTCAGATCCAATATCGACGACGCAAATAGGGGCCTACGCTCCCGTACCGAATCTATATGGTACTATCAAAGAAATTAATTACAAAGTCCGGGTTTCGCCGGAAGTGAATTGCCATGTGGCATGGCAGACGATGGACCGTTTTCGGTAACCGTCACCTAGACGATCCATCGTCCGTCTTTGAGCATAATGCTTGGTAGGTGGGCAACAGGTGGTTAATCCTAAAATAGCTTTGTTGCTTGTGTTCCCGGAGGGATGACGTACAATGGATCGACGAGGAGCAACAGGTGCTAGCGGAGCAGAAAGTAAAAGACAACTCTTCCGTGCCCCTCCCCGCTGAACAAGCAGGTGTGGATGTGTTCATTATTCTTATTTTTAGAGTTGTTTGAACGAAGCGGCTATACTTCAGTTTACTACCCCCCCCCCCCCCCCCCCCCCCCCCTTTAAACGTTAACATTATGTTAAACTGATGAATACAAAGGGTACATCTTAAATATCTATGGGTACATCTACGCTAACCTTTATGATTCATATGAAAAAGGGTATGTCGAGATAACAAGAACCGCGATGAAATTAAATGGCTCTGCGAGGCCCACAGCTTGTTGCATTCTCTCTCATTCACGATGTCTCCTATTTCGAGTTATGCAGCCCATGATCGTAATTACATTAGCGGGGTAGGGCCTACGTATTCCGGGTCTAGCTAGCTTGATTTGTTAGCGGATCAGCGGACTGTTCCCCCGTCTAGCTGGATTTGTTAGCGGATTAGCCGACTGTTCCCCCGTCTAGCTGGGCTTAGTTTAGCTTAGGTTTAGCAGTATGTATGGTAAGTTTACAAATCACAAAATTAGGGGCGTTATTAGCGAGTAGGGTTAGGACTTAGGGTTCCTTTGTCAATTCCGTATACTATTCGAGGAGAAGCTTTCTTGTGGTTATTAGTGACTGCTTGTGGAAGTTGCTAATAATGCCCCTAATTTTGTGATTTGTAAACTTACCATACATATTACATACTGCTAAAACCAAGGACACTTAATAATTAAGTGTCCTTGCTAAAACTAATCCGCTAACAAATCCCGGAATACCCCGCTAACGTAATCACGATCGTGGGCGGCATAACTCGAAATAGGAGACATCGTGAATGAGATAGAACGCAACAAGCTGTGGACCTCGCAAACCCATTTTATTTCATCGCGGTTCTTATACTCTCGACATACCCTTTTTATTCATATGAATCATAAAGGTTAGAGTAGATGTACCCATAGATATTTACGATGTACCCTTTGTATTCATCAGTTTAACATAATGTTAACGTTTAAAAGGGGGGGGGGGGGGGGGGTAGTAAACTGAAGTATACACAACGAAACAGCTGCATGAAGCCTGATTCTTTTACCGTAGAGGTCTACGAGAGGGAAGCGGGAATGCGTTGGACCGAATTCTATCAGCAACACCAGAATAAGTGAGAAGGGGAAGGCTCTCTTGAGATAAAAAGCATACCTTCCCTTCGGTAGTTCCACAGGGGTGAACCACGATTCTTCAAGGATCGTCACTGGCTATTCACGGAGTTTCCAGAGCTAATGCAAGCAGCCCACTCTGTCTCTGAAGTGCCGGAGGAAACCCAATCACTCCCATCAGAGCGAGACGACAAGTTTGTTATATTCGAGGTACTAGCAATATATGCTGAATGCGTGGCGCACAGGTCAACAACGGGACACATGTATTCATCTACATGTACACAAACATACAACACAACATGCACGCACGCACAGGTTGGGTGTGGAGTGGGTAACGGACCTGTTTGTATGCAGTATGGGAAATACAGATCTGTATTTCCCATACTGCATACAAACAGGTCCGTTGGTTGTAATTGATCGCAACTAAACTGCCTTGTACGATCTCTTCCCTTCTACACCTTCTCCTCTTCCCCTTCCCTTTCCCTCATCACTTTCCAGGAATCCAAACCTTTTTGTCTACTGCTGTGACTTTGCACACAGTGCTGTTCAGTTGGCCAAGGTATAGCCCTTTTGTGTGCCATCATGCTGTCAGCAGCATCACCTCACTCCATCACCTCACTGTATGGCCACCTCCATCACCTCACTATATGGCCACCTCTATCACCTCACTGTATGGCCACCTTCATCACCTCACTGTATGGCTACCTCTATCACCTCACTGTATGGCCACCTCCATCACCTCACTGTATGGCCACCTCCATCACCTCACTGTATGGCCACCTCCATCACCTCACTGTATGGCCACCTCCATCACCTCACTGTATGGCCACCTCCATCACCTCACTGTATGACCACCTCCATCACCTCACTGTATGGCCACCTCCATCACCTCACTATATGGCCACCTCCATCACCTCACTGTATGGCCACCTCTATCACCTCACTGTATGGCCACCTTCATCACCTCATTGTATGGCCACCTTCATCACCTCATTGTATGGCCACCTCCATCACTTCACTGTATGGCCACCCCCATCACCTCACTGTATGGCCACCTCTATCACCTCACTGTATGGCCACCTCCATCACCTCACTTTATGGCCACCTCCATCACCTCACTGTAGACGATCACCAGCCCTTTTTCCCCTCAAATATAATAATAATCTTACTGCCCATCACAAAATCATAAGGCACTGAATTCTTTAACTAGCTGTGTACTTCAATACAAGTGTGTCTTTGTCTTTCTTTGCTTGTACTGGAAAATTTCCAGGGCAAGGAAAGGTAAGTCTGTACGTATTGAAATGTATAGCCTATAATAATTCCATGGATGGGGTGGTCATATTTACAATAGAATCAGTTTTTAGAGGTGTGTGTGTGTGGTGTGGGGAAGGGGGCGGTGAAAGGTGACATCACATTTTAATATTAATCCTATCTATTCTCGTTAACTCTTTTGGTGTCAAGGGCATATTTATATGTATGAGCTCTAATATCAATGATAGCACATAAATGATGGCACAGTGATAACTCCATTCTGTTCTTAAAGATGAGTGCATTGAGTTAAGGAGGAGGTGTATGCTACATAAACTGATTATATATGGTAACAAGGGGAAGTACATGTATAGTAGTACAACTCTTCAAATCCCAGCAACACTACATAAACTGTTACCAGTGCATCCCACAGGTTATATGCTAGGTGTGCACATTTTTTATGCGGGAGAAGTATGTGTAGTAATCAGGAATTGACTGACATGCAAACTTACTCAATACATGTACATGCACACATGCACAGGGTACCACGTGTGCATAATTATATCATTATTGTATCTCCAGGACATCGGGGTATGATTTTATGAGAGGCAGTCAGATTTTTAACACTTAAAGAATCATTTCATTATGTTGAGAATGTTGCATGCTCCCAGAAAATTACAAGCAAAGCACTTCCCATTTTTTTCCATGTATTGTACTGTTGCTTTTTTATGTTGCATATTTGGGGGTATCTGATTCAACATATTTCTCTTTACCTCAGTGGTGGATGTTGTTCCCTCGGTGATAGAACCCTCCTTTGGGATTGGACGCATACTGTACACGATCCTGGAGCACAGCTTCAGGGTGAAGGAGGAGGATGAGCAGAGGAAATGGCTGGCCCTACCCTCCTTGGTCGAACCAATCAGTTGCTCTGTCCTTCCCCTGAGCGGCAATGAAGAGTTTGTTCCATTTATCACCAAGATAGGTGAGGAGAGGATGGGGAGGAGGATGTGTGTCTGGAATGGTGCTTTCTAAAAGTTAGACTCACCAAGATATGATGTTGTACTAACTAGGAACACACTCACCACTTATTAGTACTGTATGAAGTACAGCTGCTGTGAATTCTCATCAACTAGCCTCAATCAGTTTATACATTTGTGTCAACTTACTCTAGGTCAGTACTGTATGGATTTCACCAGGTGGAAGAGGAAGTGGTTGAAGGCAGGACTCACAGGAAACTCTTGCACTACAACGCCATCAATAAGTCTCTCCACGTAGTGCTGAAGTTCTTCACAGCCTCAATGTTGGACCTGGTGAGAAATTTGTGCTATTTCCTTAGACAAGCTAAGCTCTTGTGTGACTTGGTTCAGTGGTGGTGCAGCAATATAAAAAGTTACATGGTGGCTGGGAGAAGGTCACCCTTGTGCTAGGCCAATTACGAGTGGACGGGGAGGGGTAGGGGGCCCACTTTAGCTAGTGTGGAAGACCGGCTTCCCATTCAGCTAGATGTGTGAACTCATCAATGAAGGTTGATCCGGGGTCAGGTCATTAGCCTCAATGGAGACAAGAACTCGATAGAATCATGGTATAAAGGTGTGTTTATGTTTGGGTATGCATGTATATACCATGTACTTTACATTAATGTTAAGTTGCGGTAGTACTGGGTTTTACGTCGCAGAGAACGGCGTTGGCTTAACGAGTACTCTTCGCGCGTTCACAGCTAGACCAAGTATGAGCGTGTGGTAGGTCAAAAATGAGCAACATATGAGTGAACCATGGTAGATCCGCCCCTGAGTATGGCAAGCCCACAATTGCCACACCCATTGTAATGCATCAAAACTTGGTATGGCATTGCACACATAGTACAAAAACTGTCCCGACATTTGCCATAGCGTCTTTGCTGCCTATGTGGTTATGCAGCTCAAGAAATGAGCTAAAATCAAATTATATAATATCTCCTCTACTTCTCCATCCATTTTCATCACCTTCCTTCCTCCTTACCTCACCCCTCCCTCCTCTCTTCACCACTCCACCTCCACCCTTCCTCATCTACTACCTAAGAGGTTCATGGGCCGGTACAGTTGATGTCTTTGCATACAATTATCTGGGCCACCTTGATGACATCACTCTTAGCTGAGGTGGAGTCATCCATGACAATGGCATCTGTGGATGAGAACACTAGGGTTCAAGGTACAGTGATTAAGCTTTTGGAGGGGGGCAGGGGTTACAGCATCATGGCTTCCCTCCCCCAGCCAAAGCTGATGCTGAAGCTGACACAGAAACCATGCCATGGTGATGGATCCCAGCGGCAGGAGTCTTCATGGCCCAAGCAGATTGGTCACTACTAGTGGGAGCAGCTTTCTGGACCTGGGGGACAAGCTTCTCTTGGGCTGCTCCTACTTTGCCCCTCACATTGTGACTGCCAGTGCGACATGAGATGGGACCAATTGTACATATACATCTGATGTTACATGTACATGTATGTCCGTTTTTTATATACACATCTTTGATGGGTGTGATAAGCAATATTTGGCACTTGTAGATACCAGAAGTCCACAACACAACACAACATCTTTTAACAGGAATAATTTTTGATAGAACTAAAAAAATACTAAAATGTTTAATCTCCAGCTCGTCATCCTGATTTTTAATGCACAGTTAGTGTCCTTAATTAGGACGCACATTTTGAACTATATTGCCATGACAAGGAGTAGTCATTTTCTGATTACTCCAAAGTCTCCAATACAACTTTGATGATATGGATTATATCAAGAACAGCTTATACTGATTTTAACAAATTGTCCCCGTTCTTTTTTACAATGACTTTGATGCAGCATATATATTTAGATTTTAAGAAAGCTGGATAATTCAGCATTACTTTAAGTCTTATGACATGGAAATCAGGCATGTGATTCATACATTATATCAGCAATTGAAGTTATGTCGTGCTTTCCTAGTCAGTAAACACAGTTTGTACCATATGGTACTGCTTTCCCATTCAAACGTGCCTTCAATTTCATCATAAAGATTTGACAGATGGCTGTGATAAAATTATTATAGTCTAATGACACTTTCTACATTTTATGAATGATAATTCTAGCTACCAAGATGATGCCATTGTTTTTACACTTCATCATCGTCCTTATGTAAGGACAGTGGATGATTGCAAATTGAATGTTAATTAACTTCAAATACCACAACTTTTACTTATTATTAGCCTTTTTGATAATCACTTTTTAATATAAAAATAATAATAATGATGTACAATACATAAGGCTAAACAAACATAGGTAGGTGATAAGTTTTGACAATAGAGAACTGAGCACACACATACGTACACACACACATAAATGACAAACTTACTCTTGTATGCTGGGAAGTCGTATGCCATCAACCATGTCCAGTGCATTCCTCCATTTTACATGGGAACCTCGGAGACATAAATTTGTGGCTCTGATGATGGCAAATGTTAAACTAGCCCTCAGCCATCCCATCACTTCTCCATAATACTTTCCCAATTTAAGGCAAATGTGTTCAGAAAGATGCTTAAGATAATAGGTTGCTTCAAGTCCCAAAGCACCATCAACAGAAACCACAAATGGTGTAAATGAGGCTCATCTAGCATTAGCAGCATTGTTGTATTTTTTCTTCTTTTCTGCTTCTGCTGATGCTAGAATCGCCGCTACACTTCTGTTAACTTGAGATGGTGCATATGTGTCTATAACACGTATGTCAAAGAGTGCTTGAGCCTGAGGCTGACAATCACTAATATGGCAATTTGTTAAACAATAACTGTAAATGTATTCAGTACAACAATGACAAAAACACATTAAGAAAAACAAAAAGTTAGACTGAGGGTATCTTACCCAAGGCCATGTAATTGAAGTGATGACCAGGCCTGCAGCACAAATGCACATAACAGCAACATGAGTGGTAGCATTGTGGAGTCAAGTTCATAGCCAGCTCACTACAAGAGAAGGTTTTGCTAGCTTGCAATTGGGTGAGATCATGTCTGCTAGTCTCTTGTAGAAGGTTGAACTGCACACTCATGTGCCATTAATATTACTCCAGTTGTAGAAAAAAAACTAATGGTACAAAGACCCCATGCACTACTTCTTTAACCCCTTGACTTGCTCTTTTTTTTCTGATTCATGTCTACAGTATTAAGTCAATGGAGTGGTAGCTAGAAGCATTAGGGTGGAAACCCTTGCATCAAAATATGCATCCTGACTAGATTCTAAAGCCCCCTCATAAATCAAGACGTTCATCAGTGTTGGCAGATTTATGATGAAAGCCATCACCATTCATCAAGAGTTACATTAGTTACTCTCATATAGGATTTGACCCTGATTATGTGTTATCCCCGTGATGGAATACCAAGCAACAGGATGCTTCTTGATAACCGAAACGATAGCCACAGCTAACGCGCACCACAGGTAGCCTGCTCAATATCTAATACACATGTATGCATGCACATACAAAACCCCTAAACATCCCGCCCTCCCCCATCTAAGTTAACATTGTTCAACAAAACATTCTGGCTTCCTGCTGATCCTCACAGACCTAGTAGGGGTGGCATCAAAATATGCATCCTGACTAGATTCTAAAGCCCCCTCAAATCAAGACGTGCATCATCATCATCATCATCATCATCATCATCATCATCATCATCATCATCGTCATCGTCATCATCATCATCATCATCATCGTCATCGTCATCATCATCATCATCATCATCATCATCGTCATCGTCATCAGTGTTGGCAGATTTATGATGACAGCCTTCACCATTCATTGACAGTAGATCTAATGGGAGGTTCAATATAATGGCAACATTCTGGTGGCAGCCTAATACTGAAAGCACAATGCCTAAAATATGAAATGCACTAAACTTGGGTGGAAGTGTGTCCTACTGGCCTATATAGAGGCTGAGGCTAGGCATCACTTGGCATGATTGGCTTCTCGCCTGGCCACATGGTACAATCTCCATATCTCTCCCCCAGGCCACAGAGTACAGCTTCATTTTAATGCTGCATGTGATTAGTGGACTTTCATTTACCTATGGACATATGAAGGAGAGATGGATCATATAGGCATGGAAGGTGCAGACAGAACAAAGCCAGAGAGCAATGAACCCTTGGAGAAGAACATTGATGTTTGCAGGAAGGGGAGATGTACATGTAGCAGTGTAATGCATGTCACATTCACAAGATTACAATCAGTTAAGACTTAATCCTACATGGTGTGTTTGCATTCCTATACATATGTACATGTATTCATATTTAGTACAATAACTCATACCAAGAGACTTGCCATTGCTCCCAAGTGTCAAGCAATAACTGCAAGGCAGCCATGATTACTGTTTTAAGAAGTGTGTGAGGTTGTGCATGTTCCTTTATCTTGGGGCCTTGGGAGCTACACCTGCATGCTGTCATACCTGCTTCCAGTAAGATTGGTGAATTGCGCAGTTATGATCTGGGGAAGGGTTGTGGTCGTGCACACCTGATGTGCCTGATGACAACTAACGTGCCTGTGTTACAATTGCAAGGTCGTGGGAGAAAGAAAGTGCAGCAAAAATGACAAGCTTTGGGATGGGTGTGTGTTCATTTGTTGTTGAGTCATTGGTGTGTGGGACACTGCAAAATGTGAACCTATTGTTCTACATCTGCCCTGTATAGACACAGCGCTTCATGGCCTTATATGGAAACAGTGCACCATGACCTAATATGGATGTTACGTGACCTTATATGGACACAGTGCTTTATGACTTATATAGACTTAGTACTCCAGGACCTTATATGGACAAATTTCATTTGACCATGTAGCTGCCATACTAATCCTAGGATTACATTAGGTAGTGTATTGGATTACACCAATAGCACATAGAGTACAAGATATAGCACACAAGGGATCAGCTATCAGGCCAGCTGGATCTTGCCTGGATATCCCAAGCATTTTCTTTCACCAAGGTCAGGCTTAGTCTCCCATACATGTCCTGCCTCACCCCGGCTTCACTGGAGGCTGAGCCCACTGCCAACCTCCTGCTGGTATGGATTTTATAAAGATCTAATCAAGACCTCATCACACCATAGACCAACGTGGGATTCCCTACTCCAGCATGAGATGCCCATGCCATGGCCGTACTACAATCCATACATGAGATTCTCCTGCATATGTGATACTCCCTCTGTCCAATCAACTTCAAAGACAGGGTATAGAATTATAGCATACACCAAGAACATTTTAATAGAAATTGCCTCACAAATTCTAGGTGTTTACAAATTATTAGAATAACGTTATAAACAGTTTATGATATATGTGTAACCGGCAACATCGTGATTATAAGATAAACTTCCTAGCAATGACTCTTACATTGTCTCAGAATTGCACCTATCACTTATTCTCCAATATAAATAGTAGGAAGACTGTGGAGAACTGATTTTGTGGCTTACAATACTTTTCTTATGGTTTGGCTCATGACAGTTATACACCATTGAGTAACATAACCCAACTGATACCCAACACCTTAACATAATTATATATGTATCTTGTACGATGTGTGTATGTATGTGTGTGTGTGCAAATGATGATCACCTGATCCACTAGATGTTTGGCATGGTGTAATATCACATGGTGTCCTTTAAATTACCAGTCCATGCTACAATACACATACACATACGCACACACAAACACACACATACATGTACATATACGCACACACACTTACACATATACATTTATATGCACACACAAACACACACACATGCACAAACACGCAAACACATACACACATATGCACGCACACATCCAGGAAAGAATGTTATTGACAACCTTCTGAAGGAGATCATGAATGGTACCACCCTCACCAGCATTGGGGCTGGTAGGAGGTCCTCTAGGCAACAGCTGTCAATTCAGTGCCATAAAACTCCTAGACTGTATGCAGTCAGATTTACGATCTTATGTGTAAGAAGTACTTCACAGACAAGAGCATAGAACTAGAAGAAAATTTATTATATTGTTTCCATAAAATTATGTGTTCAAGAATAATTATATTTAGAAAAAAAAGAAGTTATTTACAGTTTTTTTAGGAATATCTCGGAATTACACCTACAACATTCTCAACACACCTACAATTAATTTTAAGTACAGTTGTCTAGCAATGTCTCAGAATTGCATTACAACCTAATCTCCACACATCTAAATATTAGGAAGTCTTATCAGTACATCAGCAATGTTTGGACGATTATTCTTATCTCTTGCTGTGCAGTTTTCTATCAATGTTTTCATTTTTGACCAGGAGAGCTGTCTGATAAGTTCTTGTCTCCTTTGTACTTCAGGAAACTGACCATGTGCCATTTCCAGCAGAAGAATGCCATAACTGAAGACATCCATTTTGGGAGATTGCAGCTCAGGATCAAGGCTCTCAGGAGCTGCATATGTGGCATTGCCAGGGGCCACTGTAGTCACCTGGCGGGCAAAGTTGCATGACCCAAAGTCTGACAACTTGGTCCTCCACATGTCTCCTCCTAACGGCTCAAGGAGCACATTGCTACTGCTTACATCTCGGTGAATGATGGCATCTGGCTTCATCAAATGCAAATAATTTAGGGCCCTAGCAACATCAGTGGCAATAGTGCACACTTGTTGACGTGAGAGGGTTACCTTGTTCTTTGTCTTATCTTCCAGCACTGCCCTTAGAGAGGTGTGCATCAGCTCTGTTAGGATGACACACTCTCGATCCATGGTGGCTCCAATGAATAGTACTATGTTAGGGTGACGTACCAGTGCAGACATGTTCATTTCTCTCATGAACAACTGCTGGTTGTGGGGAGATAGGATTGCACCATGAAGGAGTTTAGCAGCCACCTCAAGTCCACAGAACCTTGCTGCCTTCACCACACCCCATCCTCCTCTGCCCAGCTCCTTGTCAGTCAACACAATATCCTCTTTCTTTACAACCCATGTAGGAGCATTGGCTTTATCAAGCTGTTCTTGCAGGACTTTGCACTGCAAGGTCAGGTGCTGGATCTGCTGCTCTGCTCCTGTGGCCCTTTGCTCCAAAGCTGTATTTGTTTGCATAAGCTCTGCTATTCTGTTATCAGATATACGCATTGTCACAGTACTTTCAGCTTTATTGGCTCTCTCTTCCAATGCCATTACTTTGGTGTTAGTAGCAATGACATTCTTTTGAGCAGCAATGACCTCCATTTCCCCCACTTTGGCCCTCTCTTCTGCTACAGAGGCCCTCTTCTCTGCTGCAGCAGCCCTTGCTTCTGCCACATTTGCTCGTTTTTCTTCTGTATTGGCTTTCTTGTTGGCAGCAGACGCTCTCTCTTCAGCAATAGTAGCCCTTCTTTCTGTAGCTCTAATGTTCTCTTCAGTTACAGCAGCTTGTTTTAAAGTGTCAGACAATCTCTGTTTTACAATAGTGCACTCTTTTTCAGCTATAATGGCTCTCTGCTCAGCTGCAGTGGCTTTTCTCTCTGCAGCAATGGCTCTATCTTCTGCCAATGCAGCTCGTGTCTCAGCTGAAATAGCTCTCTCCTCATACAAGTTGGCTCTGTTGTCAGCAGCAGTTTTTGCTTCTTCAGCACAAACTGCTCTTTTTTCAGTCATATTGGCTCTCTCTTCAGCACTAGTGGCTGTTTTATCAGAGACACTAGCTGTTTCTTCTGAGGTAGCAGCTCTCTCTTCTGCAATAGTGGCTCTTGTTTCAGCTGTTATTGCCCTTTCTTCAGCAATAAATGCCCTCTTTTGAGCTATAAGTAATCTAAATGCAGCAGCAGTATAGATCTTGTCCATTTGAAGATTCCCTCCTACAAGAGCTGCAGTAGACTGTAGAACATAGCATAGCAATAGTACAAATTTGCACACAAAAGATGCATATTACAATGTTATCTCATAAGTTTGTGCTGCTAAAAATACGTCGGATAAATAACAAGGATGGCAGTACTGACTGGTTACTGTATCTATATAATGAGGTGACAGCTGATTGTGAAGGATCAAGTAAAAAGAGGTTCCACTATCAAAATACCATCTAAGTTAACAACCTGTCAGATGGCCATGGCTGCATGCAGGATTTACCATTATTGTCTCACCTTTACAAATAACTGAGCAATATCTTCTGGATGTTTTGATATCATGATATCAAGTGCTGTTTGCCCATACTTGAAAAACAAAGATGTTATTATGAAGTCAAATACCATTAATGCATATAATGTATGTGTGCAATGAATGATGCAATTTAATTAAGCACTGTAATATTATAAATATTTAAGGGCTGTTTATCCTCCATTTCTGAACAAGCAAAGAATAGCTACCTATAAATTCTCAATACCATAGAGAGTAAAGTGAATTACCCCTGTGCCAAGGCTGTGAAGAGCCCAAGTCTGTCATTTCACATAGCAACACCCAAAACCAAAAATGGGGATATGCAGTGGTGGGGGGGTGGGGTGCATTCAAAAATGTGCATGAATTACTTGGAGATTGGTACATGCAAATGTGTGTGTGCATTAGATATAATGTAGTGCACTATTAATTTTTCTTCCAGGGTGTTTCAAAAAATATTTTTAAAATAACTATAAATAGCTATTTAACTTTCAATGGAAGCTTTCTCCCAGTTGGCCTCAAGGCTCACCACCGTATCATGCAGGCTCGGTACTTAATGACATTTACAGTAGACTAAACCTACACCTGGTGAGAGTCAATGCTACAGCCATCCTCACCAGATGCATTCAGTTTAAACCTTTTGTGTATGTAATTAACATGTAAATGTATTGTAACTATAATTTAATTATTCAAAAACCAAATTTTTTTCTAAAGAAAAAAATTGCAGAAAAATATTTTTAAATTGAATATAATTAATTTTTATACTTATATACAAAGTACACAACACTTGCTATATATAAAACACACTACAGTTAAGATGGGATTCTATGGAGGATGGCTCTGGCATTCGCTCTTGTTAAGCAAATGCTCAAGTTTGAGAATAGTTCAAAAGATATATGTGCCTTTGGCAGAGACTTGTCAATTGCAAGCCTAGCAATGATCTGAGCCAGAAATCTTGAAGCTTCGTTACCCCAAGCCCCATAGGAGTCAACTACTAGAGGGGTTGAGACCCACCCTAAAGCTAAACACTTTTCATCGTTGGCCTGGTGTTTCCTGCTCTCCGTTGCCTCAAGGACTGCACCAACCGCAGCTAAAGTTGAAGGATTTAGTGGTGAGACAACGGAGATGTCCAGGGCAATGGGCCTCCCAAGGTTCCAATGCTTCACGAGAATATCAGCAGGCCGTGACTATGAATGGTCAGGAAAGAGCCCAGCACCAGCTTCAACTTCGATTGAAGCATGTGCATGGTGAAGGAAGTGTGCTAAAGTGTCTCTGAGAGCATTATGGAATCACCCCCACACTTGCATGTTAATGCATGGTGTCCAAGAGGGTCCAGACTGTGGGCAGGGCAGAAAGCACACTGAGAACCCTGGGAGGTATCTAGGCCTAGCCACCACTTGACAGCTACCCTGAATTCAAATGGGTCAAGATGGAGAGCTAGGGATGTGGAGGGAATAACTGATAACCAGGATGTCGCGTGGGGGGCTGAAACTGATAGAACCTAGCCTTGTTAGCAGGGAGGATTGATCAAAGAGGACTTGAAAGCAATAGTCGTTTACTTTTGAGGACAGAAGCTTCTGACTGACAGGTGAGGAAACCACAGAATTGACAGAAAGTTTCTCAATTGGAGCAACATTAGAATTGAAGTGGTCCAAGGCATTTGTAAGATGTATGTCATCTGTATCATAAACCCCAGAGGAGCAGAAGGAAGCAATAAAAGCTGAGCTGGAGTGTAGGGACAGTGAGCGCAACCCAAGACCACCACTGTTAAGGCCAAGTTGGGCCTGACACCATGCCTCATCAGACATTTCAAAACCTATGCAGTCCATGAAACAATGATGGACGTCATCATCGAAGAGCTAGAAAGCATCTGATACCAAATTGGTTGGAATTGAGCGAGCCAAGTAACTTAACCTGCAAAAACTACCACATAGCCAAAGTAATGTTAAAGCTACTTGAGGGTCTATGACAGAAACCTCTATCAAGCAGTGGCAATAAAGTTTGCACAGTATATGTAGTCACCTATTGGGCATCCTAATAACTCAAAATGAGGCAAATGGAAAACTGAGAGCTCTGGTGGGAAAGGGGAGGTATCACTCGGGCAGTACAGCTCACATTTAGAGATATTGACATGTAGGCCAAGAGGGGGTCCTAACTCCTGTATAAGGGTCAAAGATATACAAATTGAAGATTTCTTGCCTGCTAAGATGCCATCATCCAGATTCCAATCAAGCTTTTTAATTGAAAATAAAAATATTATTCAAAGCTACAGCATTCTGCTTGAAATTAAATAATTTCAACTTCTGTGTGTACATCAGATGCATAGTGTGTGCAAAGATGTACCAAATAGACACTGTGTACATGATAAATTGGTCAATGTGACAATTTCATAACACAAATTCCAATATTAATGGTCACATGCATTCTATAGCACTATATGTATGTGCTCTCTTAATGTGTACATATCTGCATGGCTTCAAAAACAACAATGGAGTCAGATTTAATAAGACCCTATAACTTACTTAACATAACATTCCAATATTCCTACAGGTACGGATATATAGCTACAAAGTGTACCCTACAGTACTACACGTACACTAACTTTCTTAATGTGTGTACTTAATACATGATACTAGGTAGAGTACCTTATCTTTTATGGTGCCATCAGCATTATGTGACAACAGGACAGTTATCGCATCAAGGTGACCCTTTTCAGCAGCTATGTGAAGAGGAGTGGAACCATTCTGGGGTGGAAAATACATTACTGGCAATGTGAAGTACTGGTTATAATTAATTAATAGTGTCAATGAATCCAACATAAAATGAGCTTGGTCTGATTAATTCTAGTTTCCTCTCAACAAACAAAGAATGGCTGCCTACGAAATCAGCCAAATCTCAATAGCACACAGAGGAAGGTGAATTACCCCTGGGCCAAGTCTGTGAAGAGGTCAAGTCTGTCATTTCACATAGCAACACCCAAAACCAAAAATGGGGATACGTATTGGTGGGGGGTGGGATGCATTCAAAAATGTGCACAGAGGTGATTGGAGATTGGTACATGCAAATGTGTGTGTGTGCATTAAATAGAGCCCTATGAATCTACAAAGTTGCTGGCTGGATAATTGATTGATTACACGTCTAGGGTGTTTTGCAATAAATGTAAAGGTAAGTTGTTATATCAATGATTGATGTATTTTTAAGTAAGTAGCTTTTTAATTACTGAAAATCGTTATATCAACATTGGATGACACATGATGTATTTTTAATTGAAACAAAGAAAAATAAATTCTTAAAGCTACAGCATTGTGTTTGAACTTAAATACTGTGTGTACATATGATGCATAGTGTGTGCAAAGATGTACCAAATAGACACTGTGTTACACGATAAACTGCTCAATGTGACAATTTCATCCCTGGAATGGTGAAGTGCACTCTATAGCACTATACATATATGCTCGCACTAACTCTCTTAATGTGTACATTGCTTCAAAATTAACAATGAAATCAAATTTAATAAAAGGCCCTAACTTCTTAGGTAACACAGCATTTCAATACTCCTCAGTGTACACATGCACAAGATTGGACATGTAGCTACAAAAATTGCTCCCTAAAGCCCTATATGCAGACTATCTTCTTCACTTTCTGTTAAAATGCATAAATGGCTTCAAAATTAACAATAAAATCAAATTTTATAAAAGGCCCTAACTTAGTTAACTTTTAATCTCCAACCATCCTAGATCTAGGACAATCATCGTAGATCTAGGATGACGAACTAAGCTGCTGAAAATATGGAACACCTGTTTTGAAAATTCTGAAACAGCTCTGCCTTATCTAGATAAGTCCATGCTACTTAGAAACAGTTATTTTCCATTATGGTTCATCTTGTGTCACGAGATAAAAGCATCCAAACGTTGCACATCCATCAATTTGCGGGTATTACTGCAAAAATGGGAAAGAACTTCGCCGTCGATGACGATGAGGCTGTTGTAGGGAAGATAAAAAGGAATCTGATTTGTTCTGGAAGTGTTGTCATGTTGTCGGAGAATGTCATAAGTGTTGGATTAACTTTAAGTGGTCAAACGACATGACTACGGAGGAAGAAGTCGAGTGCGTTCATAAAGACGGCTTAGTTGGAGAGATCAGGTGGTACATTAAGCAGAAGAGTTGTGATCTTGGTGAGAATGCTGAATAAGGTAGTTCAGAGGCCTCTACTAGTCACAAGGAAAGCTACAGCGCCCTTAGCAGTGATGAAGAGCCGACAAGAGAAGCGACAAAGGGAACAGGTTTGTATAAACCAGAGGGGCGTGGTTCCTGCGATATGGAATTACTTTCGCATACATTTAGGAACGAAATGGAAAAGACCACTACAGCCGGACTACTTAGGGGGAAGGGCATGGTATTGCTGAATTTGTAGGAGGAAGTGGCATAGTGCAGCAGATACTCTGTACTATCGCCATGCAACATTGTTGTATAGCGAGTCAGTAGCATTGAAATGTCACTATATAAAGGGGCTGTTTGCATGGGTATTGGCGGTAGAACCAAAAAGGGGTCTATTACTTGCTTATTTGAAGAAATTACTGTTCAAGTTTGATAATGATGATATAATGATTTATGTGCACATGTGTTACACAAAGGCAAGTAATGGCATATGGATATGCGCTAATACACTGCCCAGTCTAGTCTAACTGCTAACTGCATCAGTTAATACTTATGGCATCATGCATGTAGTGCATCAATTTCTTTTTTAGGATATTACAAGTCCTTTGCATTTCGCTCCACTAACTCAAATTTACTCAGTTTCAGAGCTTCAGAAGGTTGTTTTGCAAAACTATTTGTGCAATGTACACAATCCCTGCAATTTGATGAATTCACCCTTCAAAACATGTTCCTTGGTATTCATAGATTGGCTATCATTATATACACCAGGTTTAATTAATTAGAATTATGCTGCTGGGTCTCTAAGGAGACTTGGCCAGGGAATGTGTGGTTGATTTCCCCGGAACAGGATCAATAGAAATTTCCTTCGGATGAAAACTACATGTACATCAACTTCTTTTGAGTGCACATGTCGTTTGAAATGCTTCTACTTTAAACTGTGTTGGTTGCAGCAATGTTGCTACAAACACAATAGAGCTAATTGTATTCATTATATTCCAATAATATTTGATATCATTAAACTTGCATGTAAACACAAAATGCATGCAAATTATTTATGGTGCTGGTATTTTCGCATTTTCAGTGGTGAGGAAGGGTTAAATCCTTAATTTGTTTAAAATATATATGTTACATTAAATCATTGGTTTTATAAAATGTTTATTAAAGACCATGTTTAACGCTTTATAAATAACAACATAATTACATTAATTCATAAATATAATAATTCCATACAACATATATGTGAGAATACACGAATGGAAAATGCTACTACCTACTGTACTTTACCTAACACAAACAGTTTACAGAGAGCGTGATAGGATGGCTCGGGAATTTGCTCTTACAAGAGCCAAACTGAATCTTCCAAAGATCTCATTGCTCACGAGTGACTTGGGACGTCCCTGCCTAGTGGACAAACGCGTGGCAAGCCTTGATAGTGCTTGTATAGCCTCAGTACCCAACATCCATACGTCTCCACCACAAGAGGGATACATGCCCAGCCTAGTTCCCTGCACCTTTCATCATTTACTCGATGCTTGCGGATCTGGGCAGCCAAGGCAGCTGAACCTGCTGTCACACACACTTCTTGAAAAATTTGTGCATTTAGCGTTGATGTGACAGACAGGTCAAAAGCTGCTGGCTTACCCAGAACCCAGTTTGGAACAAGAACATCAGCTGGACGAGTACGATCCCTAGACCACCCACCCATCTCTAGTTGTGGAGCAAGACACGCAGAGTGACAAAAATCATTGAAGATGTCTCTCAACCTGTTATGACGAGAGACAACATCACCTCCCAACTTGCAACACAGAGCATGATGGCCATAACCATCCAAGGCAGCTTTGCATTGAGAGCAACTTTGACCTTGAGCAACTGGGATACCGAGCCACCATTTTATCGCCACCTGGAACTCAGAAGGCTCCAAGTGAAGGCCCATGCTAGGGGATGGAGTAACAGATAGCCAAGCTGAGGAATGGGGTGATGAAATGGATAATAGACGGGCCCTGTCGATTGGAGTGGAGTTATCAAAAAGTGTCTTGAACTGACAGTCCTCAATTTTGTTTGACAGGAACTTCTGAGTGAATGTGGAACAGCTGTTGTCAATAGAATCAGGAGTAAGTGAATCAAGTGGATCAACAAGGTTGTTATAAAGGTCTATAGAGTTGTGCAAGTACCTACAAACCTCATAAGATAAGCCTGAATTGAAAACTTGCGTATTAAAATCATAACATGTAATTAATTTGAGGAAAGAGCACAACTAGAAATTTGTTTATCTCATCATATATAATGTTTGAAGCATAATGTATGATATATTACAGTACAGTTATAGGGCAGTGTTTAACTAATCTTAAAATGTGTTTCCCAGACATAGAACACATATAGGTGTGAAGTAACAAGCAAAAAAAGAAATCGATTAACTCTCGTCACTTTTTTCACCAATTTTTGCAATATACTCATTCTACTGCAGTAATATTAGAAATAAATGAATGATTATAGTGCTTTGCTCTTCAGTACTATTTATAAAAATAAGATTGGAGACCATAACAAAATATAAGGTTAGAAAAAAAATGTTTATTTCAATTAATTTCGAAGTTGTAATATGGTGGTCCTAGAACTAGGACCATAGCGGTCCTAGATATATGACGACTTCCTGGTAATAAAAGGTTAGCATAAAATTTCAATACTCCTCAGTGTACACATGCACTGGTTTGGACACATAGCTACAAAAAGTGCACCCTATGGCACTATACGCAGCCTAACTTTCTTAATGTGTGTACTTCATACATGATACTAGGTAGAGTACCTCATCCTTTATGTTGCCATCAGCATTATGTGATAACAGGACAGTCACCACATCAAGATGACCCTTTTCAGCAGCTATGTGAAGAGGAGTGGAACCATCCTGGGGTGGAAAAATACATTATTCACAACTTGAAATACTGTTCTAATTAATTGATACTGTATGCAAGTTTCAACATAAAATGAGCTTGGTCTGATTAATTCTAATTTCCTCTCAACAAACAAAGAATGGCTGCCCATGAAATCAACCTTGGTAATACAAATTCTTAATAGCACAGAGAGGAAGGTGAATTACCCCTGGGCCATGGCTGTGAAGAGGCCAAGTCTGTCATTTCACACAGCAACACCCAAAACCAAAAATGGGGATAGGTACATGTAGTGGTGGGGGGTGGGGTGCATTCAAAAATGTGCACAGAGGTGATTGGAGATTGGTACATGCAAATGTGTGTGTGTGTGTGTGTGTGTGTGTGTGTGTGTGTGTGTGTGTGTGTGTGTGTGTGTGTGTGTGTGTGTGTGTGTGTGTGCATTAAATAGAGCACCATTAATCTACAACATTGCTGGCCAGATAATTGATTAATTACACTCCCAGGGTGTTTTGCAATAAATTTTAAAAATAAGCAGTTTTTTAACTGTTAATTATTGAAAAACATTATATCAATGCTTGATGACACATTCATGTATTTTTAATTGAAACAAAGAAAAATAAATTCTTAAACCTACAGCATTGTGTTTGAACTTAAATACTGTGTGTACATATGATGCATATTGTGTGCAAAGCTTTATGTACCAAATAGACACTGTGTTACATGATAAACTGCTCAATGTGACAATTTCATCTCTGGAATGGTGAAGTGCACTCTATAGCATTATACATATATGCTCACACTAACTCTGTTAATGCGTACATGGCTTCAAAATAAACAATGAAATAATAAAAGGCCCTAACTTAGTTAACATAACATTTCAATACTCCTCAGTGTACACATGCACAAGTTTGGACATGTAGCTACAAAAAGTGCACCCTATAGCATTATATAACTTTATTAATGTGTGCACTTCATACATGATACTAGGTAGAGTACCTTATCCTTTATGGTGCCATCAGCATTATGTGATAACAGGACAGTCACCACATCAAGGTGACCCTTTTTAGCAGCTATGTGAAGAGGAGTGAAACCATCCTGGGGCGGAAAATACATTACTAATTAACATTGATAGTGCGTGTAAATTTCAATGAAACTACACAGAGCAGGATTTCACTCAAATGTGATGTCATTATCTGAAACTCGTTGCATAACAAAACAAGCTCTATCTGATTAATTCAAAAATTAATGTCTTTATATCTCCACATAGATCCTTTCATGACATGAATATATGTAAATGGCTCAAATACAACAATGAAATCAAACTTAATGAACTTAATATCAAGGGCTCTAACTTAGTTAACCTAACATCGAAAAATGACTGAAATGTAACCTGAGCACAACCATTAAACATCAAACAATATATAGCATCTAGCTTAAAGATATATGAAAGAACACACAATGATAACAAAAATAAAAAATAATTGATTTAACTCAGTAATTGAAGACCTTGGAGGGTAACCTAGATGTATTAACAAAAGCTGTCTATTATAATCATGTCTCCAAGCAATAGCATAGAAACAGTTGAGCAGCCAAGACAGAAGCGGCAAGCTGATTTTGTCAAGCACCCAATAGCTGCAAAGATGAGTAGGTAATTTATCATTAGGACACACACAAGTGCAGCCAGGGGTGGATACAGGGGGGGGGGGGGGGGGGGGTGTTGGGGGGGTGTTGGGGGTTGCAACCCCCCCTTTTGTCCAAAATACATTTGATCTAGAGCTAAAGCGCATCTTTCAGGTTTTGATAAAGTACATCCTTGTTCAGAACTGCCACACCCTCAGCCATTTTTCATCCAACATCTTTTATTTTCATTTTTTAGTTATAAAATGCTAGCAAAAGGCAAACACTATTCACCATTCTTGTTCAGAACATCCACACACCTAGCCATTTTTAATCCAGTATATTTATAAAATGCTAGCAAAAGATAAATACTATTGAACACAGTGCTTGCTGATTGGGGTCATCAGAGATTGTTCCCATGTCTTAGACATTATACAGTGGTGGGCATGGTATCCACCATAATTATAAACTACATATGCCATGCATCCATATTTAAAATGTACACTGTGGGTAAGCACAAGCATACAAAATAAGATCTATAATCATAACCCCCTCTGCCCACACAAAAAGGCTTGTGAAGCGTATTGTTGTAATCTTAAGCGTGTGTGCCGATAGTTATATCAACCCAAATCATCAGTTACCATGTCCCTTGAAAATATGTGCTTATACAGACAATATCATTTTAAGTGTACACTTGTTTAGACATCATTTTGTTGGTATATTTTACACATGACATGTGCTCATCTACGACATGAAACATCATGGATACTGATGGCTACTCCACTGTGGTAAGCACATTAGCATACAAAATAACATCTACCATCATAGGTATTGAGTACAATGACAATGGCAAGTATATCATAACCAACTCCCATAACTTACCACCTGATATGGGATGATTGGTATTCACATTGTTTGACCAAATAAAGGAAAGGAATAACAAAATGGAGCATCATAAAATACCGACATAATGTAAAACACAAACAGAATGAATCTAAGGGGTTAACAGAAATATAATACATATCCATGCATGGTTGTAAAAACAAGTATATTACTGATGGCTTTCCCACTGTGGCAAACACAGTAGAATACAAAATAATATCTACCATCATAGGTGGTGAGTACAATGACAATGGCAAGTATATTATAACCAACTACCATAACTTACCACCTGATATGGGATGATTGGTATTCACATTGTTTGACCAAATAAAGGAAAGGAATAACAAAATGGAGCATAATAAAATACCGACATAATGTAATACACAAACAGAATGGGGGTAACATAAATATAGTACATATTCATGCATGGTTGTAAAAACAAGTATATCATAATAGATCTTAAACACAACAGTTTCTAAAAGGAATTATAAATTAATTCTCTTTATCATAAAAACCCACTGTAATAGCACCATAACATACCCCCTGATATGGGATAATAGGTATTGGGCCAAATAAATAACAAAATGTTATAAAATGGTCACATCACAAAATACTGACACAATACATTTAGCACTTTGATGCACCACAACATAGAGAAACATGTGCAATGATTAATCTTAAATCAAAATAATGTGGAGCTACATGTATCATTGTATTTCCCTCAATTTGCTTTTGCTACAAACCAGTGGTCAAATGTTTGGTTTCTAAATATAGTGTACCTGGTATGAATGTCTAGTTGCTACAAAAATGTCATATTGTACATGTACATGTATCACTATTCAACATGGTGCGTGATAATTGTGGCTGTACCCATATCCCATGCCTTAGACATCATTTTAAGCACATGTGGTTAGCCATGATTATACATGTAAATGTATGCCCTGCATCAATACTTGAAATAAACACTGCAGCCTTACAAAATAACATCTAACATCATAGGTGGTGAGTACAATTACAAACATATCATAATCTACAATAACCAACTACCATAACTTACCTCCTGATATGGGATGATTGGTGTTCACAATGTTTGACCAAATAAAGGAAAGAAATAACAAAATGTCATATAATCACCAGTCCCATCATAAAATACTGACACAATACATTTTGCATTGCAATAAAACTACATGTACAGAATGACTCAAAACAATTAACAGAAAGATAATACAAATGCATACATCATTGTATTAAATGGAACAATGGAAAATATACATGAGATCTTAAAAACAACAATTTCTAGTACGAATGATTAATTAATAGAAAATGTGGAGATTCTTGTCCTTCATGTGATTGCAAACCAGTGGTAAAGAATTTTGTTTAATCTTCCTCACAGTGGGCATGGTGACCCCCAAGCATTTGGGGGTGTGGCATGAAGGCATGCTGTGCTCGACTAGGCAGTGTGCAATGCTGATGCACATGTGCCACCATATATACGTGCCCTAATGTGGTGAGCATGTGTGCCAATAGTTATCAACCCAAATCATCAGTTAACATGTCCCTTGAAAATGTGTTTATATAGACAATATCATTTTAAGTGTACACTTGTTTAGACATCATTTTGCTCCTATATTTTAAACATGACATGTGATCCTATATGACATAAATTACCATCATGAATACTGCTAACCTCTCTGTGGTATCTACCATCATAGTTGGTGAGTACAATTACAATGGCATATCATAACCAACTACCATAACTTACCAACTGATATGGGATGATTGGTATTCACAATGTTTGACCAAAGAAAGGAAAGAAATTTTATAAATGGAGCATCATAAACATAATACACAGACAGAATGAATCTAAGGGGTTAACAGAAATATAATACATATCCATGCATGGTTGTAAATGCAAAGATATCATAATAGATATTAAACACAACAGTTTCTAAAAGGAATGACAAACTAATTCTATATGGAACTACCATTATCTTTATTGTAAAAACCCACTGTGGTAAAGCATACAAATTACCATCATGCATCAATGTATCTTGGTTAGTACAATGACAAAAACAACAATAACCAACTACCATAACATACCCCCTGATATGGGATGATTGGTGTTTGACTAAATTAAAAACATAATCTTATATAATGGTCACATCGATGATCATGACATAATACATTAAGCACTTTGATGTACATGTACCACAACATAGAGAAACACAATGATTCAAAGGGATTAACAGAAATATTATACATATGCATTCATGTTTGTATACACGTAGATCTTGAAAATAGCAGTTTAATGTTAAATCAAAATAATGTGGAGCTCCATGTACCATTATCTTTCCTTTAATTTGCTTTTGCTACAAACCAGTTGTCCAAATTTTGGTTTGTAAATATAGTGTACCTGGTATGAATGTCTTGTTGCTACAAAAAAGTCATATTGTACACTATTCAATATGGTGCTTGGTAATTGTGGTTGTACCCATATCCCATGTCTTAGACATCATTATAAGTACAATTATATAAAATACATAAATGTAAATGTATGCCCTGCAGCAATACTTGACATAAACACTTGCAGCCATACAAAATAACATTTAACATCATAGGTGGTGAGTACAATTACAAACATATCATAACCTACAATAACCAACTACCATAACTTACCCCCTGATATGGGATGATTGGTATTCACAATGTTTGACCAAATAAAGGAAAGAAATAAGAAAATGTCATATAATGGTCACACCACTGCAGCAAACAAAATAACATCACAATTACTAACGCATCATAAACTACAAAACCAACTACCATAACTTACCTCCTGATATGGGATGATTGGTATTCACATTGTATGACCAAATAAAGGAAAGAAATAGCAAAATGTCATATAATGGTTACATCATATAATATTGCATCCGTTTTGGGAACTTTGCCTCCAACCCTTTCCCCTACTTTGAATGATGTTTAGTGGTTGTATATTTTTATTCTGAATATATAAAACAATTTTTGCATTTTACAGAAACAGAATGACTCTAAATCATTAACAGAAATATAATACACCTGCATACATGGTTGTAAATACCTTATTAAATGGAACAATGGAAAATATAAATGGAGATCTTAAAAACAACAAGGAATGATGAATTAATAGAAAATGTGGAGATTCTTTTCCTTCATGTGATTGCAAACCAGTGGTATAGAATCTGTTTAACCCTCCATATTGTGGGGAGTCCCTGGTAAAGCCAAGCATTTTGCGAGGGGGGGGGAGGGGGGGGGGGGGGTGGGGTGGGGGGGGTGAAGGGGGGGCATGAAGGCACCTCCTTGAGAGTGCCAGAACCCCAGCCTGGATTGTCACATTGCCTCCGATCCTGGGCAATGGAGTCCGAAAGTATGTACAAAGAAAAAGAAATTTACTGTGCTTGACTAGGCAGCTTGCAATGCTGATGTACATGTGCCGCCATATATACATGCCAAAATGTGGTGAGCATGTGTGCCGATAGTTATCAACCCAAATCATCAATTAACATGTCCCTTGAAAATATGTGTTTATATAGACAATATCATTTTTTAAGTGCACAGTTCATATATGACATGAACCATCTAGAATGTTGGCTACTCCACTGTGGTAAGCACAGTAGCATACAAAATAACATCAGCCATCATAGGTGGTGAGTACAATGACAACGGCAAGCATATCATAACCAACTACCATAACTTACCACCTGATATGGGATGATTGGTATTCACAATGTTTGACCAAATAAAGGAAAGGAATAACAAAATGGAGCATCATAAAATACCGACAAATACACAAACAAAATTATTCAAAGGGATTAACAGAAATATTATACATATGCATTCATGTTTGTATATACGTAGATCTTGAAAAGAGCACTTTAATGTTAAATCAAAATAATGTGGAGCTCCATGTACCATTGTCTTTCCCTCAATTTGCTTTTGCTACAAATCAGTGGTCAAATTTTCTTGGTTCGTAAATATAGTGTACCTCGTATGAATGTCTTGTTGCTACAAAAATGTCATACATTTTCCATCTACCATCACATGTGGTGCATACAAGGGCAAACATATCAAAACTTACAATAACCAAGTATCATAACTTACCTCCTGATATGGGATGATTGGCATTCACATTGTTTGACCAAATAAAGGAAAGGAATATCAAAATGCCATATAATGGTCACATCATACATTATAATACTGACACAACATATTATGCATTTTAATGTAACTACAGAAACAGAATGACTCAAAAGATTAACAGACATGCATACATGGTTGTAAATATCCCATCAAATGGAACAATGGAAAATATACATGAGACTGATCTTAAAAACAACAATTTCTAGTACGAATGATTAATTAATAAAAAATGTGGAGATTCTTTTCCTTCATGTGATTGTAAACCAGTGGTAAAGAATTTTGTTTAACCTTCCTCACAGTGGGCATGGTGACCCCCAAGCATTTGGGTGTGTGGCATGAAGGCATGCTGTGCTCGACTAGGCAGTGTGCAATGCTGATGTACATGTGCCGCTATATATACATGCCCTAATGTGGTGAGCATGTGTGCCAATAGTTATCAACCCAAATTATCAGTTAACATGTCCCTTGAAAATGTGTTTATATCATTTTAAGTGTACACGTATTTAGACATCATTTTGTTTGAATATTTTAAACATGACATGTGTTCCTATATGACATAAATTACCATCATGAATACTGCTAACCTCTCTGTGGTAAGCACAGTAGCATACAAAATAACATCTACCATCATAGGTGGTGAGCACAATTACAATGGCAAGCATATCATAACCAACTACCATAACTTACCATCTGATATGGGATGATTGGTATTCACATTGTTTGACCAAATAAAGGAAAGAAATTTTATAAATGGAGCATCATAAAATACCGACATAGTAAATAAACAGAATGAATCTAAGGGGTTAACAGAAATATAATACATATCCATACATGGTTTAAATACAAGGATATCATAATATAACACAACAGTTCCTATATGGAAATACCATTGTCTTTATTGTAAAGTAAGCACAATAGCATACAATGACACAAACAACAATAACCAACTACAATAATACACCCCCTGATATGGGATGATTGGTGTTTGACTAAATTAATGTTATATAACACTCACATCATAAAATACTGACACAATACATTGAGCACTTTGATGTACCGCAACATACATGTATATCAAAGGGATTAACAGAAATATTATACAAATGAAATCATGTTTGTATACTTGTAAATCTTGAAAACAGCAATTTAATGTTAAATCAAAATAATATGGAGCTACATGTATCATTGTCTTTCCCTCAATTTGCTTTTGCTACAAACCAGTGGTCAAAATTTTGGTTTCTAAATATAGTGTACCTCGTATGAATGTCTTGTTGCTACAAAAATGTCATACATTGCACATGTATCACTATTCTACATGGTGCTTGATAATTGTGGTTGTACCCATATCCCATGTCTTAGACATCATTTTAAGTACAATTATATAAAATACATACATTTAAATGTATAACCCTGCATCAATACTTGACATAAACACTGCAGCATACAAAAATAACATCTACCATCACAGGTGGTGAGTACAATGACAAACACATCATAAACTACAATAACCAACTATCATAACTTACCCCCTGATATAGGATGATTGGTATTCACAATGTTTGACCAAATAAAGGAAAGGAATAACAAAATGTCATATAATGGTCACATCATATAATACAGACACAACACATTTTGCATTTTAATGAAACTACAGAACCTAAATGACTCAATACGATCAACAGAAATACAATACACATGCATACATGGTTGTATATATCCTATTAAGTGGAACAATGGAAAATATAAATGGAGATCTATAAAATAAAATAAAAAACAATTGCTAGTAGGAATGATTAATCAATAGAAAATGTGGAGATTCTTTTCCTTCATGTGATTGCAAACCAGTGGTAAAGAATTTTGTTTGACCTTCCTCACTATGGGCGTGGTGACCCCCAAGCATTTGGGGGTGTGGCATGAAGGCATCTCCTTGAGTGTGCCAGAACATGGAGTCCAAAAGTATGTAAAGATTAGAAATTTGCTGTGCTCGACTAGGCAGTGTGCAATGCTTAACGTAAAGTCCATCCAGATGGCAGTATGAGGGAGTCAGGATAGCATGAGCATTGGCTCTGATTAGCAAGTGACTGAGGCGACCATAGAGGTTAGCCAATACCTTAGATATGGAGGTATTCCCACTAATGGCTAGATGAGTGGCTACTTGTGAGAAAGCCTTTAAAGCCTCTGGACCCCATGAACATAACACTCTACCGCCAGTGGAATACATTTCCCACACAATTCAGCACTATGTGTGTCATGTTAAGAGTGAACTCAGCTGCTCATGCTGTAACACCTGAGTACATGCTCACTTCCATATCAGTAACATTTAAAAATCACACAGTGATAAATGAAACGATTTTTAAAAATATTATTCATCCACATGTACATGCTTGCAGATACCAGGACACATCCATATCCTCATAAAACATACTGGTATTCAATATTAATGATAAAGAACACAAAAGTAAGTTGCAATGTACATATAAATTTTATCTCTATAATGGTCATAATTAATTCTGTTGTGTTCATATGTTGTGCACAAGTGGACATGTATGTTCAACAGTGTTGTACTGATGTTGTGTGTTGTGTCTGGCAGTGAACATTGAAGCTAAACCAATACTCTATATTTTGGTTACTTGGTGGGGGAAGGTGCTATATGTGGGCATGTGGGAGGGAGTTATAACTCACTTTGTTCACATCAGCTCCTGCCTTCACAAGGATCTCCACTACAGCTGTGTTGCCATTATCAGCTGCTACACACAGAGGTGTCTGTAACATCAGAGAGGTGTCACCATCAATACTCCAACATCTCCCATTACAATCAGCTCTATAATGGCAGCTGATAGCAAACCACTACTCATTATATAAATAGTGTTACCCTGCATGGTATCAATTAGATCACAATAGAATGCTCTGATCAAATAATAATAATTGGACATTGTACACAGTGATAATGAACCACTACAATACAGTTGCCAAGAGCAAGGATTGTGATCATAGTTTTCTTCTCCAAATACAAGCACAAAATCAAAGTTTATTGCATTTGCTGCTTGCCCATTGAAGTGATCAGGGATGGTTCCCATATACACAATTGCACATCCCCAATGAGGGTGAACTGGTTTCCGACCATTTTTCCACTACACATCAGCATTGATTGTACATACGCAAGGGGCCGTAGATAAGGGGGTGCTTGGGGGGGGGGGGGGGGGGGGGGGGGGCGGGGGGGGGGGCGGGGGTCACATGCTACCCCCCCCCCCCCCCCCCCCCAAAAAAAATTTTAATCCTGTGCATGACAATCGCAATGTCAATATTGAAGTATATTGTGCCAATATCTTCAAAGGAGGTCTCCGAAGTCTGACAAACTTCGGGTAATAAAGCTCAGGTAATACTTCACTCAAGGGCTAGTAGCGAGGCTGCAAGCCGCAATCATGATTCAAAGCAAGTTGTGAAGAATAGGGCCTACATGTAGGCTTATACATACAGGGCATGCCTGTAAACTGACAAATATTAGATATGAATTAATTAGACTGAATTTAGACCACAATGGCATTCAGACTATTATGCCCCCTCTAACCATAAAAGTTATCTACGGCCCTGATACCGTGTTTTCAGTCCTTTTTCGTTTTTTTTTTTTTTTTTAAGTTCGTCGACGCTTTGCATGATATTATTTAGGTTCGTTTTTCAGTGATTCGTATCAAGAAAGAACGTGTATATTGTTGTCATTCGTTTAGCGGCAAATTCTGGCTAAGCTATTAACTGGTACACTCGTGCGCATAAGTGGTACTGCCCACCGCATTCAACGGAGGGGGGGGGGGGGGCACTCTGGGCACGTACCCCCTCCCCCAAAAATATTGTATACCATTAACTTTAGTTAGCTGCTCAGCTAGCTAGCTAGCTATGCCTATGCCTACGACTATTGATTCATACAGCGTGTGTGCGATACGCGCCGATATAGATCATCAATTATTCATTACCGATAGTTTCATAATTATATCCAAATTAATGCAATGGTCGCACGATTTGAAGGGATTGAACGTGACGGAGTGTCAAAATGACAAAGAATCATGCAGGCCCTCTATCTCCTAAACGTAGAAAAGATGAACAACATGTACAGCGCCAGCATCTCTAAAGATCCAAGTAGAAAATTTGGCTAATGTGCAGTGATGCTATTTGATAGTACGTTGCAATGGTCAGAGACTCAGACTTTCAGACTGTCTTTTTGCTGTCTCTAAAAGCTTGCAGCAAGGTGCATTCAGCTTCCTACAGATGTATAGGTAAACGATAGTGGCAATTGGAGACTCTGTGACGGTAGAGAACATAATAGACGCATTTGCGGCATGGCATCCTCGAAAGATAAATTGGCTCTTTTATTGGACAACAAATGAGCAGCTAGCAAATGCATAGCACAATTCATTGTAATCTAATTTTTAAAAAGAGCAAATCAAACCTTTTTCGAAGGGATTCAATTATTTTTTAAAATATAACGAATTATATGAGTATAGTATATACATTGTATAGTACAGTTGTAACTAGTTCCAGATATAGATGCATGATAAATATTAACAATTAATAGAAATTTCGGCTAGACTGATTGCTACCAGCTGCCTTTGCCATTCACAGGAAAAAAAAATCGTATATTTCCAGCCCTGGGTTTAGCCGGGTTGATCCCCAGGTTGATAGGTTATTAACAAAATTCACAGTTGACTTTCTCACCCTATCATTATCAACCTGGGATCGACGAACAAAACCCAGGCTGCATGGGTATTCGATATCTTTTTCTGTGATTGTTATTGTACTGCTCGAACAGTGGGCATTGTTGTGCGCAACGCAATGCTCTTTAGTGTCCTTTTGTGATTCCGCGTATTCATACTGGTTGTTGATCTATTTCATTAGTGAGCTTTACTAGTTGAGAGACGTGGTGTGTCCTATTCGTATTTTGGTACCCTGGTAAGCCGCACCACTATTCGTTCGATCCATTGATAACAACTTGCTAGTGCTTAGTGTGTATTTACATGTAGTGGCTAAATTTGAAATAATTTGCGTTCGACTGACTTCGACATGTCATTGGAAGGCAAATCACATAAGCGCAAATCAGGAGCTGCTTATCGAAGAGAGAAGAAGGCAAAAATTGATGAGGAACGAAAGCTAGGCTCTTTTATGCTGAACTTTTTGCAAACCACTGAAACTGACACGCCTGCTGTCCTAGACCTCACTCGTGACATTCGTAACGACCGCCCTGTTGTAGCCTTAGTCCACACTTCTGCACACATTCATGACGATTCCTTGCCAACTCGGGATATCCCTATTATCAAGGAAGTGGGACTTGAACCCACAGCCCCCTGCTCCCAAAGCAGATAATCTACCTATTGATATATTCCCTGGGCGATGAGAATGGGATTTGAACCCATGCAGGGCCCACTAGCCCCGACAGTTTAGCAAACTGTTGCTTTACCACACTCAGCCACCTCATCATTACAGGGTGCTGAGGCATAGCCTCAGCGAGGGATCCTATGGGCGTGAGAGTTCTACTCTCACGCCGATATAGGACCGACTACGTCGGTCCAGTATCATAATATTACGGCCTCAGCACCGGAGGTGCTACCCCAACCCTATGGTTGGGGTAGCAACCATTTCATGTTTGGAATCATGGAAGTCTGTGGCTACTCCTCCTTTTACGGGTACTCCAAATACTCCTGTTGATGGCAACTCGCATGACTACAGTGACAGTGAAGTTGCAGAAGCTTCAGCTTTGACGCCTTTTAGTATTGACAGCAATCCAGAAACTTTCTGCGTAGAAATGCCAGCCATAACTCCCACTGTCGATGCATGTAAGACCAATCATCAGTAATGTGCAATCAGACTGAGGAAAAAATATCATTACCGGTAGAGATTGTAGATAAAATTACTGGGGTAATTGATCCAGCTAAATTAGTGAAATTAAAATTAAGCACGCCATGCGCCAGAGAAAGAGTACATTATTAAGAATGGACCGAATCAGCCAGATAAAAGTGTTCTTACATGTATTTCCAATAAAAGGCAGCCACATTCCAGACATTGTTCCCCACAAGTTTTTTACCATGCCGATGGTTCCAAAAGACAATGGGTATCATGTTCACCATCAAAGGATGCCCTTTTTGTGTGTGCCGTGTATTCTTTTCAGCGACGCCATCTTGAGAGGACAACACTTAAGACTTAATCAAGGAATTGCTTTTACTCAGGTTGGTTTTCGTTCGTGGAAAAGGCAACATAGTTCGGCACTGCAACATGAAGCGGCTTGTATACTGCACATAGGAGTTCAATAATTGCACAAGCCACATTCAGTTTTACAGCAAAGGACGATCGTTAAACCAACAAGCTGAAGTAGAGCTGACTCGCAGAAAGGCTGAAGTTGTGAGCAATAGAACAATTCTAAAACGCATTGTGGACGCCATTATGTTTCTGGGTCAACAAGGCCTGCCTATGAGACGGCACAAGGAGTCTTTGACTGAATATTCCGAGAACTTGGGAAACTTTCTGGAATTACTTTAGAAAAGTGATCTCCAACTACGATATTCCACTACAGCAACATCTGTAAAAAGTCAAACAGCAGCAAATAGAACGAAAAGGAGCTAGAGGACGAGGATCACTCTTTACATTTCTTAGCAGCGACATTCAAAATAAAGTTATACATTTCATTTCAAACCTGATAACGGATCACATTGTCAAAGCAATTACACAGTGCGTTGCATGGGCGCTGATTGCCGACACTACTCCTGATATCGTGCATGCATCATGAAAAAGTCAGCATATGCGTAAGAATTGTACATTGCAATGGTTGCATCACAGAAAATCTTTTGGCTTGCAAAAAAAGCACCAGGTACTACTGCAGAAAATCTAGTATGATTTGATAACCACAACGTTGAAATCAAAAGATATTTCTTTTCATAAGCTTATAGCTCATGCAAGCGTACGACGGTGCGTCCAACTGATATGAGCGGGTGCTACAATCATGGTTTATGGGCACTTATTCAGCAACGAATCAATACAAGTATTGTATACATTCACTGCGCCATGCTATGCTCATACACTTAATCTAGTTATGGCAGATTCATGCAGCAGCAGTTGCAGTAGATGTAGTGACATTATTTGGTAACCTGGAAACAATGTATTGTTCAATAAATCTCTAAAGGCTCATGCTGTGTTTGAGGACATTCAGAGGTCTGAAGGATTGCACCTTCGATCTTTAAAAAGGCTAAATACTGTTCGATGGTTTTCAAGGGAACTTTGCTTAAAAACCTTTCTGGAACGTTTCGAATGTGTATAACCGGATTCAAGTAGACGTATTGTTTGAGTCAAAACTAAGATCGGATGCAGCCGGATTGCTGTCATCTATTCAGACCACTCAGTTTTTAGCAACAGCTTTCCTATATTTCGTGAGTTATTTGCTCTAACTGGGCCACTTAGCTGCTATCTTAAGAATAGATGTTGATCTTTCCAAAGCATTGATCATGATCAGTTGACTGCGTTATATCATCACTTGATGAAATGCGCAATGGATATATCTTTCGATATCTTACAGCGAAAATCGATGCAGCTGTTTCTGATTTGGGCACATTTGAGTGGCGCTTTTCACGTGTACACTCTAAACGAGCACGAGGGCCTTCAGAAGAGCATTCATCGCAGACACCTGAGGAGATTTGGAAACGTAACACTATATTATGTCGTTCTTGACAAAATTCTTAGTTCACTACGAGACAGGTTTGAGAATAATAGAGCACTATGTGAGATATTATCAGTATTTCATCCCAGCAACTTCTCCGTGCTTGTGAAGAAAGGTAAAATTGTTTGTGACCTTATTCCTACAGTGAAGACAGGTAAAATTGTTTGTGACCTTATTCCTACAGTGAAGACAGGTAAAATTGTTTGTGACCTTATTCCTACAGTAAAGACAGGTAAAATTGTTTGTGACCTTATTCCTACAGTGAAGACAGGTAAAATTGTTTGTGACCTTATTCCTACAGCTACTCCATTTTGTGAGAGATACCATCTTGATTTCATTAAATGTGCCGAGGAGCTGTTGTGTTTTTCAAGAGTATACAGTAGGTACTTTCAAATCATTTCACGTAACGTACTTCCGCATATCCAAATATCTGCCATAAAAATTGTGACTGGTTTTTACGAAGGTTAAGAGAGGTAAGTATTTTAGGAAATCTAGTTCTCGACAGTTTAAAGACGATAACACTTCAAATTTGCCTGGATGATGGAGCTTTGAGCGCTCTTTCACGCAGTATTGTATATAAAATCGTACGCAATATCCAAGTTAAGGATGTACTGCTTTCTAATTAGAGTATAAGTCATCATTGTTTATTTTACTCTTCGGAAGTTCCAATGACGGGACCTCCTCAAAAACGTCATAAAACGTTGCAGGCAAGTAATTCCTATCTACCATGAAACTTTTAGGACGACAAGGGCGGATCCAGCGAGGGGGTCATGGGGGTCCGGACCCCCCCTCTCAGGACCCATGATGAATATAATTACTATTAATACCCCAGTCACGTGCGCATAAAGGTGCTCGGTGTATTGTTCCTTGACGACGCGTCGTTGAAATCGTCGCTTTGCATTCTTCGTATATCATATAGGCGTCGGAAGGTAAATTACAAAATTTAACCTGGGGGGGGGGGGGGGGGGGGGGGGGGGGGGGCGGAGCCAGCTAATTTAACTTCATACAATGACATCGTTCGTACACGCGACAGTGACATAGAGACGATATACTATCTCTGGTGACGCGTAAAATTGCATGCGTCGCCTATGTGATTCCCGCGATTTTTTCTATGACTCACTTGACCAGCATTTTAATATACGTGCCAAGAGCTAGGTGGTTTTCAAACTGCTGGGTATATAGGTCCGCTTAAGATTTATGCAGCTAATGTACAGGGGACGAAATAGAATACTGTTCATTGCTTGATGTAGGTTATTTGAGTATACGTATGATGCAAATTTGAAGTGGCTCAAGTATCGAAGCAACTAAGCGCACGTACAAATCTGACGAAACTGACAGATTAAACACACCCATTTAAAATCCACATAAGCCTGGGAAAAAGAACTTAAGTTCAACTGAGTGCAAGGGATCCATGCAATATCTCTATGGAATAACATGCACAAAAAAATTGCGCGCGCCCCTCCCCTCATCTATTATTCATATCGGACCCCCCCCCCCCCCCCCCCTCGCCGAATTGCCACTGGACGATCTGGCTATGCGCAATGGTACGTATTCGGTAGTCTCGTGCCCAGACCCAATGCATCGCAGCTGCGGATGAATTACATTACCGCTACGCTTGCATAGGGTCTGGTGACATTCGCGTACAACGTTTGTGCACAGGGAGCAGGATTTGTAACGCAACCAATCAAATTTCGTGTTTATGATGAATATACTTAAAAACGCGTGACTTTTATACAATAAGAATGATGTCATTATCAATCAACTCGCGAAGCAAAGAAAGAAAGCTTTGTTAGCGTGGCTGAAGATTGGTGCTGTTGTTTGGAGCGCGTTCGTAGTTAGTACAACCGCATATGCTTGAGAGTCTAAGCCAAGTAGCCGTTTTGGGCCTTGTAGAAACACGGCGGTATAAACACCTTCTAACCTCCCGGGCCTTAAACGCTTCAATGGATAACGACTGGTAAGACAGAGCTCCGTTTACTTTTCGCTACTCTGTTTAGAGCACACCATAGGCACAGCAGCCACCATGCAGTATTCATTCAAGTGTCACATGACAGTGTGTTTATAACCTGACATTAACTTGTAAACATTGGGCCCTGCACGGCACAAACATTGTACGCGAATGTCTCCAGACCCTATGCAAGCGTAGCGGTAATGTAATTCATCCGCAGCTGCGATGCATTGGGTCTGGGCACGAGACTACGTATTCGGGTCCGTAAATAGTTGATCTACATGTAAAAGTACGTCAAAAATTGGACTGGAATTTGTGAAAGTTTGAAAAGTATACATAGAAGCGTAGAAACTTGCTCCGTTACGTGAGCGGTTTACCCGACTTCATTACTCGATCGAGGAAGGCAATTGGTTGTAGAATGCATTGCAATAGCCTAAATTCAAACTACTTCACGATCCATCGATATCAGGCGCTTTCAATTTGTAGTAAAATCTTGCAAATGAGTCTTGAATTAGTCTTTTGATGCACAATCACAGGATAATGATTTTTAGTTAGTAAAGGTCCAAGTTAATGATACAATAAAGTTTCAGGAGATTTGGATGGTGCCCAAAGGGTGCTTTAATGGCCTAGGCGTTTCGTATTGGCCTGCTTGAAAGCACCTATCATTTTATTTGAAATCACTATATTTACGCTTCAGTCTATAAGATTAACATAGATTTCATATGTACAGAGCATAACCAAGTAGACCTTTAATATAACACAATGTGTTGTGTTAACGTTGTGACAATTCTATTTATTACACACCCTATTCTTTGAAGCACATAGTTGTGAACAACATTAACTTGAAGTCCTAAGAAAGTAGTTTATTTTTATTGTTTTAGAATTGCAATAAGATGGTGCCCACACATAGATATTGTCAAGCCCTTAATTCATATTCAATTTTATACATATGCATACATGAACAAAATAACGTTCCAATCTGTTTTGTTGCTATTCAGAATGAAGATTGTTCTTGATCAAGAGTGTCTCATTGAAGAGCATATAAATAAGTCAGCATCAGTGGTACCCTTAATAAATGGATTAGCGTTGTGCATGACTACAAATTACTGAACTAACCCAAACGAAACAGCCAAGGTAGTTGACAACGGAGCAAATCAGCCTAAAGGCATAAGAATCACACTTTCTAGAGCTTGGAATGATGCTGTTTTATTTGTAAATTTTCCATTTTGACTTCCAATTGATATAGTCCCCATAGCACATGCACTTATCTATCCTTCTCTTTCAGTTTTATTAATACTCATGAGAGCAGACAACCAAACATTTCCTGTCCCATGTCAACTAAGCTTAGATACTGCAGTTAGGCTGAAGTAAGGCAGTTAAAAAAGATGACTGGTTGCATTGAGATATTCTTATCAGAGTTAGAGCAGATACAAAATATCTTCTAAAAATAAAGAACATAAGAAAAATAAAATAATGAAAGAATGTAAAATGAAAGCTGTAAATAATCAATTACAATTGAAAGAGGAAGTACATGCATATGATGGAAAGTAATTTGACAAGCATAAATACTCAAAGTGATGAAAAAGCTGCATATTGTTTCTTGTTGTGTAAAGCAGTCTATTGCTGCATGTTTGGAGTACAGTGTACTTATCGGTAATATATTTCCAGTTATTGAACGAGTTTCAAGAGAATGTTTAAGCCTACCACAGTTAGTTATTGTGCATATGAACTTTGTGTGCATGCATTTTTTAAAACTGATCTAATAGTAGAAGTAATGTATAATGGAAAAGATATTACTTTCTTGGGATCTCATGTTTGCTACACACGTACTCTATAATGGAAACCTTTGCAATGGAATCTAAAATTCCTAAAGTCATTGTCAATGATTGAAAAACAGATGAAGCAGAGTAAGAAGGGGAGACTGTTACATATGGGCTACTTGCAGATTACCCTGCCGATATTAACTTCAATGGACTTAAATCCATGAACCTCTTGCATATACAGTGATAATTTTTATCATTGCTATGAGTAATAATAGTAGTTACATCTGTCTAGAGTTTGTTTCATATTAACCTTAATCTTCATCGCACTGCGCACATGCGTATATTATATGACGCAATGACCTACTTCGTTATTTTGACATATTATAGATGAAAATAATTTTAATGTTGCGCACTTATAAATGTCTCTGTATTCAATAGAAACTCAACCTGGACAGTTTACATCCCATTCATTCGCGTACGTTACCGATCGTTTTTATTCTGATCTTTAAAATTACGTGGTACTCGCAGGGAGATACATCATCGAGCAAGTAAGGTATCGTTGGAATGCAAAACTTTTGCTCTTTCTAATGATATACAATTTATGGCTAAAAAAGTAATTTGAAAAAAATTGTCAACTACCTATTTAAGAATAGGCTTTTAGCTGAAAGGACCGCATGCGGAATGAGATACAACCCGTGTATGTACCCTATGGCGAACACTCCTCCACAACATACAAACCTCAAACGCTTAGCACACAAGGTATAGGACACATTTGGGAGCCTAATGGTTACCAATTTAAGCCTAAAGACATAATTTGTGGAGGTAGGAGTAGTCGCCACCCCTGGCGACTACTACTTACGAGCGTAAATTCCGTTGGAGTGTTCGCCACCCTCACTAATTCTCCAGTCATAAGGTTTCTTTTAAAACGAAGCTAAGTATATTGTACAGGAATAACTACTCTTCTATAATAGCACGATTTTACTTAATCTGTGCTACATACCTCGCTAACACTCACTTGCACCAATAGAACCCGCCAGCAATTGTGCGGTGTTTACCGCGCCATTTTTACCTATAAATGAGGTAGCTAACTTTGTATAATTATTTTGCAAAAACGGTAATAGTAAATAAAACTTGAACAATGTGCCGTAAACACTGAGTCCCAGGAGTATTACTTCCATTTTGTGCCAAGACATACAAACGTCAGGTAAGCCCTAGCGCCACGTTTGAAAGTAAGTGTGGCGAGCACTCTGACCGACAGACGCTACCCTACTAGTAGCTCTGTTCAGGAGGCCATGTTTCACAAAAGTTAAAGAAATCATTAAACCAGGTTAACAGATACGCAATAGACCCCTTTCATATGACGTCAAAAATCACATGAAAATTGATTTAATAAAATTCATTTGAGGCAATGCTGTCCGCCATCTTGGTGCTCAAGTTATTATAGAACGGTATGGCCAATTTACAGTTTTTTAATTATTATTATTTATGCCTGTTTTGGGTCTCGTAATACTTTTGTATTCTTACCATGGAATGATGTCAGTGCCCACTGTAAAAAAATAAGGCCAAACTCATAATCACTTACTGTGAACGTACAGTAATAACCAAAAGCTTTGTTTTGCCCATATCGTCCTATAGTAACTTGAGCACCAAGATGGCGGACAACAAATAATTTTAATGTCATTGCTCACGCGATGAAAAGGGTCCATTGGTGAGAGTGTAAAAGTGAATTATCCATTCAGTGTTGCCGCGGTCCGACCGGGACCGACGGTCCGGACCGCAGTCCTCGCCATTTTTAGCTGGACCGCGAGCCTCGGTCCTTATTATTTTCATTCACGGACGGTCACGGACGGTCACGGTCCAAGCAGTACTGGACCGACGGTCTGACCGCGGTCCCCCTCGTACCCACGCCTAAATACGCATGGCATGCACATGGCGTGCACGTGATCTATTGGTGCCCTGCTTTTAAAAAATATTTTGAGTGTGCGTATTATAGAACTAGGATGAGTACCGATTCTTATGCCACCAGTAGTGCTAGTGAAAGTCAAGAACCCGAAATAGGAGAAAAAAATACTTGGCCATCCCCGCTTCATCAGCTTCCTCTGAAAGGGTTTTTTCCACGGCCAAAAACATAACCGACAAAAAAAGATGGCGCCTGCTTCCATGCAGAAAGACTTCACAAGACCATTCTTTTACGCCACAATCAATACTTCTGGAAATAGCATTGTTTTTTCAGACTTTGTACTTTGTTGTATGTTTCATAATGTGTGTGTGTGTATGTATGTGTTGTCATTGTTGCATTTGCATTGCCTTTCTTGGATTTATATTATCAGCATTGTGGACCGCGGTCCGACCGTCGGTCCGACCGTCGGTCCGACCGACGGTCACGGTCCTGGATTGTTTGATTTGTGCACGGTCGCGGTCCGGTCACGGTCTGGCTACTTAGGTTTGACCGCGGTCCACGGTCCACTGAAAAGTAGTGGACCGCGGCAACACTGATAGGTGCTGAACTGCTGATCCAATTGAGGCGAATTTACTCTACGTATTGGAATTTATACAAGTAGTAGTAACTAGGTCTTACCCCGTGAAAAATCACGGAAGTGATTCTATAAGAAGTGCAGAATGTTTTTTTTTTTTTTTTTAAACATACAATCTACCACCTGTTGTAATATACGGTTACTACGCAACCTATTTAATAGCCCGCGCACGCAATGAAATACATGTACATGTACATGTACTACTTCCGGTCTGTACGATAAGAATGAACACCAGTCAATTGCCATTGGTCATTTGTGTGGGAGTGGTCGTTTCTATTGGTTGCTAGGTACGCGTTGCTAGTTGTGTTCAAACCCACAATTGTAGAGGCTAGGCGGAGTTTATAAATAGGTGGTTACGCGGACGGACGTACGGACGTACGGACGTTGGAAATTATACATGTAGTATTAGATGAATGTGAATATAGCATTGTCATTTTACCTCCATGTGATCACAAACCAATGGATAAGATTTTTTATTTTCATCGGACCCCATGCAACATAACACTATACTACCAGTGGAATACACATAATGAATGTGAATATAGTATTGTCTTTTTAACTCCATGTCCAATGGATAGGAACTTTTATCTTGATAAACATGTAAACATTATTCTACATGGTGCTTGCTGATTGGCGTAATTGTTCCCATGTCATGGACATCATTTTTAGTATATATGTACATCATACAATGTACATGTAGTTGGTATCATAACCTACAATAACCAACTACCATAACTTACCATCTGATATGGGATGGTTGGTATTCACAATGTTTGACCAAATAAAGGAAAGGAATAACAAAATGTTATATAATGGTCACATCATATAATACTGACACAACACATCTAGCATTTTTAAAAATGAACCAGCCACAACATAAAGAAATAGAATGGCTCTAAGTGTTTAACAGTGTACATTCAAACTTCCTGGGATAGTACCCTTGTACATTGACTGCACACATGCTGCATATGCTGTAATGCTATCCATGAATGGAAGGTTATCGAGAGTTACGGTAACTCTCATATAGGATTTGACCCCGATTATGAATGTCATTAAAAACGGGACCTGCTTCTAACGGGACTCCTATCAATCGGATCGCTTAACTTTTGTCATCGTCGAACAAGCAGTCCAAAACGAGCAGTTTCGCGTTTGTTTGATGTCATAAAACCGCGTGGTTGGGGAGAACAAAACGCTTGTTTAATCTCGTACCCAGTCCCACCGTATTTCTCCTTCTTCTTCTTCTTCTTCTTCTTGTTCTTTGACCACGCATAACTCGAGATAGGAACACTTCTAAGAAATGAAAATCACACCAATAGCTTCAGAATTCATTGGCATTCTCGCTTCAGTGGTCAAAATGTATCGAGGCTACATTGTATATATCGGTGGTGGTGTTAGCAAATGGCGTATATTTTAGCATCCTGTATCTGACAGGACTCAAAACGATCAAATAGTTTAGAACTTGGTCATATTTTGCTCCAGTAGCTGTATATATGTAATCCAATGTGTACGGTCTGGGCCATACACCTATTAACCTAGTGAAATTGTGGCACGTATTCGTAAGTCGAGCTTAAACTAAACTTTAAAGAGGCAACGATACAACGAAAATTCAGCGGCCACGAAGAGTGCAGAACATCGGGACGATTCCATCGCTTCTCCTTCTGCGAAAAGAATGCGATTCCAAGAACGCACGACCGTCGACCGAAGCCAAACATGCTGCTGGAGAAATGCTACCACAGGGTAATCGGCTTGGAAAGCTACCAAACCCAATCGGTACGTTCGATTAGATGTACACCAGTTGACCCTTGTGTATCCACGTGACTGAGAGGTCACACGCATACCGTATACAAATGTCATGTAGATCCTTTCTATTCTTTACATTGATGTATGGCTATACAAGACTCTACAACTTATTTTTAAAAAGTAGCACAAGTGTGTGTTACTAAACTATAGAGGTCAGAATTCATTGTGTAGATACATGGGAAACTGTGCCCTGTCATCAATAGAAAAAGGTCTGCCCAGGTCAATAAACAGTTTTAACATGGCTTCTGTTTATCAAGTACCCATACATGAAATTGTATATTCATTGCATGTGTTCATTTTCTGTACTTTTAGCTTCTGTCTGTATGAACCAAAAAAACCATACTGAGGGAATATAAAGGTAGCTTCAAAAAGGCTATTGTAAGGAATAGCATACTGTTAAATGGGCTAAATGATGCCTTTTGCAATCCCACCCATGGTTAGCACAAAAGGTCAGCTGTTTGTGACGTTAGTGCAGGTGCATTGCTTAACAAGGCACTGAGTGTGCATAGAAAAAAATAGGTGAATTCTACATGATATTCATGCTACAGAACCTTTCTTTTGTGATGCCTCTTACAACCAAATAGGAAAGCTTGGTACTCTAATGGTAGGTGTGCGTAATGGTGGACGAGATACCTGCATACATATACCCTTATGTACCCTACTCCTCCCCTTACCTACTACTACCCCTACCCCTCCCAATAACTACCACTACCCCTACTACTACCCCTACTCCTCCCCTTACCTACTACCATGGGCGCCCCCAGCATTTCTGGAAGGGTGGGGCCAGGATAGGGTAAGGGGGCATCATTTGACAGCCAAATATTACTATAGGGGTGTTGTCCGCTTTCGGCCGATTCAGCCGGAGGGGGTGGGGGGTGGGAAGGGGGGTGCACATGTTGCTAGTAATACTGAATACTTTAATTCATTAGAAGTGGGGGGCCCCCTGGGAATGCCCATGACCTACTACTCCTATTCCTCCCCTTACCTACTACTACCCCTACTCCTCCTCTTACCTACTATGTTTATACCCCTACTCCTCTTACCTACTACTACCCCTACCCCTCCCCTTACCTACTATTTCCCTGGTGCATGGAGTGAGGTGACCTCAATGGTCACGTATGTGATGATGACGAATTCACTGATACACTACTGCCAGAGTATGAAACATATCTACATGAATACTGTTTATAAGTTGAGTTGACACAGATCACTTTAATTTACAGAACACTGTAATAAATGAAGAGATGGTGGACACATCTTTTGCTGTCATATCACAAGAGCCAGAGAGAGTAAAAGTTTCACTGGTATTAGTACCAATACTGAGTATAACATTGTTTATGTACTGAACAATATGTATCATCCATGGCTGCGTTATTTCTGGTTATGACATGTAGATATACATGATTACTATGTAAATGACATATACCAAGTTCAGATTGTAGCTAAGTGATCAGTGTTTCTCTATGGTATCATAATTGCAACGTCGGAGGCTCTTATTTTGGTCCTTTTTGCATTTTAAAATGCAAAGTACTCTCTCTCCATTATTGTGGTATATAAGATTATGAGTGATGAAATGTCTGTTGCTAAGTGAATATATTTAGATGTAGCGTGACTGTTGAAAGCATCCAATTATGAATAAAAAACGGGCTAAATATAGGACTATTTCGTTTTTCCTTATCATTCAACCCTTGTTTCCATGCTTTTTACACCACTATTGCCTTCAAATCCTATATACCACCAACTTTCACATAGAGGATGTTTTTATTTACTTGCACACTTATAACATGTCTCTTCATGATGAAGATTTAGTGCACAGTGGTTGTCATGGTTCCCAAGATACAAACATATGCCACATACAGATGCACATGTTCAGTTCCCATGATTGTAAGTATGTGTTACTATGATCACAAATACACTTTGACTCATTATGGATTCTGCTGGACAACCCCACTGTGGTAAGCACAGTAGCATACAAAATAACATCTACCGTCATAGGTAGTGAGTACAGTGACAAACACATCATAACCTACTATAACCAACTACTGATATGGGATGATTGGTATTCACATTCTTTGACAAAACAAAGGAAAGGAATAACAAAATGCCATAAATTTAAAGGAAACAATTACATTCTGAAAGATAAATACTATGAAAAATGACATATTCATACATGTATGAATATAGATACCAGGTTAATTTATGGCTCCTTTAAAGAACACAAAATTGTGTACAATGTAAGAATAATCTCTGTGGCATTACATCATTCTTTCAAAATAAAGTTCAAAGATTAATTTATTTACCACTGGTAAAAAAGCATGGACACTTTTCCCTGCAAAAATGCCACCACACCACAAAATGTACTTTTAATATACTGCTACCTGTGTATTGGAATTTCTAGTAGTAGCGTTTAATTAAACCAAAGTCATGTGATTCGTAACCAGTGGTTAAGAATTTATTTTTTCATTTACAAAATGCTAGCAACACGTAAACACTATTCAACATGGTGCTTGATGATTGGGGTCATCAGAGATTGTTCCCATATCTCAAGTCTTAGACATCATTTTATATGTATATGGTTGGCCATAGGTCCATGATTATAAAATACATACATGTAATGGACCTTTTGCCTTCTGACGTGCAAATTAATTGATTATGTTTGACAAAACATAAGTCCTTATAGGAACCTCACGAAGAAACACAGCAAGTATGAAATTAATGGTAAATGAAGTACCCGTGCCAGTTACGGTGCAGATGTTACAGTGCTGACAATTTACCGGAAGTTGACCCCCTAAAATTGAAAAGCACAGCTGTGCATGACTCATTAGCAACTTCCGCAATGTTTCGCTGTATAGAAATTCCATGCAGAGCTCCATCGTGAAATACAACAAAAACAAAACATGTTTCTTAATGAAAATTTAAAAGGAAAAGCATGTAGGTGCTATGATGGTGAAGTAATGCCATTTTTTAAGTTGCCCCCCCACAATTCATGTGTGACATCAGAGGCAAAAGGTCCATTGTACATGTATGCCATGTATCCATACTTAACATAAGCACTGCAGCATACAATATAACATCTACCATCACAGGTGGTGAGTGCAATGACAAACACATCATAACCTACAATAACCAACTACCATAACTTACCCCCTGATATCGATATGGGATGATTGGTATTCACATTGTTTGACCAAATAAAGGAAAGGAACAACAAAATGTTATATTATGGTCACATCATATGATACAGACACAACACATTTAGCATTTTCATGAAACTGGAGAAACAGAATGACTCAAAATGATTAATAGAAATATAATCCATATGCATACATGGTTGTAAATATCCCATAACAATGGTTTAGACCTTTTAAGAGTGATTAATTAATAGAAAATGTGGAGATTCTTTTCCTTCATGTGATTGCAAACCAGTGGTAAAGAATTTTGTTTAACCTTCCTCACAGTGGGTGTGGGGACCCCAAGCATTTGGGGGTGTGGCATGAAGGCACCTCCTTGAGTGTGCCAGAACCCCAGCCTGGATTGTCACATTGCCCCTGATCCTGGGCAATGGAGTCCAAAAGTATGGAAAGAAAAGAAATTTGCTGTGCTCGACTAAGCAGTGTGCAATGCTGATGCACATGTGCCACCATATATACATGCCCTAATGTGGTGAGCATGTGTGCCGATAGTTATCAACCCAAATCAGCAGTTAATATGTCTGTTGAAAATATGTGTTTATATAGACAATACCATTTTAAGTGTACACTTGTTTAGACATCTCCACTGTGGTAAGCACAGTAGCATACATAATAACATCTACCATCATACATGTAGGTAGTGAGTACAATGACAATGGCAAGCATATCATAACCAACTACCATAACTTACCCCCTGATATGGGATGATTGATATTCACAATGTTTGACCAAATAAGGGAAAGGAATAAAGAAATGGAGCATCATAAAATACCGAGATAATACACAGACAGAATGATTCTAAGGGGTTAACAGAAATATAATACATATCCATGCATGGTTGTAAATACAAGGATATCATAATAGATCTTAAACACAACAATTTCTAAAAGGAATGACAAATTAATTCTATATGGAACTACCATTATCTTTATTGTAAAAGCCCACTGTGGTAAGCACAATAGCATACAAATTACCATCTATCTATCTTAGTTAGTACAATGACACAAACAACAATAACCAACTACCATAACATACCCCCTGATATGGGATGATTGGTGATTGACCAAATTAAAAACAAAATCTTATATAATGGTCACATCATGACACAATACATTAAGCACTTTGGTGTACATGTACCACAACATAGAGAAACACAATGATTCAAACGGATTAACAGAAATATTATACATACGCATTCATGTTTGTATACACGTAGATCTTGAAAACAGCAAATTTAATGTTAAATCTAAATAATGTGCAGCTACATGTACCATTATCTTTCTTTTAATTTGCTTTTGCTACAAACCAGTTGTCCAAATTTTGGTTTGTAAAAATAGTGTACCTGGTATGAATGTCTTGTTGCTACAAAAAAGTCATACATTTGTACATGTACATGTATCACTATTCAACATGGTGTGCTTGATAATTGTGGTTGTACCCATATCCCATGTCTTAGACATCATTATAAGTACATATCGTTGGCTAGATATCCATGATTATCATACATGTAAATGTATGCCATGCATCAATACTTGACATAAACACTGCAGCATTCAAAATAACATCACAATTACAAACACATTATATAAACTACAATAACCAACTACCATAACTTACCTCCTGATATGGATGATTGGTATTCACAATGTTTGACCAAATAAGGGAAAGAAATAACAAAATGTTATATAATGGTCAGAACACTGCAGTATACAAAATAACATCACAATTACAAACGCATCATAAACTACAATAACCAACTACCATAACTTACCGACTGTTAAGGGATGATTGGTATTCACATTGTTTGACCAAATAAAGGAAAGAAATTACAAAAAGTCATATTATGGTCACATCATATAATACTGACACAACACATTTGAAACTACAGAAACAGAATGACTCAAAACTATTAACAGAAATATTATACACATGCATACATGGTTGTAAATACCCTATTAAATGGAACAATGAAAAATATAAATGGATATCTTAAAAACAACAATTTCTAGTATGAAAGATGAATGAATAGAAAATGTGGAGATTCTTTTCCTTCAGGTGATTGCAAACCAGTGGTAAAGAATTTTGTTTAACCTTCCTCACAGTGGATGTGGTGACCCCAAGCATTTGGGGGTGTGGCATGAAGGCACCTCCTTGAGTGTGCCAGAACCCCAGCCTGGATTGTAACATTGCCTTCAATCCTGGGCAATGGAGTCCGAAAGTATGTACAAAACAAAAAGAAATTTGCTGTGCTCGACTAGGCAGTGTGCAATGCTGATGCACATGTGCCGCCATATATACATGCCCTAATGTGGTGAGCATGTGTGCCGATAGTTATCAACCCAAATTATCAGTTAACATGTCCCTTGAAAATATGTGTTTATATAGACAATATCATTTTAAGTGTACACTTGTTTAGACATCATTTTGTTGGTATATTTTACACATGACATGTTCCTATATGACATAAATTACCGTCATGAATACTGGCTACCCCACTGTGGTAAGCACAGTAGCATACAAAATAACATCTACCATCATAGGTGAGTACAATTACAATGGCAAGCATATCATAACCAACTACCATAACTTACCACCTGATATGGGATGATTGGTATTCACAATGTTTGACCAAATAAAGGAAAGAAATAACAAAATGGAGCATCATAAAATACCGACATAAAACACAAACAGAATGATTCAAAGGGATTAACAGAAATATTATACATATGCATTCATGTTTGTATTCACATAGATCTTGAAAAGAGCAGTTTAATGTTAAATCAAAATAATGTAGAGCTACATGTACCATTGTCTTTCCCTCAATTTGCTTTTGCTACAAACCAGTGGTAAAATTTTTGGTTTGTAAATATAGTGTAACTGGTATGAATGTCTTGTTGCTACAAAAATGTCATACATTTTCCATGTATCACTATGCTTGGTAATTGTGGTTGTACTTATATCCGATGTCTTAGACACCATTTTAAGTACATGTGGTTGGCTAGATAACCATGATTATATAAATACATACATGTAAATGTATGCCCTGTATCAATATTTGACATAAACACTGTAGCATACAAAATAACATCTACCATCATAGGTGGTGACAAACACATCATAACCTATAATAACCAACTATCATAACTTACCTCCTGATATGGGATGATTGGTATTCAATCACAATGTTTGACCAAATAAAGGAAATAACAAAATGTCATATAATGGTCACATCATATAAAACTGACACAACAAACTTTGCATTTAAATGGAACTGACTACAGAAACAGAATGACTCAAAACGATTAACAGAAGTATAATACACATGCATACATGGTTGTAAATATCCTATTAAATGGAACAATGGAAAATATATCATGAGATCTTACAATTTCTAGTAGGAATGATTAATTAATAGAAAATGTGGAGATTCTTTTCTTCCATGTGATTGCAAACCAGTGGTAAAGAATTTTGTTTAATCTTCAACACAGTGGGCGTGGTGACCTCCAAGCATTTGGGGGTGTGGCATGAAGGCATGCTGTGCTTGACTAGGCAGTGTGCAATGCTGATGCACATGTGCCGCCATATATACGTGCCCTAATGTGGTGAGCATGTGTGCCAATAGTTATCAACCCTACAATGTAATCAGCAGTTAACATGTCCCTTGAAAATGTGTTTATATAGCCATATCATTTTAAGTGTACACTTGTTTAGACATCCTTTTGCTGGTATATTTTACACTTGACATGTGTGCATATATGACATAAACCATCATGCATACTGGCTACTAGCACAATAGCATACAAGATAACATCTACCATCATAGGTGGTGAGTACAGTAACAAACAATCATAGCCTACATGTATAATAACCAACTACCATAACTTACCACCTGATATGGGATGATTGGTATTCACAATGTAAAGAGGAAAAAAAAAAATGGAGCATCATAAAATATCAACAGAATGAACAAATAGAACGAATCTAAGGGGTTAACAGAAATATGATACATATCCACACATGGTTTAAATACAAGGATATCATAATAGATCTTAAACACAACAGTTCCTAAAAGTAATATTAATTCTATATGGAAATACCGTTGTAAAACCCTCTGTGGTAAGCACAATAGCATACAAATTACTATCTGTCTACATGTATCTTAGCACAATGACAAAAACAACAATAACCAACTACCATAACATACCCCCTGATATGGGATGATTGGTGTTTGACTAAATTAATAACAAAATGTTATATAACGGTCACATCATAAAATACTGACACAATACATTGAGCACTTTGATGTACCACAACATAGTGAATCAAAGGGATTAACAGGAATATGCATTCATGTTTGTATACACGTAGATCATGAAAACAGCAATTTAATGTTAAAATCAAATAATATGGAGCTACATGTACCATGCTTTTGCTACAAACCAGTTGTCAAAATTTTGGTTTGTAGTGTACCTGGTATGAATGTCTTGTTGCTACGAAAAGTCATACATTGTACACATGTACATGTACATGTATCACTATTCAACATGGTGTTTGATAATTGTGGTTGTACCCATATCCTATGTCTTAGACATCATTTTATTTAAAATACAACATGTAAATGTATGCCCTGCATCAATACTTGACATAAACACTGCAGCATACAAATAATATCTACCATCACAGGTGGTGAGTACAATGACAAACACATCATAACCTACAATAACCAACTATCATAACTTACCTCCTGATATAGGATGATTGATATTCGATCACAATGTTTGACCAAATAAACGAAAGAAATAACAAAATGTCATATTATGGTCACATCATATAAAACTGACACAACACATTTTGCATTGTAAGGAAACTACAGAAACAGAATGACTCAAAACGATTAACAGAAATATAATACACATGCATACATGGTTGTAAATATCCTATTAAATGGAACAATGGAAAATATAAATGGAGATCTATAAATAAATAAAACAGTTTATGATTAATTGGGACAGTGTCCAGCAAAATCAGGCCTTTGGGGTTATAATTTTATCACTATAAAAATTGCACGTTGTACTAAACAACATATCTTCGCGACGGTACTACGTTTTCCTTTCAAATTTCGTACACTTGTTCCCACACCATTTCTCTGTGTAAAATCGATTTTTGTGAACTGCACCTTTTCTGTGCCGTGGGTACAACAATCGTTAACCCCGCGAGTTAGAAATGCACTTTTCTCCACGTATGAGTGTTGAAAACGCGTCAAATTCGGGTTGCACATAGAGGAGTCCTGTAGCTATTGATTTGGTCTGTTCGTTAATTTTCATATTATCCGTTACGGAGATACAGTTGAACAAACTACGGACACATTTTCTCGCTTGATTCGCGCCAATGATTTTGGCAAATCGCGTCCCGCTCAGTGAATGGGAAGGCGGTGATTATATCATTGGCGCGAATCAAGCGAGAAAATGTGCCTGTAGTTTGCTCAACTGTATCTCCTTAACGGATGATTCAGAATCTAACGAACAGAACAAATCAATAGCTACAGGACTACGGGGTTAACGATTGTTGTATCCACGGCACGGAAAAGGTGTAGATAACAAAAATCGATTTTCACACAGAGAAATGGTGTGGGAGCAAGTGTACGAAATTTGAAAGGAAAAGATAGTACTGTCTCGAAGATGTGTTGTTTAGTACAACGTGCAATTTTTATAGTGATAAAATTATAACCTCACAAGCCCGATTTTGCTGGACACTGTCCCAATTAATAGAAAATGTGGAGATTCTTTTCCTTCATGTGATTGCAAACCAGTGGTAAAGAATTTTGTTTAACCTTCCTCACAGTGGGCGTGGTGACCTCCAAGAATTTGGGGGTGTAGCATGAAGGCACCTCCTTGAGTGTGCCAGAACATGGAGCCCAAAAGTATGTAAAGATTAGAAATTTGCTGTGCTCGACTAGGCAGTGTGCAATGCTTAACGTATAGTCCATCCACCTGCTGCATAAGATGGCAGTATGAGGGAGCCAGGATAGCATGAGCATTAGCTCTGATTAGCGAGTGACTGAGGCGACCATACAGGTTAGCCAATACCTTAGATATGGAGGTATTCCCATGAGTGGCTAAATGAGTGATTACTTGTGAGAAAGCCTTTAAAGCCTCTGGACCCCATGTAACATAACACTCTACAGCCAGTGGAATATATTTCCTACTCAATTCAGCACAATGTGTGTCATGTAGAGAGTGAACTCAGCTGCTCATGCTGTAACACCTGAGTACATGCTCATTGCCAAAACAGTAACATTTAAAAATCACACAGTAATAAATGAAAAATATTATCCATATCCTCATTAAACATACTGGTATTCAATATTAATGATAAAGAACACAAAAGTAAGTTACAATGTACATATAAATTTTATCTCTATAATGATCATAATTAAATCTGTAGTGTTCATATATTGTGCACAAGTGGACATGTATGTTCAACAGATGTTGTGTGTTGTGTCTGGTAGTGAACATTGAAGCTAAACCACTACTTGGTTATTTGGTGGAGGAAGGTGCTATATTGGGGCATGTGGGAGGGAGTATAACTCACTATGTTCACACCAGCTCCTGCCTTCACAAGGATCTCCACTACAGCTGTGTGGCCATTGAAAGCTGCTGCACACAGTGGTGTCTGTAACATCAGAGAGGTGTCACCATCAATACTCCAACATCTCCCATTACAATCCGCTCTACAATGGCAGCTGATGGCAAACCACTACTCGTTACTTATATTTAAAAGTGAACATTACCCTGTATGCTATCAATTAGATCACATGAATATATGCTCTGATCATATTTGGATATTGTACATAGTGATAATAAATCACTACAATACAGTTGCCAAGGGCAAGGATTGTGATCATAGTTTCTTCTCCAAATGCAAGCACAAAAGCAAAGTCTATTGCATTTGCTGTTTGCTCATTGAAATGATCATGGATGGTTCCCATATACACAATTGCACATCACCAATGAGAGTCTATTGGTTTCCTCCATTGCCCAACTACACATCAGCATTGATTGTATATACTACATGTATCACGGGGTGGGGGGGTGGGGTGGGGGGGGGGAAGGATTACCTCCCCTCCTTCTGGTATTAAAATGAAGTCATAGCTTCATCATTAAAATGTGCTGTGTTATCACAAATACACATTTTACATAGATATGTACTGGCCCCACTGTGGTAAGCACAATAGCATACAAAACAACTCTACCATCATAAGTAGTGAGAACAATGAAATAACAAAATGTCATAACTTAGCACAATCACATTGTGAAAGAACATAATGATATTATGTAGATACCAGGACATACATGTATCAATTAAATGTAAGGATCCTAAAAAGAAACATTACATGTAAGTACAATTGAAATTACATGTAGGAATTATCTCTTTGGTAATATTAATCAAGGATCATTCTTTAATTTAAAAAAGGAAGGATGCTAAACCTAATTACATGTACTTGTACTATACGTATTGGAATTTATCATAGTAGTGAATGTGAATATAGCATTGTCTTTTTACCTCCATGTGATCACCAACCAATGGATACGAACTTTTATCTTGATAATAAGCTACCAACGCATAAACACTATTCAACATGGTGCTTGCTGATTGGGGTGATTGTTCCAATGTCTTGGACATCATTTTTAGTATATATGTACAGTGGGGGGCATAACATGTACCATCATACAATGTACATGTAGTTGGTATCATAACCTACAATAACCAACTACCATAACTTACCATCTGATATATGGGATGATTGGTATTCGCAATGTTTGACCAAATAAAGGAAAAAATAACAAAATGTCATACAATTGTATAATGGTTAGATCATAAAATACTGACATTTTTTTTAATGAACTGGCCACAACATAAAGAAACAGAATGGCTCAAAGGGTTTAACCGATATATAAATTCCAACTTCCTGCTTGCGTACTGGATTGGTTAGGGATAGTACCCTTGTACATTGACTGCACACATGCACATGCATATGCTGTAATGCTATCCATGAATGGAAAGTTATACACTTTTAACATGCCCCTTTGTGATACAGATTTAGAACACAAGTGGTTGCCATGGTTCCCATGATTCAAACATATGCTATGTACAGATGCACATGTTCAGTTCCCATGATTGTAAGCATGTGTTACTATGATCACAAATACACTTCATTTTGATATGACTCATTATGGATTCTGCTGGGCAACCCCACTGTGGTAAGCACAGTATAAACCACTATGAAAAAGGTATTGTTATACACTACTGTATAACAGTGTGTATATAGACGTTATTGCGTATACGTGTGTATAACGTCTCAATACGCAGTGTTATACACCACTAATTGATGTTATACACTAGTGTATAACAACCCTTTTTACACAGTACGTAGCCTACAAAATAACATCTATAGCTGTACCATCATAGGTGGTGAAACACATCATAACCTACTATAACCAACTACTGATATGGGATGATTGGTATTCACATTCTTTGACAAAACAAAGGAAAGGAATAACAAAATGCCATAAATTTAGCAGATAAAAGAAACAATTACATTCTGAAAGAGGAATACTATGAAAAACGACATATTCATACATGTATGTATATATACCAGGTTAATTTATGGCTCCTTTAAAAAGAACACAAAATTATGTACAATGTAAGAATAGTCTCTGTGGCATTACATCATTCTTTCAAAAAACATTTTGAGAAGTTAAAGATTATTTTCTTTAATTATGGTAAAAAAGCATGGACACTTTTCCCTGCAAAAATGCAACCAAACCACAAAATGTACTTCTACTATACTGCTACCTGTTTATCGGAATTTCTAGTAGTAATGTTTAATTAAACCAAAGCCATGTGATTTGTAACCAGCGATTAACCAGTGGTTAAGAAATTTATTTTTTCATTTACAAAATGTTACCAACACGTAAACACTATTCAACATGGTGCTTGATAATTGTGGTTATCACAGATTATTCCCATATCACAAGTCTTAGACATCATTTTATATACATATGGTTGGCCATAGATCCGTGATGATAAAATACATACATGTAAGCCATGTATCCATACTTGACATAAACACTGCAGCATACAAAATAACATCTACCATCACAGGTGGTGAGTAAAATGACAAACACATCAATAACCAACTACAATAACTTACCCTCTGATATGGGATGATTGGTATTCACAATGTTTGACCAAATAAAGGAAAGGAATAACAAAATGTCATATTATGGTCACATCATATGATACAGACACATATTTAGCACTTTCATGACAGAATGACTCAAAATGATTAACAGAAATATAGTACACATGCATACATGGTTGTAAATATCCCATAACAATAGAAAATATACATTTAAATCTTTTAAAGAAAAATGTGGAGATTCTTTTCCTTCAAGTGATTGCAAACCACTGGTAAAGAATTTTGTTTAACCTTACTCACAATGGGCGTGGTGACCCCAAGCATTTGGGGGTGTGGCATGAAGGCACCTCATTGAGTGTGCCAGAACATGGAGTCCAAAAGTATGTAAAGATTAGAAATTTGCTGTGCTCGACTAGGCAGTGTGCAATGCTGATGCACATGTGCCGCCATATATACGTGCCCTAATGTGGTGAGCATGTGTGCCGATAGTTATCAACCCAAATCAGCAGTTAACATGTCCCTTGAAAATATCAGGACCCACGGTAGTGGGTCCTATGTAGGATTGGCTTCGTGGGCGTGGTTTTCGATCGAGCGTTTTAAAACGGTAACGAAGCGTTGCCTTTACTCGTCAGCTCGCATATAATCTATCACAAACATGACAGATATGCACATATAACGTGAGCTTCGCAAAACAGTGCCCTTTACGTGGAGTGACAAGTCGGTACCAAAATTCCGCCATTTAATTTTTGTTCTCCTCCGTCGTCTTCCGTTCATCACGTATAACTCGCGACAGGAACGTCGAAAGAAGACGAGATTAGCTTCAAAAAGTTGCATTTGAATTCCAAACGTGCCCTTTCATACAAATAAGACCTACAGTTGTTAGCTGGTGATGAAATGCCCTGAAATGACACGCACTGCAGGTGCAATTCATTACCGATGGTTGCCTAGCAGTATGTGATATGACGTCACACACGCGTCTTAATTTACTGTTGCCATGCTACGCAAAATTAACGTCGCAGCTGTAGACACAGGCGGTTCTAATTCAGGAAAGGTGACCAAACCAAAGAAAACGGTCCGTTTACAAGGAGAACTCTGAGTTTAAGATATAGGTAGGCCTATCAATAAAATTAAAAAGAGGCCTATATACTCAGATTTGAATCTAAGCGTCCTATGCATACACTAAGCCATATATTATATTGACTGAACACTCCTGGCAGAGAAAAAAAAATTAGGGGAACAAGTAAATCAAAAACTTCTCTATCGAGAAAGTGATTGGTGGGATGTAGGATTAATGGTGCAAAAAGCAAGGAAACAAGGTACAGTATGTTAAAGTGAGGTTTGGTAGGATCCTACAACTATAACAGTCCTACATTTGCAAATAGGCTTCTTCATTTGCAAATTCAGGACTGTGAGTTGTAGGATCCTACCAAACCTCACTTTAACATACTGTACCTTGTTTCCTTGCTTTTTGCACCACCAATCCTACATCCCACCAATCACTTTCTCGATAGACAAGTTTTTGATTTACTTGTAGACAATATCATTCTAAGTGTACACTTGTTTAGACATTATTTTTTTGGTATATTTTACACATGACATGTGTTCATATATGACATGAACCATCATGGATACTGGCTACCCCACTGTGGTAAGCACAGTAGCATACAAAATAACATCTACCATCATAGGTGGTGAGTACAATGACAAACACATCATAACCTACAATAACCAACTACCATAACTTACCCCCTGATATGGAATGATTGGTATTCACATTGTTTGACCAAATAAAGGAAAGGATACATAGAATACCGACATAATACACAGACAGAATGAATCTAAGGGGTTAACAGAGATATAATACATATCCATGCATGGTTGTAAACACAAGGATATCATAATAGATCTTAAACACAAAAGTTTCTAAAAGGAATGACAAACCAATACTATATGGAAATACCATTGTCTGATTTGTAAAAACCCACTGTGATAAGCACCATCTATCTATCTTAATTAGTACAATGACAATAACCAACTACCATAACATACCCCCTGATATGGGATGATTGGTGTTTGACCAAAATCTTATATAATGGTCACATCATGACACAATACGTTTAGCACTTTGATGTACATGTACCACAACATAGTGAATCAAATGGATTAACAGAAATATTATATATATGCATTCATATTTGTATACACGTAGATCTTGAAAACAGCAGTTTAATGATAAATCAAAATAATGTGGAGCTACATGTACCATTAACTTTCCTTTAATTTGCTTTTGCTACAAACCAGTTGTCGAAATTTTGGTTTGTAAAAATAGTGTACCTGGTATGAATGTCTTGTTGCCACAAAAATGTCATACATTGCACACATGTACATGTATCACTATTCTACATGGTGCTTGATAATTGTGGTTGTACCCATATCCCATGCCTTAGACATCATTTTAAGTACATGTGGTTGGCTAGATATCCATGCAATTTATGTAAATGTATGCCCTGCATCAATACTTGACATACACACTGCAACCTTACAAAATAACATCTAACATCATAGGTGGTGAGTACAATTACAAACATATCATAACCTACAATAACTTACCTCCTGATACGAGATGATTGGTATCCACATTGTTTGACCAAATAAATTAAAGAAATAACAAAATGTCATAAAATGGTCACAACACTGCAGCATACAAAATAACATCACAATTACAAAAGCATCACAACCTACAATAACCAACTACCATAACTTACCTCCTGATATGGGATGATTGGTATTCACATTGTTTGACCAAATAAAGGAAAGAAATAACAAAATGTCATATGATGGTCACAGCACTGCAGCATACAAAGTAACATCACAATTACAAACGCATCATAACCTACAATAACCAACTATCATAACTTACCTCCTGATATGGGATGATTGGTTTTCACATTTTTTGACCAAATAAACGAAAGAAATACAAAATATTATGCAATAGTCACATAATATTATACTGAAACAACAAATTTTTGCATTTTAATGAAACTACAGAAACAGAATGACACAAAATGATTAACAGAAATATAATACACATACATTGCATACATGGTTGTAAATACCCTAACAATGGAAAAAATAAATGGAGATCTTAAAACCAACAATTTCTAAGGATGATTTTAATAGAAATAGTGGAGATTGCACAATAGCATACAAGATAACATTTAACATCATAGGTAGTGAGTACAATGACAAACACATCATAACCTACAATAACCAACTATTATAACTTACCTCCTGATATGGGATGATTGGTATTCACATTGTTTGACCAAATAAAGGAAAAGAATTACAAAATGTCATATTATAGTCACATCATATAATACTGACACAACACATTTTGCATTTTCATGAAACTAGAGAAACTTAATGACTCAAAACGATTAACAGAATTTAATATACATGCATACATGGTTGTAAATATCCTATTAAATGGAACAACGGAAAATATACATGAGATCTTAAAAACAACAATTTCTAGTACGAATGATTAATTAATAGAAAATTTGGAGATTCTTTTCCTTCATGTGATTACAAACGAGTGGTAAAGAATTTTGTTTTACTTTCCTCGCAGTGGGCGTGGTGACCCCCAAGCATTTGGGGGTGTGGCATGAAGGCATGCTGTGCTCGACTAAGCAGTGTGCAATGCTGATGCACATGTGCCGCCATATATACGTGCCCTAATGTGGTGAGCATGTGTGCCGATAGGTATCAACCCAAATCATCAGTTAACATGTCCCTTAAAATATGTGTTTATATAGACAATATCATTTTAAGTGTACACTTGTTTAGACATCATTTTGTTGGTATATTTTACACATGACGTGTTCCTATATGACATAAATTACCGTCATGAATACTGGCTATCCCACTGTGGTAAGCACAGTAGCATACAAAATAACATCTACCATCATAGGTGGTGAGTACAATTACAATGACAAGCATATCATAACCAACTACCATAACTTACCACCTGATATGGGATGATTGGTATTCACAATGTTTGACCAAATAAAGGAAAGGAATAACAAAATGGAGCATAAACAAACAGAATGAATCTAAGGGGTTAATATATATAATACATATCCATGCATGGTTTAAATACAAGGATATCATAATAGATCTTAAACACAAAAGTTCCTAATAGGAATGATAAAATTAATTCTATTGTAAAAACCCACTGTGGTAAGCACAATAGCATACAATGACACAAACAACAATAACCAACTACCATAACATACCCCCTGATATGGGATGATTGGTGTTTAATAACAAAATTTTATATAACGGTCACATCATAAAATACTGACACAATACATTGAGCACTTTGATGTACCACAACATAGTGAATCAAAGGGATTAACAGAAATATTATACAAATGCATTCATGCTTGTATACACGTAGATCTTGAAGACAGCAATTTCATGTTAAATCAACATATTGTCTTTCCCTTAATTTGCTTTTGCCACACACAAGTGGTCAAAATTTTGGTTTGTAAAAATAGTGTACCTGGTATGAATGTCTTGTTGCTACAAAAATGTCATACATTGCACACATGTACATGTATCACTATTGTACATGGTGCTTGATAATTGTGGTTGTACCCATATCCCATGTCTTAGACATCATTTTAAGTACAATTATATAAAATACATACATGTAAATGTATGCCCTGCATCAATGCTTGACATAAACACAGTAGCACACAAAAATAACATCTACCATCACAGGTGGTGAGTACAATGACAAACACATCATAACCTACAATAACCAACTATCATAACTTACCACCTGGTATGGGATGATTAGTATTCACAATGTTTGACCAAATAAACGAAAGAAATAACAAAATGTCATATAATGGTCACATCATATAATACTGACACAATACATTTTGCATTTTAATGAAACTACAGAAACAGAATGACTCAAAATGATTAACAAAAATATATTACACATCCATACAAGGTTGTAAATATCCTATTAAATGGAACAACATGAGATATTAAAATCAACAATTTCTAGTAGGAATGATTAATCAATAGAAAATGTGGAGATTCTTTTCCTTCGTGTGATTGCAAACCAGTGGTAAAGAATTTAGTTTGACCTTCCTGACAGTGGGCGTGGTGACCCCAAGCATTTGGGGGTGTGGCATGAAGGCACCTCAAGCTCCTTGAGTGTGCCAGAACATGGAGTCCAAAAGTATGTAAAGATTAGAAATTTGCTGTGCTCGACTAGGCAGTGTGCAATGCATAACACAAAGTCCATCCACCTGCTGCACAAGATGGCAGTATGAGCGAGTCAGGATAGCATGAGCATTAGCTCTGATTAGTGAGTGACTGAGGTGACCATAGAGGTTAGCCAAAACCTTAGATATGGAGGTATTCCCACGAATGGCTAGATGAGTGGATAGTTGTGAGAAAGCCTTTAAAGCCTCTGGACACCATGCAACATAACACTCTACCGCCAGTGGAATACATGTACATTTCAAACTCAATTCAGCACAATGTGTCATGTAGAGAGTGAACTCAGCTGCTCATGCTGTAACACCTGAGTATATGCTCATTTCCATAACAGTAACATTTAAAAATCACACAGTGATAAATGAAAAGATTTTTAAAAATATTATTCATCCACATGTACATGCTTGCAGATATATCCATATCCTCATTAAACATACTGGTATTCGATATTAATGATAAAGAACACAAAATCAAGTTACCATGTACATATAAATTTTATCTCTATAATGATTATAATTAAATCTGTTTTGTTCATATGTACAATGTATATTGTGCACAAGTGGACATGTATGTTCAACAGTGTTGTACTGATGTTGTGTGTTATGTCTGGTAGTGAACATTGAAGCTAAACCAATACTCTATATTTTGGTTACTTGGTGGAGGAAGGTGCTATATGGGGGCATGTGGGAGGGAGTATAACTCACTTTGTTCACATCAGCTCCTGCCTTCACAAGGATCTCCACTACAGCTGTGTGGCCATTTAGAGCTGCTGCACACAGTGGTGTCTGTAACATCAGAGAGGTGTCAACATCAATACTCCAACATCTCCCATTACAATCAGCTCTACAATGGCAGCTGATAGCAAACCATTACTCGTTATTTAAATAGTGTTACCCTTTATGCTATCAATTAGATCACATGAATGCTACAATATTTGGACATTGTACATAGTGATAATGAACAACTACAATATAGTTGCCAAGAGCAAGGATTGTGATCATAGTTTTCTTCTCCAAATGCAAGCACAAAAGCAAAGTCTATTGCATTTGCTGCTTGCTCATTGAAGTGATCAGGGATGGTTCCCATAAACACAATTGCACATCCCCAATGAGGGTCTACTGGTTTCCTCCATTGCTCCACTACACATCAGCATTGATTGTACATACTACATGTATCACCAGGGTCACCATGCCTGGGAGTGGGGGTATTTACCTACCCTCCTTAAAATTAAGCCATAGCTTTATCATAAAAATGTGCAGTTTTACATGTATCACAAATACACACCTGACATGTGGATTCTGGCTGCTCCACTGTGGTAGGCACAGTAGCATACAAAATAACATCTACCATCATAGGTGATGAGTACAATTACAATGGCAAGTATATCATAACCAACTACCAAACTTACCATCTGATATGGGATGATTGGTGTTCACATTGTTTGACCAAATAAAGGAAAGGAATAACAAAATGGAGCATCATAAAATACCAACATAATACACAAATGGAATGAATCTAAGGGGTTAACAGAAATACATATACATGCATGGTTGTAAATACAAGGATATCATAATAGATCTTAAACACAACAGTTTCTAAAAGGAATCATAAATTAATTCTATGCGGAAATACTATTGTCTTTATCTTAAAAACCCACTGCGGTAAGCACAATAGCATACATGTACATGTATAAATTAACGTCTAAGTTAGTACAATGACAAAACAACAATAACCAACTACCATAACATAATTGGTATTTGGCCAAATTATAAACAAAATCTTATATAATGGTCACATCATAGAATATTGACACAATACATTGAGCACTTTGGTGTACATGTACCACAACATAGAGAAACACAATGATTCAAAGGGATTAACAGAAATATTATACATATGCATTCATTTTTGTCTTGAAAACATCATTTTAATGTTAAATTAAAATTATGTGGAGCTACACGTACCATTATCTTTCCTTTGCTACAAACCAGTTGGCATTATATAACAAAAAATATGGTCACGATGGTCACATCACTTTAATGTACATAAGATTTTGTATTGCAGTGTGCAATGCTGATGCACATGTGCAGCCATACATACGTGCCCTAATGTGGTGAGTATGTGTGCCGATAGTTATTAACCCAAATCATCAGTTGACATGTCCCTTGAAAATATGTGTTTATATAGACAATATCATTTTAAGTGTACACTTGTTTAGACATCATTTTGTTCGTATATTTTACACATAACATGTGTGCATATATGACATAAACCATCATGGATACTGGCTACTCCACTGTGGTAAGCACAGTAGCATACAAAATAACATCTACCATCATAGGTGGTGAGTATAATGGCAAACACATCATAAACTACAATAACCAACTCCCATAACTAGTAAAGGATTATTTTAAATATATAGTAACCAATACTAGCACACACAACTGCACACAATACAAACAATTACAAAGTCCATCCACCTGCTGCACAAGATGGGAATAGGAATGACACAGAATAGCACAAGCAATAGCTCTGATTAGTGAGTGACTGAGGTGACCATAGAGGTTAGCCAATACCTTAGATATGGAGGTATTCCCACGAATGGCTAGATGAGTCGTTACTTGTGAGAAAGCCTTTAAAGCCTCTGGACCCCATGCTACATAATACTCTACCGCCAGTGAAATATATTTGCAACTGAATTCAGCACAATTTGTGTCATTGTGAGTATGAACTTAGCTGCTCATGTTGTAACACTTGAGTACATGCCTGCTTCCATAACAGTACAGCATCACACAGTTAAAAAAAAAGATTTAAAAAATATTATTCACATGCTTGCAGATCCCAGGTCATATCCATATCCTCATTAAACATACTGGTATTCAATATTAAAATTAAGTTACAATGTACATATAAATTTTATCTCTATAATTATCAATTACATCATAATGTTTCATAACATATACAATGTATAACACAACTACAAATGCATAAAACAAGAACACTGTACTATAATTACATGCATATAACATAATTATATGACACCAGTAAACTAATATTGAATTAAAGTCATTAGGAACCACATTCGTGGCCAGTATGGCCCTTGATATGGCTCTAACAAGGGTGATATTTAGCCTTCCAAACATGTCACTGATCACCCTGGCTTTGTGGAACGAAGAGCCGAAGGCTAAGCGTGCGGCTAGTAGAGCGAAGGTTCTACTTGCCTCCTTACCCCAATTGCAGTATGACTTGGATCGTTGGATGTGTGCTTCCTCCTTTCTGCGGCTTCAGCAGCAGCACCCACCCTCATACTTGCCTCAGCCAAAATAGCAGGAGTAAGAGGAGATGTGACTGTGATGTCAAAGGCAGCTGGCTTGCCTTGTGCCCAGTCCCTCACTAGCACATCAGCTCGGCGAGTGTGATCCAGTCCTGGAGTGAGGCCACTTCCAGCTTCTGATCTTGCTGCCAAGTGAGATTGGTGGCAGAAGCTCAGGAAGACATCGCGCAACCTATTGTGGTGTGTAACAACATCGCCACCATGCTGGCAGGTAGCTGCATGATGGCCCAGAGGGTCCAGTGCCACATCAGGGCAAAGAGCACATGAAGAGCCTCTGGAAGTGTTCAAGCCCAACCACCACTTCACCGCTATCTGCAGCTCAATGGGATCTAAATGTAACCCAAGACCTACAGAAGGCGCAACTGTGAGCCAAGAGGCTGCATGGGGTGCAGATGTGGAGAGAAGTCGTGCTATGTCTGCATTATTTGCAGCTCCAATTACAAGTCCAAAGGAGTGGTCATCCAACCTCTGAGACAAAATTCTCTGTGGGATTGGGGAAGCCAAAATAGACTCCACAGAGATGCTGGAGGTGAAACTAAACAATTGTACCTGACAATCTACCGTGCAAGGTGAGGTTTGTCAGCACTCCCTAGACCAGTAAAGCTCAATGTATGCCGCACAGGAGTGGTGTGAAATTGAGCACAGACCAAGGCCACCATACCTCAAGCAAAGTTAAGCCTGTTTCCAGGCTGCATCTGAAATGTCAGTGGCTACACAGTTAGAGAAACACATCCTGACATCACTGTCAAAGGACTCAAGGGAGCCAGAGGCCATATGAGGGGAAGTTGTTCGAGCCACATGCACCATCTTGCAGAAGCCACCACACAAACGCAAGAGGATGAGAGCTACATGTACCTGAGAATCGATGCTGGCAACCTCTTCTAATTTAGAAAGTAGCTTTGAGGCAATCTTGTGCCTAGAAGCGATGAACTTTGAGCAAAACAAGAAGTCACCTATGGGGGCCCCGAGTATCTCAAAATGTGGAACCTGAGAACTCTTTATCACAACTGGAAAGATGCTGCTCAATTCATTACGACTAAAAAGCTCATACTTTGCAAGGTTGATAAAAATATCAAGAGGAGGACCCAATTCTTCGATCAAGCGCATCGCTCGAAACACTGCAGATTTAGTTCCAGCTAGCACCCCAGAAGAGCATCTGAATGCATTCAACATCGATATCAACATCAGTGATGATTCTTTGGAGCACGAGTGCAAAAGGTAAAGGGCCAAGTGGGTTCCCTTGTTGAACCCCTGATTCTGATGACACACAACCCAACGGATGCCATAGTGCTGAACCATAGCACCATGATGCCCAGGGTAGGAGTTCAAGGACGAAGGATGCACATTCATCCAGGATGGCTTGCCTTGAGACCAAATTGAAGGCATTCCTCATGTCTACCTTGAGCACCACGAAATCCTCATCATCCCAGTGGTCTTCAATGCACTTCCTCAGGCCATGGATGATCTTCTCTGATTCTGCAGTACATGCTGCTCCAAACAGAAGTGGATGGAAAAATTCGGATTCCTTGTCCTTGATGACCACACACAGGCATTTCCCCGTCAACCTCCTTAACGTCTCCCCAACTGCAATGGGTATAATGTCTGGTGGACAACCGGGCTTCATCTTATTTAGTGCAGTCAGGGAACCCCCAGCCAGGTACGTGGACACTTGAGAGGGTATGATACCTGATGCCATTAAGTTGAAAACATCCCGAAGTGCACTGCAGATGGACGTGGGCAAAGGGATAGTGGCAGCATCAAGCAGGTGTTGGATCCTTAAGCCTGAAGGACCTGCTGCAGTGTCCTTAGGGAAGGAATGTAAATGCCCAACATATTGAAATCAGGGCCAATTGTGGCAGGAGGTGGTATCAATGGAGCTACTGAGTAGGCAACTTGGGTGTTTGACAATAATAACTGCCATGTGACATCTGTATTTGGTGCAGTCCAGAAGAGAGAAGCAGATGGCTAGCCTTCCCAAATAAACCAGCCCTTACCATGGAGACTGCCGATTCAATTTGTCTCCTACCATTTTCATTAGATGTGTGGGAAACATGTGCCCCTGGAATAGTACGTCCTTTAGCAAGGCTCCAAAGTGTGCTGAACTCGTTCTAGGACCACAAGTCACATAAGAAATTAATCGGTGTCTGTTTGATGTGTCTGACTTTGCACTTTGTTGACGGAAGTACACACTTTGGTAGCATCATCAGTTTTAGCCATGCTTCTTCTGAGTTGTAAATTACAACTTATCTACATGTAAGGGTGCTTTCAAGGATTCTAGCAATGGCTGGTCTTGATCTAGTCAGAACAAATCACAGGGTGGGGCAGCGAAGCTGAAAAACCTCTTCAAAAGATGGGGGGATGTGGTTGTTGTGGGGGTATCTGACAAGATAGTAGGAGTGAGCTCTACATCTGGAGTGTTTGCTCTACATCTGCAGCGACGGTGATGCGAAACAGTCCTAATATTCGACACAAGTTGATGGCAAGAAGTACAGATAGAGAGGTCATTATCAATCAGCCACGAGCTAGGGACATCTCCTGGGAAAAGGCCACGTGCATGAAGAGACATATGTGAATGCCACATGGTAGGAGCTAAAAGAGCTGTGCACCCTGGAACAATTGGCATCTCTTCCGAGTAGGGTGGGAGCTTGAAGGATTGAGTGCCGCATTATATATATGTTGTGGTCATACATGTATGTTGTGCACAGGTGTACATGTATGTACAACAGTGTTTACTGCTGTTGTGTGTTGTGTATGGCAGTGAACATTGAAGCTAAACCAATACTCTATATTTTGTTTGCTTGGTGGAGGAAGGTGCTATATGGGGGTATGTGGGAGGGAGTATAACTCACTTCATTCACATCAGCTCCTGCCTTCACAAGGATCTCCACTACAGCTGTGTGGCCATTTTCAGCTGCTGCATACAGTGGTGTCTGTAACATCAGAGAGATGTCACCATCAATACTCCAACATCTCCCATTACAATCAACTCTACAATGGCAGCTGATAGTAAACCATTACTCATTATATAAATAGTGTTACACTGTATGCTATCAATTAGATCACATGAATGCTCTGATCAAATAACAATAATTGGACATTGTACATAGTGATAATGAACCACTACAATACAGTTGCCAAGAGCAAGGATTGTGATCATAGTTTTTTTCTCCAAATGCAAGCACAAAAGCAAAGTCTATTGCATTTGCTGCTTGCTCATTGAAGTGATCAGGGATGGTTCCCACATACACAATTACACATCCCCAATGAGGGTCTACTGGTTTCCTCAATTGCTCCACTACACATCAGCATTGATTGTACATACTACATGTATCACCAGGGTCACCATGCCTGGGGGGGTGGGCCACCCTCCTTCCTTTATTAAAATTTGACATAATGACCATGGCTGCCTTTTGTGGTAAGCACAGTAGCATAAAAATATAACAACATATAGGTGGTGAGTTCAGCAAATACATCATAACTTACAATAAGCAACTACCATAACTTACCTCCTGATATGGGATAATTGGTATTCACAATGTTTGACCAAATAAATGGAAAGAAATAACAAAATGTCATATAATGGTCACATCATCAAAATACACAATACATTTAGCTGAACACGAAACACAATGAATTTATTGGGTGGCAATACCTACATGTATGTCAAGAAATTTGTTCATAAACCAAATCATACTATTACATAATTGTTATTACCATAGGCTTTTTAACATTTTTCTAACTTTCTAGCAAAAGTAAAAGGACAACACTACATGTAGTATCAAAATAAAATCAGAGTATTGTAACTTTGTGATGAGCAATAACATGGTCAATGAGTCGGAATAATTTGACAGAGTACATTGCATACTCATTCTACTTGAATGTCACACATGTTTATGCAATTATCAAATTGTATACGTTCTCAAAAATAGACATGTACATACCCCCTTAGACTTAGTATTCACTTTAGCACCACGTGACAGAAGTCGCTGAACACCTCCCACATCTCCAGTCTTGCATGCTTGGACTAACTGTTTATGAGAAATACTAATTATATATTTGTATAGTACACAAGTCCAATGTACAAAGCTAGCCATCATACCCTTAATTAATTAATTTCATTCATATTAATTCCTTCCATCACTGCTGTGTGGTGATTGTCCCAGCAAGCTGACGGTGGTACATACCTGGACCTCAGCATCATCAGAGCTTACAAGCCATAGGACAGATCCCATTAACCACAGGGGCTGTCCATAAAGTATTTCAAATGTATGTCAATTCTTTCACACACACACACACACACACACACACACACACACACACACACACACACACACACACACACACACACACAGCCATATATGAATAATTCAATACAGACCAGTTCAGGGCTTATCCTCCCATGGTGAAGCTAAATGTTCCTCAATATGATACAAATTTGGCATAGGCTCATCACTTATCACAGCGGCGGCGGAACCGGGGGGAGGGGGGGGTAACCCCCCTCCCCCCTCCTCCCCAGTTTTACCTTGAGCATGATTTTTTGATTTGATATTATTACATAATTAATCAACCAGCTGCATGGAAGTGATAATGTGCAATATCAGGGCCGTAGCCAGGATGGAGTTGGAAGGTCGATGGGCCGAATGCAGACAGCAAACCCTCCCCCCCCCCCCCCCCCCCCCGCCTCACTGGTTGAATCGGCCGAACGCGGACAGCACCCCCCCCCCCCCCCCCCCACTAGCTAGTTGAATTGGCCAAACGGCACCCCTCCCCACTCATTATGTATTCATAGTTTTACCACCCCTGTATCAGTTCCACTGCACTCAACCTTCAGGGCTTTTTAGGTGCTGATGACGGCAGTACATTTGATTTGATTTACATGCAGGTACAAATACATCTGTATTCAGTGATTATTTGGACCAGCTGCCAAGCACAGCTCCTTTTTGTGCTCCTTTTTTTTTCTTCATGACAATCAATTTGAATATTTTGAGCAAAGCATCAACTTGGCTAGCAAAGTTACATTCTTCTTTCAGAATCTGACAACGGCATTCTGGCAGTCTTTCTTGCAAGCTTCTTCTCATCGGAACAGCGATACAAATAACTTCTCCTTATTCATGTTATTAACACCACCAATCCTTGGTCTCGTACCCAGACCCAAATGTACGTAACGATGATTATCACTTACAGTATAACATCACGTACAGTAGTCTCGTACCCAGACCCTCAAACCGCAGCTGCGGATGGATTACATCACCGCTACCCGGAAAGAGGGTCTGGAGAAATTGCTTACTTTTTTGTGACCAGTGGGCGGTTCTTAATTAAATTCACTCATACCCCGGTCACGCGCTGCGGGTTGCAGTGCGGTGATGTAATTAGTGACTTGAGGTTCTGCGAAGAATCGTGCATGTGTAGGGAATAATTTAACCGGATTCGCATCGCATTTTGCGAAGCAGTTTTTATTAGATGCGAAACAACTTCAAAACGTTGTCGCAGAAAACTGCGATGCAATCTATCCGTGTTTGCAGGCACGTTGCTCAGTGTAAATGCTAAGCGAAGAGAGTGCATTTATGGTACAAAAGAATTCCAATCAGAAAGCTGGCGCCACGTCGCATCAGCCACACTCACGTGACATTGCGATCGCGACAATTAATGTGACGATTAACGATTGCGTACGCGTACGAATGACATGAGCGCGCAGCCATAGATATTTGATACATGATTGGAAACCTCTCACGTGATCCATTAGGACTCGTACAACATTTATTTTTCGCTTTTTTGGTGCGTGGGCGTACAGTTATCCTAGCTTTTTGACCCTTTTCTAGCACTTAACGCGTGTTTTATTGGTAAGAAGTGTTCGTATAGGTTAGTTGTCAATCTGTAAACAACCCTACTCATTGTTATGGCAGGTTGAACGTTGATTATAGTTCATAGACGGCTTGATGGCTTTGTGCGACTGTATCGTGAGTATGGTAAGTCGTATAGGAACCGTCTAAGCAGTTTCAGATACTTCACTACGAAAGCTATGAGGTTGACTAACTACATGTATCTGTAGCGTGTAGTTATTAGCGTGTACGGTGTTAGCTGCTATATAAGGCCCACTCTTTGTGCGACTGTAACACGTTTTCATATGCACGCCAGTAAGATTAAAAGACTGAAAAGTGTAGTGCACACATCGTGGTGTAGTGTATCTCTTAGCTTGTCGTACTATGTATGAGCTTGTGTTAAATTTTTTGGGTAACATGTTATAATTGACTTATACATGTATACACAGCAAGGCTTTGTGCGACTGTATCGTGAGTACGGTAAGTCGCATAGGAACCATCTAAGCAGTTTCTGATACTTCCCTACGAAAGCTATTAGGTTGCCAACGTACATCTGTCATATGTCTGTAGTGTGCAGCTCGTATAGTGTAGGGTGTTCGGTGCTATCAGTGTAATGCCCACTGTAGTGTTGTTTCAACTTTGTGGGACTGTAACACGTTTTTATATGCACGCAAGACTGAAAAGTGGGTCGTGGTGTATGGGGATGTGCGTACTATGAGCTTGTATTAAGAAAAAAATTCGTAACAGACTTATACCGGTACACAGCTAGCCATAAAACCCCAACTAACGACCACTTCCGGCGAAACTCGGATTGCATGTGGCTAATGAATGACATTCATTGCTGGGTTTCCAATCCATGTATCAAATATCTATGGCGCAGCGTACACAGCCGGCTTCGGGAAGGGGGGGGGGGGGGGGGGGGGGGGGGGGGGGGTTAAAAATTTATCGAATTTTATATGAATAGAATTATCAAGTTACCAAATCATTACTAATTAAAATGTACGTTTATGCGCAAACGTGGTTGACATACCGTGCCAGACATCACCGCTAAGCATCCGCATCTGTGACGTACCCTGCAAGTTCAAAGCAAGAAAGCAAGAAAGCTAACGGGCTGCCAAACCTGTAGAAGGGGAACTTCTCCTCATACCTCGAACCGTTCACGGTACTAATTCAGGTATGTGTATTTCTTCCTCTTCTATCATTGCTTTTCCTTTGGGCTTTAACTGGAATCTACCGGTTACTTCGCCTTCGTAATGCCTTCTTGCTGCCGCTGCAACTCAAATGGCACTTGTAACAACTGTGTTTGAATCTCTGATACCTCTGGTGTAGCATGATAAACAAAATCATTCCAATGTTCCTCTATTGTGGTGTATGTACATGTATATATGTATGTATTAATATTATTTATACGTGGTACATGTACGTACTGCACATGAATATGCCAGAACGCCTACGCAATACGGGTGGACAAAATGTACAAATATTAAAACTTTTAAATGTGATGGTGACCACGTTTTGTATAGACGGGGGGGGGGGGGGGGGGGGGGGGGGGGGGGGGAAGTAGTCGTTTGACTGACTCGTTCGACTGAAAGCGATCCAAATGCACGCGGGCGTGTCCTCTGCTTTGTGTTCCAATGCACACATCTCGGCGGGAACAAATTGCGATGCAACTGAACCAAGTTGCTATGCAATTTTTAAAAAGTAAATTATTCCCTGATGTGTAATGTGCGCCAATGAAGCGCTGATAAATAATAGAAGAATATTGCACAGTACATCAGCAGTGTATAAGACTGAATGTGTTTGTTGGCTTTGTATGTGCTGCTTTTTAAATTTATTGAAAAGATATGGAAAGTTAAAGCAGCATTTGGATGATATAGAAAAGGAAATTAAATCACGTGTTCAAAGTGGAGAAGGAATGGAGCTGGTTTCTATGACACAGCATATTCCTCCTCACTTCCAACAGCCACATCCTCTGCCACAACAACCACTCCCACATCAGACACAGCCTCATTCCCAGCAGCCACAAGTCCACAACCACTCCCTGCCTCACGCCCAGCAGCCACAACCACTCTCAACAGACACAGCCTCACTCCCAGCAACCACAACCACTCTCAACAGACACAGCCTCACTCCCAGCAGCCACAACCACTCTCATCAGACACAGCCTCACTCCCAGCAGCCACAATCACTCCCTCATCACTTCCCCAACGTACACTGCCGTTGCTTCCTTTATAGTGAGCACATCAACCTGGTCCTTTATCAATGCCCGTAGGGGACTAACAACTACCAAGACCGATCCACTCCTGTGTGTCAAAAATTGCTGGCAAAAGCCAGTAGCACAACGACTGTCCCGAACCCAGTCGGAAGACTGACGAACACATCCTGACCCTTCACGAAACTTTCTATAACCAAGCGTTGCTCTGGAGTAACGCTATCGTAGCCAAGTTCCTGAGCAAACATATTATGTCGACGTCCATGTTGAGCGCGTGACTTTCATGTATGAATTCTATCAAAAATGCAAATCACCGCATGCCTGCAATTTGATTGTACCGTTGAAATTCCAATGGCGGGACCGCCCACTAGTCACAAAAAGTACATGTAAGCAATTTCTCCCTCTTTCCGCGTAGCGGTGATGTAATCCATCCGCATCTGCGGTTTGAGGGTCTGGGTACGAGACTACATGGAATGTCATTGGAATGTTGATAACTTTTATGTCGTCACAAATGTTCCGCTGTGTCACGAAATCAATTATGGCCTATGCGGGTGGTCGCAAATTGGGAAGACTTAGGCTAAGGGTTAGGGTTTAATACTTGGACAGTGGTCGGTCCCGTCCGACGTTGGTGGTTTTGTGGGTCTTCGGAGACAACGGGGTCGGGGTGGGTACTGTTTCTCGTGCTAAGCCCTATTCCGCATAGGGGATTCCTCGCTTTTCGTGGCCATCCCGAGGTCAACGTCTCAGCCCCTATTACCCGATGACCAGGGGCGGATCCAGGGTTTTGGGAAAGGGGGGGGTCCGAAAAATATATTCACAACTGGGGGAGAGTACGGGAGGGGGCGTGCCCCTCCCGTGACAGCAAGGGGGCTGGGGGAGCGCTGATAGCTCCCCCAGTGGGGTCTGGGGCGAAGCCCCAGCCGCTTTTTGCTTTTGCGTTTATTTATCATGACGTCATGCGGTATCCGGATTACTAGAGCCTGCGCTTGCATGGATAGCGACGAGAAAACTCTTAATTTTTCACAATGATATGGTTCCTACTGCTACTTCGAATTCGTGACGCAAAGCTGTGACCGAAGTGTGCACGTGGCCATGCACCAGCTACATGACAGATGTCGGTCTATAAACGACTCACGTAGGTTTTATTATAGTATTAGTGCTTTTAGTTTGTTTAGCTCTATAGCTACGGTAATAACCTGTTTTCTGAGGAAAAGAATCTGAGATCCATCCCATTCACGCTTACCTCAACGTGCAACACGCACCATTCGATTGATCGCGCGATTAAATAGAACAATGTGCAAGCTTGCAAATCCAAGGATGGAACGTTGCATAGATTACAGTATGCATTACGTCATTCTTATGCATTACGTCATTCTTCATATAGGAAAGGGGCCCCTGGACCCCCTAAATCCGCCCCTGCGATCGCAAAGTCCAGCCATCTGGAAGGGCATCTTCCAATGAGAGCGCACCCCGCACGTGCATTGTGGCTTCGGCCAATGGATGTTGATCGAACAAGCTGATGGTGGTACATACCATCATCAGAGCTTACAGGCCCAGTGGATAAATGGTCTGCTATAGGGATGACCTCATTAGAAGGCCTACAGCCTAAACCACATGTCTCGCGCTGCACGACAAAGGTAGTTTGGGAACCAGATAACTATTACGCACTACCGATTGAGTTTACTAACAAAGCTATTCGTGTCTCGGTTACTACACTAGGCTAATACACGTGTACAGCAGTACAATTGCAACAAAAAATACCTCTTTAATTGACATCTTCGTATCACTCAAAATTCAGATCCAATATGCGCAAATACGCCCCCGTACTATTAAATAAAATAAAGTTTTCGCCGGAAGGGAATTGCCATGTGGCATATCACATGTCACTACGCCAGTTTTCGGTCACCGTCACCTAAGCGATCCTTTGTTGCTTGTGTTCCTGGAGGGATGACGTACAATGGGACGAGGAGCAACAGGTGCTAGCGGAGCAGAAAGTAATAGACAACTCTTCCGTGCCCCTCCCCGCTGAACAAGCAGGTGCATGTGGATGTGTTCATTATTCTTATATTATTTGTAGAGTTTTTTGAACGAAGCAGCTGCATGAAGCCTGATTCTTTACCGTAGAGGTCTACGAGAGGGAAGCGGGAATGCGTTGGACCGAATTCTGTCACCAATATCAGAATAAGTGAGAAGGGGAAGGCTCTCTTGAGATAAAAAGCATTCCATCCAGACTACCTTCCCTTCCACGGGGTTGAACCAAGATTCTTCAAGGATCGTCACTGGCTATTCACGGAGTTTCCAGAGCTAATGCAAGCAGCCCACTCTGTCTCTGAAGTGCCGGAGGAAACCCAATCACTCCCATCAGAGCGGGACGACAAGTTTGTTATATTCGAGGTACTAGCAAATATATATGCTGAATGCGTGGCGCGCAGTTCAACAACGTCTTACGTGACACGTGTATTCATCTACATGTACACAAACATACAACACAACATGCACGCACGCACAGGTTGGGTGTGGAGTGGGTAACTCTGTACTTCCCATACTGCATACAAACAGGTCTGTCCGTTGGTTGTAATTGATCGCAAAACTAAACTTCCTTGTCCTATCTCTTCCCTCCTCCTACCCCTTCTCCTCTTCCCCCTCCCTTTCCCTCACCCAGGAGTCCAAACCTTTTTGTCTACTGCTGTGACTTTGCACACAGTGCTGTTCAGTTGGTCAAGGTATAGCCCTTTTGTGTACCATCATGCTGTCAGCAGCATCTCATTGGTCATCAGGAGCACGAGCTTTATGACACCAAGAGGTGCCACACCTTCCAATGTGACATCATCGACTCCTCCCACCAGCTACCTGTGTTGCCAGGGTCTGTGGACATTATGATAATGATCTTTGTGTTGTCAGCCTTGCAAAGTAAGCTGTCCTGTCTTGGACACACAGTGTACCGTTGGCCAAACGTGTGTCCTACCACTCCCCCAAACTCCGCACTCCCTCAGGATGCAGGAAGCTGTGAGCAGGCTGGTCTCCTGCCTAAAGCCTGGAGGACTTTGCTGTTTAGAGACTATGGAAGATACGATATGGCCCAACTGAGGTTTAAGAAAGGTTGTGCATGTGTTTAGGTGCATGTATGTATGTGTGTGTGTGTGTGTGTGATGTACCTATGTATGTATGTAATGTATGTATGTGTGTGCATGTGTCATTGTGTGCTTGCATTACTAAATAGTACCTTGCTTCTTTAGGTCAGTGTTTGTCAGAAAATTTCTATGTTCAAGGTGATGGCACTAGAGTGTGTATTTGTCCCACAAAGCTGCAAGTCACCTCCATCACCTCACTGTATGGCCACCTCCATCACCTCACTGTATGGCCACCTCCATCACCTCACTGTATGGCCACCCCCATCACCTCACTGTATGACCACCTCCATCACCTCACTGTATGGCCACCTCCATCACCTCACTGTATGGCCACCTCCATCACCTCACTGTATGGCCACCTCCATCACCTCACTGTATGGCCACCTCCATCACCTCACTGTATGGCCACCCCCATCACCTCACTGTATGACCACCTCCATCACCTCACTGTATGGCCACCTCCATCACCTCACTGTATGGCCACCTCCATCACCTCACTGTATGGCCACCCCCATCACCTCATTCCATCACCTCACTGTATGGCCACCTCCATCACCTCACTGTATGGCCACCTCCATCACCTCACTGTATGGCCACACTGTATGGTCACCTCCATCACCTCACTGTATGGCCACCTCCATCACCTCACTGTATGGCCACCTCCATCACCTCACTGTATGGCCACCTCCATCACCTCACTGTATGGCCACCCCCATCACCTCACTGTATGACCACCCCCATCACCTCACTGTGTGGCCACCTCCATCATCTCACTGTGTGGCCACCTCCATCACCTCACTGTATGGCCACCTCCATCACCTCACTGTATGACCACCTCCATCACCTCACTGTATGACCACCTCCATCACCTCACTGTAGAAGATCGCTAGCCCTTTTCCCCCTCAAATATAATTATAATCTGACTGCCCACCTATAAGGCACTGAATTCTTTAACTAGCTGTGTACTTCAATACAAGTGTGTCTTTGTCTTTCTTTGCTTGTACTGGAAAATTTCCAGGGCAAGGAAAGGTAAGTCTGTACGTATTGAAATGTATAGCCTATAATAAATCCATGGATGGGGGTGGTCATATTTACAATAGAATCAGTTTGTAGAGGTGTGTTGTGGCTATACGTATTTCCCACTGGTACACGATCACTTCTTTCCATATACTGTGTATGAAGTATTGTCATAACATGTAACTTTGTTACACTATCCTGTTTATTTATTTATTTTTAATTTTCCCCATACACACATGTATGTAGTACATGTAGTACATGTATGCAGCTTTGGGGTCATCCATAAATGACATCACACAGAAGGGGAGGGTAGCCACATTTGTGACAGTCGGGGGAGGGGGCGGTGAAAGGTGACATCACATATTAATATTAACCCTCTCTATTCTCATTAACCCTTTGGGTGTCAAGGGCATATTTATATGTATGAGCTCCAATATCAATGATAGCACATAGATGATGGCACAGTGATAACTCCATTCTGTTCTTAAAGATGAGTGCATTGAGTTAAGGAGGAGGTGTATGCTACATAAACTGATTATATATGGTAACAAGGGGAAGTACATGTATAGTAGTACAACTCTTCAAATCCCAGCAACACTACATAAACTGTTACCAGTGCATCCCACAGGTTATATGCTAGGTGTGCACATTTTTTATGCGGGAGAAGTATGTGTAGTAATCAGGAATTGACTGACATGCAAACTTACTCAATACATGTACATGCACACATGCACAGGGTACCACGTGTGCATAATTATATCATTATTGTATCTCCAGGACATCGGGGTATGATTTTATGAGAGGCAGTCAGATTTTTAACACTTAAAGAATCATTTCATTATGTTGAGAATGTTGCATGCTCCCAGAAAATTACAAGCAAAACACTTCCCATTTTTTCCATGTATAGTACTGTTGCTTTTTTATGTTGCATATTTGGGGGTATCTGATTCAACATATTTCTCTTTCCCTCAGTGGTGGATGTTGTTCCCTCGGTGATAGAACCCTCCTTTGGGATTGGACGCATACTGTACACGATCCTGGAGCACAGCTTCAGGGTGAGGGTGGAGGATGAGCAGAGGAAATGGCTGGCCCTACCCTCCTTGGTCGCACCAATCAGTTGCTCTGTCCTTCCCCTGAGCGGCAATGAAGAGTTTGTTCCATTTATCACCAAGATAGGTGAGGAGAGGATGGGGAGGAGGATGTGTGTCTGGAATGGTGCTTTCTAAAAGTTAGACTCACCAAGATATGATGTTGTACTAACTAGGAACACACTCACCACTTATTAGTACTGTATGAAGTACAGCTGCTGTGAATTCTCATCAACTAGCCTCAATCAGTTTATACATTTGTGTCAACTTACTCTAGGTCAGTACTGTATGGATTTCACCAGGTGGAAGAGGAAGTGGTTGAAGGCAGGACTCACAGGAAACTCTTGCACTACAACGCCATCAATAAGTCTCTCCACGTAGTGCTGAAGTTCTTCACAGCCTCAATGTTGGACCTGGTGAGAAATTTGTGCTATTTCCTTAGACAAGCTAAGCTCTTGTGTGACTTGGTTCAGTGGTGGTGCAGCAATATAAAAAGTTACATGGTGGCTGGGAGAAGGTCACCCTTGTGCTAGGCCAATTACGAGTGGACGGGGAGGGGTAGGGGGCCCACTTTAGCTAGTGTGGAAGACCGGCTTCCCATTCAGCTAGATGTGTGAACTCATCAACGAAGGTTGATCCGGGGTCAGGTCATTAGCCTCAATGGAGACAAGAACTCGATAGAATCATGGTATAAAGGTGTTTATGTTTGGGTATACATGTATATACCATGTACTTTACATTAAAGTTAAGTTGCGGTAGTACTGGGTTTTACGTCGCAGAGAACGGCGTTGGCTTAACGAGTACTCTTCGCACGTTCACAGCTAGACCAAGTATGAGCGTGTGGTAGGTCAAAAATGAGCAACATATGAGTGAACCATGGTAGATCCGCCCCTGAGTAGCGCAAGCCCACAATTGCCACACCCATTGTAATGCATCAAAACTTGGTATGGCATTGCACACATAGTACAAAAAGTGTCCCGACATTTGCCATAGCGTCTTTGCTGCCTATGTGGTTAGGCAGCTCAAGAAATGTGCTAAAATCAATTTATATAATATCTCCTCTACTTCTCCACCCATCTTCATCACCTTCCTTCCTCCTTACCTCACCCCTCCCTCCTCTCTTCACCTCTCCACCTCCACCCTTCCTCCTCTACTACCTAAGAGGTTCATGGGCTGGTACAGTTGATGTCTTTGCATACAATCTTCTGGGCCACCCTGATGACATCACTCCTAGCTGAGGTGGAGCCATCCATGACAATGGCACTAGGATTCAAGGTACAGTGATTAAGCTTTTGGAGGGAGGAGGGGTTACAGCATCATGGCTTCCCCTCCCCCAGCCAAAGCTGATGCATTTCCTGCTGAAGCTGACACAGAAGCCATGCCATGGTGATGGAACCCAGCATCAGGAGTCTTCATGGCCCAATCAGATTGGTCACTACTAGTGGGAGCAGCTTTCTGGACCTTGGGGACAAGCTTCTCTTGGGCTGCTCCTACTTTGCCCCTCACATTGTGACTGTCAGTGCACTACTACATGTATAAATGTATACATGTATGTTAAGGTGTTGGATAACAGTTGGGTTATGACATAGGTACATATAGTCAGCAGATTAATTAAGCATTTGGTATACTTATGGGATTTCAAACTTCCAAAGAGAACCAGGAATGACCATGTATGGTTATGTTCCTTTTACAGTCACTATGGCTTGTTAAGTACATCTACCTGTTATTTATGACTTGTATGATGTGTGTATGTATGTGTATGCAAATGATGATCACCTGATCCACTAGATGTTTGGCATGGTGTAATATCACATGGTGCCATTTAAATTACCAGTCCACACTACAATACACATATGTACATATGCACACACACAAATACACACATACATGTATGCACACACAAATACACACATACATGTACGCACACACACATACACACATACATGTACATGTATATGCACACACACACACATACACACATATGCACGCACACAAACACACACACAATACTACAAAGAATGGATTCCAATCCAAGGCTCGAGGAAAGAATATTATTGACAACCTTCTGAAAGAGATCAGGGATGGTACCACCCTCACCAGCAGTGGGGCTGGTAGGAGGTCCTCTAGGCAACAGCTGTCATCCAGTGACCTTGAAAAGATAAACTCAGTGCCATTGAAATCCTTGACTGTATGCAGTCAGATTTACAATGTGTAAGAAGCACTTCACAGACAGGGCATAGAAATACAAGAACATTTCAAAATATTGTTTCCGTGAAATTATGTGTTCAAAAATTATTCGAAAAAAAAAGAAGTTATTTACAGTTTTTTTTAGCAATATCTCAGAATTACGCCTACAACATTGTAAACACAACTACAATTAATTTTAAGTACAGTTTCTAGCAATGTCTCAGAATTACACTACAACCTAATCTCCACACATCTAAATATTAGGAAGTCTTATCAGTACATCAGCAATGTTTGGACGATTAATCTTATCTCTTGCTGTGCAGTTTTCTATTAATGTTTTCATATTTGACCAGGAGAGCTGTCTGATGAGTTCTTGCCTTCTTTTCATTTCAGGTAAATGACCATGTGCCATTTCCAGCAGAAGAATGCCATAACTGAAGACATCCATTTTGGGAGATTGCAGCTCAGGATCAAGGCTCTCGGGAGCTGCATATGTGGGATTGCCAGGGCACTCTGTAGCCACTTGGCGGGCAAAGTTGGATGACCCAAAGTCTGACAACTTGGTCCTCCACATGTCTCCTCCTAACGGCTCAAGGAGCACATTGCTGCTGCTTACATCTCGGTGAATGATGGCATCTGGCTTCATCAAATGCAAATAATTTAGGGCTCTAGCAACATCAGTGGCAATAATGCACACTTGTTGACGTGAGAGGGTTACCTTGTTCATTGCCTTATCTTCCAGCACTGCCCTTAGAGAGGTGTGCATCAGCTCTGTTAGGATGACACACTCTTGATCCATGGTGGCTCCAATGAATAGTACTATGTTAGGGTGACGTACCAGTGCAGACATGTTCATTTCTCTCATGAACAGCTGCTGGTTGTGGGGAGATAGGATTGCACCATGAAGGAGTTTAGCAGCCACCTCAAGCCCACAGAACCTTGCTGCCTTTACCACACCCCATCCTCCTCTGCCCAGCTCCTTGTCAGTCAACACAATATCCTCTTTCTTTACAACCCATGTAGGAGTATTGGCTTTATCAAGCTGTTCTTGCAGGTCTTTGCACTGCAAGGTCAGGTGCTGGATCTGCTGCTCTGCTCCTGTGGCCCTTTGCTCCAAAGCTGTATTTGTTTGCATAAGCTCTGCTATCCTGTTATCAGACATACGTGCACGTTCCTGCAACATTGCCACAGTACCTTCAGCTTTGCTGGCTCTCTCCTCCAATGCCATTACTTTGGCATTAGTAGCAATGACATTCTTTTCAGCAGCAATGGCCTCCATTTCCACCACTTTGGCCCTCTCTTCTGCTACAGAGGCCCTCTTCTCTGCTGCAACAGCCCTTGCTACTGCCGCATTTACTCGTTTTTCTTCTGTATTAGCTTTCTTGTTGGCAGCAGATACTCTCTCTTCAGCAATAGTGGCCCTTCTTTCTGTAGTTCTAATGCTCTCTTCAGCCATAGCAGCTTGTTTTAAGGTGTCAGACAATCTGTGTTTGACAATAGCACACTCTTTTTCAGCTATAATGGCTCTCTGCTCAGCGGCAGTGGCTTTTCTCTCTGCAGCAATGGCTCTGTCTTCTGCCAATGCAGCTTGTGTGTCTGCTGAAATAGCTCTCGCCTCATACAAGTTGGCTCTGTTGTCAGCAGCAGTTTTTGCTTCTTCAGCACAAACTGCTATCTTTTGAGACATAATGGCTCTCGCTTCAGCACTTGTGGCTGTTTTATCAGAGACACTAGCTGTTTCTTCTGAAGCAGCAGCTCTCTCTTCTGCAATAGAGGCTCTTGTTTCAGCTGTTATTGCTCTTTCTTCAGCAATAAATACCCTCTTTTGCGTTATAAGTAATTTGAATGCAGCAGCAGTATAGATCTTGTCCATTTGAAGATTCCCTCCTACAAGAGCTGCAGTAGACTGCAGAACATAGCATAGCAATAGTACACACTTGCACACATGACATGCATATTGCAACGTTATCTTATAAGCCAATCCTAAAGATATGTGGGATAAATTACAAGACAATGCACACATTGAAATAGTTAAAAAGATGTCAGTACTGACTGGTTACTGTATATGATGAAGTGACAGGATTAATGTGAAGGTTCAAGTAAAAAGAGCCTCCAACTGTCAAATACCCTCTAAGTTAATAAATTGACAGATGGCCATGACTGCATGCAGGATCAACCGGCCATTTTTATCTCACCTTAACAAATAACTGAGCAATATCTTCTGGATGTTTTGATATCATGATATCAAGTGCTGTTCGCCCGTACTTGAAAAACAAAGATGTAATTATGAAGTCAAATACCATTAATGCATACAATGTACATGTACATGTGTAATGAATGATCGAATTAAAAAGACTAAAATATTAGCACTAATATTGAAAGGCTGTCTATCCTCCTTTCCTCTCAATAAACAAAGAATGGTTGCCCATGAAACCAGCCTTGGTAATACAAATTCTCAACATCACAGAGAGGAAGGTGAATTACCCCTGGGCCAAGGCTGTGAAGAGCCCAAGTCTGTCATTTCACACAGCAACACCAAAACCAAAAATGAGGATAGGTAGTGGTGGGTGGTGGGGGGTGGAACACAGGTGCTAGGAAATTGGTACATTTAAATGTATGTGCATTAAATAGAGCATTATTAATGTACAAAATTGTGGGATAAACTTCCACGGTGTTTTGCAACCAAAAGTATTATTCCTTTCCATTAAGTTACTAGCTACATAACTTTTAATTGCTGAAAAACATGATGAGATGATTTAATTGAAAGAAATAATAATATTCTGTTAGAACTTAAATAATTTCAACTTCTGTGTGTATACATCTGTGTGCAAAGATGTACTGATGTGTGTACATGAAAAACTGCTCAATGCAACAATTTCAAAACACTATTTCCACTATTCCTAGAATGGTTAAGCTCACTCTGTAGCACCATACGTACCAGTACATGGCTTCAAAAACAACAATGGAATTAGATTTTATAAACTGAAGCGGGAGTAACTGCTGGAGCAGCTGCACATGCCACTGAGCTCCGAAAGCATGAGGCTAATGATGCTAAGTGTAGCGATCTTGGGTGGATCTGTATCCCTCTGGTGGTGGAAACGTACGGAGCATGGGGGAAGGAGGCATTTTCCATGTTGGCCTCTCGCCTAGCCGCTTCTTCATCGAGGCCCAAATACGTGGTATTGTCCGAGCTATATGGCCGGCTCAATCTCCATTTAGTTAGGGTAAATGTGAGGGCTATTTTATGCAGACTTTCCTGCCCTCATCAGGAATACATTTGAGTTTGTATGTTGTTTTGTGACTTGTGTGTAGTTATTGTTGCGTTTGTATAATCTGTATATACATGTAATAATAATAATAATAATAATAATAATAATAACAATAATAATGTGACCAGCATAGATGCAGACGATGACTGTTTCCACCTGCTGCTTGAAGCCTGGTATCTGGATGATGGTGCTCTTGCAGGGGAAAGGTCAGCTGTGCTACGAGCTCTGCAACTCATTGAGGAGCTGGGTCCACACTTAGGGCTTTACATAAACTTTTCAAAGTGTGAATTGTTCAGTAGGGGAGGCAACTCCCTTTTCCCACCAGTAGTGAAGTCATCTTTGCTCCCTAACCTGGTCATTCTCGGTGTGCCAATTGGGGACTATGTGCACTGTGCTCGGTTCATATCAGAAAAGTGCACGATTTCAAAGGCTTTGCTTAAAGCTCTTGTGGATGTCTCTGCAGTTGACCTCCATGTGGCTTTCTCACTTTCCATGTTTTGGTGGACTAGGCTTTCGTTCCCTTTCTCATCACTCCCCTGCTGCTTTCATCTCATCCCTTGCCTCTTCAGGACTGTGTAGCCCAGACGACATCCACATGCTACAGGCTGTTACTCGATATAACACCCAGGTCTCCACACAGGACTCTATCACAGTTGAGGCCATTCTAGCTTCTCTCCCTCTGCAGAAAGCTTAGTCTAAGAGGTTGGATATTCATACATTCCAGTCCTTGCTATCCTCCTCGTCTCCAGTGAACAAGGCTCGAATCCTTTCCATCTCTGCCCCTCATGCAGGTTCCTGGATTTCTGTTGTCCCCTCCACTGGCTTGGACCTGCACCTTGACAATGCTGAGTGTCAGGTGGCTCTTAGATGGTGGCTTGGTCTTGATACTTCAGGAGGTACCTCTTGCCCTTTTTGCCCTGGCATCGCCCTAGACCTACTAGGTCACCATGCAGCCTCTTGCAGACATGGTGGGGATGTAGTTTCACGGCACAACAATTTGCGTGACATCTTTGCTGACATTTGTCGCCGTGCTCACCTTTCTGTGAAGGTTGAAGTGGGATATGGCTTTAGTAGGGAACATTTCAACTCCCGTCCTGCAGATGTTCTTGTTCGAAGTTGGGACAGAGGAAAGCCTGCAGCCTTTGATGTCACAGTTGCCTCACCTCTAACCCCTGCTACTCTGAATGAAGCTAGTGCATCTGCAGGGGCAGCAGCCCATGTGGCTGAAAACAGGAAGCATGCTGCAAATGATACAAAGTGCCAGGAGTTGGGGTGGTCATGTATCCCCCTGGCAGTCGAAACATATGGAAACTGGGGGAAGGAAGCACAGTATGTATTTTCCCGCCTAGCATCCCTACTTGCTGTTGGCCAGTCAAGTCCCAAACCAAAAATGGTTGCAGAAATTTATGGCCGCCTCAACCTCTCACTGGTAAGATCAGTGGCAAGGGCCATCATGGGAAGGGAGATGGTCCATGGATAGACTTATTGCAGGTGTTAAATAAGCTTTACATTGTGCTAATAGTTTCATTTGTGTATGTTTTGCTTGTAATCTGAAAAATTAATAATAATAATAATAATAATAATAAGTTTGTTAGCGGCATCTAATGTAAGTTAGTTATCCTTATTATTATTAATTGTGTTTGTCCATTTAAAAATAAAAATTATAATAAATGTGATTATTAACAACAACATCAAAAAATAATAATAATAATAATAATAATAATAATTTTAAAAAGATCCTAACTCAGTAAAAGTAACATGGCAATTGTCCTACACAAACATATAGCTACAAAGTGCATCCTATAGCACTATATGTACACTAATAGTCTTAATGTGTGTACTTCATACATGATACTAGGTAGAGTACCTTATTCTTTATGGTGCCATCAGCATTATGTGATAACAGGACAGTCACCACATCAAGGTGACCCATTTCAGCAGCTAAGTGAAGAGGAGTGGAACCATTCTGGGGTGGAAAATACATTACTCACAGCATGAAACACTGCTATAATTAATTGACAGTGCATGTAATTATTTCTTATACAAAGTAGTATTTCACTCAAATGTGATTTGTCTACATTATTCGACATAAACCGAGCTTAATCTGATTAATTCTAATTTTCCCTCAATAAACAATCTTAAATGGATGTCTACAAAATCAGCCTTGCTGATATAAATTCTCAATACCACAGAGAGGAAGGTGAATTACCCCTGTGCCAAGACTGTGAAGAGGCCAAGTCTGTCATTTCACACAACAACACCCAAAACCAAAAATGGAGATAGGTATTGTTGGGGGGTGTGGTACATTCAGAAATGTGCACAGAGGTGCTTGGAGATAGATATGTGCAAATGTGTGCGTGCAATAAATAGAGCATGTTGGATAACTCATTAATTACATTTCCGGGGTGATTCATGGCCAATTTAAAAAAAGTTAGTAGCTATTTTACTTTTAATTGCTGAAAAAAACAATGTCTGATGACACACTGATGTATTTTTATATTGATATTCAAAGCTACAGCATTCTGTTTGAACTTAAATAATTTAAATTTTGTGTACATAGATCTGATGCATACTATAGTGTGTGTAGATGTACCAAATAGATACACTGTATGTACACGATAAACTTCTCAATGTGACAATTTTATTACACAAATTCCAATATTCCTAGAATGGTCTAGTGCACCCTATAGCACTATACGTATATGCACATTTATGTACAAACGCACAGCATGAACCTTGCGGGAACCTATATGTAATGTTCCTGTCTGGGAATCACATTTCGTGCAATACTATATCATTATTGCCTCTTTGAGTCATATAAGTGTATACACCTACCAATGCTGTTTCTTCCCCATAACACTAAACTCTGTACGTTGGCAAAACACTGAGATATGCAATGGTTTCTGGATCCACCTCGCATGTGTAACTTTCTGTTTGTACGGAAGGTTCCCGCGGGAGGGTCACATTTTAATGGCTATTGTGTACTAATGGAAGACGCGGCATTTGTTTTAATTACTCCATAAGTTAAACAAGTGATGGTTCAGTGTTCCCCATAAATAACTAGACTATAAAATTATCCAGTATGGCTGGAAATACATAAATAACAAGTACAGTGATGTTCACCGAAAGAGGGAAAAAATGCAATAATGCACATTTTTGATAATATCTCATGAATGTATATAATTGTATCATGCGAATTACATGTTTAGATTCAGCACCTACTTCTGAACAGAGTACACTCAATTATAACTTGTAAACAAAACAATGCACCATAGTAAACAACTGCTGGTCAGGTTGGATGTTCAAGGCTATATCTCCTCAATTCTTTGCAGTTAAGCTACCAATTTTTTTTGTATGTACCCAATACAGGTGAGTACCTACATGTATAGTGTTGTGTTGAGCTCTTAAGTCTAAATTGCTGTGGAGATCAGTAAGAAAGTATCACTTTTCAGAGGGAGGCAGGGTCTTTGTATGAATTCAGACAAATTAGATTGACTTAAGGGTTTAAATTGAATTTTTCTAAATGAGAGGTCTCTGGGGTACCCATATAATTTTTTTGGCAGCTTGCTATCGGCATTAAACAATCCATGAAATGTTAAAAAGCTTAACATTGAAAGCCATTTTTCACCCATTTTTAGGATTTTCCCGTATATCATATAGCAAGTAACAATGATATTTGCATTTGTACTGTAGAAATGCTTTTAAAAGTTACGTACAGTGCTTACAAACGCAAATACTATGATTCTTTATTACATGTACATGTACATGTTTACTATGATATACGGAGAAATTCTAAAAACGGGAGAAAAAGGGCTTTCAATGTTAAGCTTTTTAATATTTCATGGTTAATGCCGATTGGATACATGTCCTCTCATTTAGAAAAAAACAATTTTAACCCTTAAGTCAAACTAATTTGTCCGAATTCATCCGACGACCCCGCCTCCCTCTGAGAAGTGATACTTTCTTACCGATCTCCACAGCGAGTGAGACTTAAGAGCTCAACACAACACTACAGGTACAAAAAAAAAATTGCTAGCTTAACTGCAGAGGAGTTATAGCCTTAAATATCCAACCTGACCAGCAGTTGTATACTATGGTGCATTGTTTTGTTTACAAGTTATTGAAGTGAACGTTCTCTGTTCAGAAGTAGGTGAGGAATCTAAAATGTAATTGGCATGATACAATTATATACCATTCATGAGATATTATCAAAAATGTGCATTTTGGTGAATGAGCATATAAAGAGAATTCATCTAACTGGTTGTTTGCTAGTACCGTATTTATAAATTAGCGCGCAAAAAGAGAGAAGGGGAGGTTGCCCCTATGTGTCACTGTGCGTACGAGTGTGTATTTGAATGACCTATGTCTTATTTTATGCATGCATGCATGCATGTTGTACTCCACGCCTACATGTAACCAAGAAATGACAAGAGGCATTTAACAATGGTCTTTGGCCTCAAGCCTTGAGGCCCAAGGTCCAAATATATCCCCTGCTTGTCGGCACCCAAAAATAGAGGTGGCTTTTGTTTAAACACCATTATTTTCAATACCTTGTACTACCACGCCTTTCTCACATTGTATTGGTGGTTTCTGCATGGGAACCTTGTGTGGAAAATTGGTTCCCGCTAGGGTCCCGCGAATAAAAATATATAACAAAATAAATGTTGGGTCAGGATTGTCATTATACCAGTTATACATTTGCATTAAAAGCAGCAGAAATCATGTGTGGGAACCAAACTCTGACCGTTCTTACATTAACTCTCTTAATGTCTTCATAAAGAAATCGAATTAAATTAAAGTTAAAGTAACATGACAATATTCCTACACATGCACAGGTTTGGACATGTAACTACAAAGTGTACCCTATAAAATTATATGCACACTAACTTTCTTAATGTGTGTACTTCATACATGATACTAGTTAGAGTACCTTATCTTTTATGGTGACATCAGCATTATGTGATAACAGGACAGTCACCACATCAAGGTGACCCTTTTCAGCAGCTATGTGAAGAGGAGTGGAACCATCCTGGGGTAGAAAATGCATTATTCTCAGTTCTAATTAATTGATAGTATGTGTAAATTTCAATGAAACTACATAAAGCATTGGATTTCATGTAAATGTGATATTATCTGAAACTCGTTGCATAACAAAATAAGTTTAATCAGATCAATTGCATAGTCCCCATATAGATCCTTTCATTACATGAAATATGTAGATGGCTTCAAATACAACAATGAAATCCTTAAGCTTAATATCAAAGACCCTAAATTAGTTACCCTACCATGCACTGCTGTTTGTGGCTGGACACTACAATGGACCCTTTGCATGAAAGATCGAAGTACGATAAACGTCACGTCCGGAGTAAAAGCCACAGCGGTTGCCTAGAGACATTGTGTCACGTTCGCGAACCTTTGCGTAATAAAATGGCAACGCCCTTTCCCGCTCGGACAGTGATCCTTCGGCCGATTCAGTTCCTGGTCAAACTATGCTGCCAACAGTAAGCTTGACCGAGTCCGACATACCCGGAGCCTTTTTAAATGGATGGCTTTAAAAAGGCTCTGGGTATGTCAGACCCGGTCAAAATTACTGTGGGCAGCATAGTTTGATCAGGAACTGGATCGGCCGAAGGATCAATGTCTGAGCTGACTCCGAGCGTTGCCATTTTATTACGCAAAGGTCCGCGGACGTGACACAATGTCTCTAGGCAACCGCTGTGGTTTTTACTCCAGACGTGACGTTTATCGTACTTCTGATCTTTCAGGCAAAGGGCCATTAGAATAGCACTGTAAATTGAAATATAACTAATGTCTGTGACTCATGAAAAATATGTCTAAGCAAGCTAAACTTCTCTCTCATTTTAAATATAATGTGTTCTGAGATCAGTTCCTTTGTTTTCATTATCCCTTTGGTCATAAATATTCCATACGTGCAAGCTCTACAATATGTTTCTTAATAACGCTCATCTTCTTTCTCCACCAATATCGAGCTGTAACTTTTAGAAGGGTGTACTCTTGGGTTCGTTGCACAGATGCCCTGCAATTTTTCAAAAGTACAGCACACATAATCATGGAGGAAAGGAAAGTCACTATCTAAAAATGCCATTGTACACACCCAGGCAAGTTCATTTTGTATCAACATTAGTACTATAATATAATTATAAATATATCTCAGTAAAGGTGTACATAATTCCATCAGTTTGTATCATAATAGCAAAACATTTTAGATCGACGTTTCAAATATGTTCTTTACGATGATACAATCACCACTTATGATACAAATTTGGCCTTGTCTGGGTGTGTACAATTAACACTAGTTTTTTTTGTCACAATGCAGTATGCCAGAGAATATAATCTGTGTGGTTTGTTGTACTTGGCCAAGTATAGCTATTATATACTGATATAGAGAGACGGTTCAAGAGCACTGTAGAAGGTGTGGTGAGATTGTTAGTGGCCATGGACACAAGTATACAGTATCTATGGGATAGCCCATGATGGCAAGCCTTCATCCACTGTCCAAGTTGGTGCAAACTTGTAATTGACAAATCTGTACATGTTCAGAACACCTCAATTAACCATCATCTTTGTGGGAGGTAGATGACAAAGCATGGTGTCTGCATCTACACATGCATGTAGTATGAATGAATACTTCTTTATCACACAGATCTGTCAATGTCAAGGCCATAGAAAATAGCTCCACAATCTCAGGTAAACTTAGCCTGGATCTTAACCTTAGAGCACTGGGGTGCATTGCTAAACTGTGATGACATTAATTATGCTTATTGATGATCTAAGCCATGTCCAGTGTATGAGGAGGGGCATTGCCTCCCCCCCCCCCCCCCCCCCTTATTATATATTATTGAGTATAGTTCTACACATCATCCTAGAAATTCTAAAATTTAGGTCATGTCCTCCCTCCCCCCCCCCCCCCCCCCCCCCAACTACCTTTAGCATAAAGAGGGAAGGAGGAAGTTCTACACACAATCCTAAAAATTTAGGTCATTCCCCCCCCCCCCCCCCCCCCCCCCAGAGATCCATGCAAGTAATCTTTATATACTCACTCTCCCCTGCCCCCTTTCTTTTTACTAAATAACCGGGATATCCAATAACCGACCAAACCAACACTCCTTTTAGAATGAAATGAAGGGGTAATCCTCCATCCTTTAAAGAACACTATTACATAGTGGTAGGGTTGACAAAGCTGTATGTATGATTAATGGTAAGATGCTGGTGTCGTTGTGTTCCTAGCTTGTTGTATGCCGCCCAAAGGTCTGACCGATATAATAGTAGTTCCCGGTGCAATATGTTGGCGAATTATTGGTAGAAGCGTAGCAGCATCTCGACAGTCTACAGGCACCATAACACCATAGATTATTTAGACACAAACACTCCTGGCATAGAAAAAAAATTAGGGGAAGACGAATCCAAACAAGCTGAATACTAACATATGTCAGTCATATATTGAACAATCCTGGCAGTGAAAAAAAACTTCTCTACGGAGAAAGTGATTGGTGGTATGTAGGATTGGTGGTGCAAAAAGCAAGGAAATAAGATACAGTATGTTACAGTGAGGTTTGGTAGGATCCTACAAATAACAGTCCTGAAGTTGCAAATGAAGAAAGCCTATTTGCAAGTGTAGGTCTGTTATAGTTGTAGGATCCTACCAAACCTCAAAGTAACATACCGTATCCTGTTTCCTTGATTTTTGCACCACCAATCCTACATACCACCAATCACTTTCTCGATAGAGAAGTTTTTGATTTACATTTTATAATAACAATACGTCTATGAATTTATTTTCAGTACCTGTTGTTATAGGAGGGGCTCAGCCCCCCCCCCCCCCCCCCCTCCCGCCGTTTGCTAGTATATGAAAAACTAAGCCATGTGATTTAGGCCATAAATAGAACAATGGTGCTTCTACTCTTGTATGGCTTTAAAATGGCAATTATATTGTTCATATACAATTGTATTGTTCATATACAGCTCAAGTGATAGGGATAAGGGTTGCCAAGGTGTTGCTAGGGCATTACATAATGTTTTCAATATTTTTGGGGAGGAGGCCTAATGTCCAGAATTTCAATGACCGCAAATGGCAGTGACATGCAATTGAAAAATTCAATTACAGCCATTAATCATCAAACAATAACATCTGGCTTAATTGACAGTTTTAATGGGTGGCATGGTTTCCGTGATTATAAATAAAAAAATAAAAACATATTCCATGCATCTATATTTAACATGAACACTGTGGTAAGCACAGTATAGCATAACATCTACAATGATACATGTACCGTAGAGTACACCTGTGCTAAGCCTCCCCTCCACCCCCACAAATTAAACGGCTCGTGTTTAAATGAGCGTATTGTCGTAATCTTGACCACTGCTGCGCGCCGTTCTTCCAAATCCTATTCGAGCACCATTTCAGCTTTCCAGAAATTTTGAAACAGGTGTGTGCTATAGCATTAATGATTATGGCAATACGCTCTTTAAACATGAGCAATTTTTTTGTGCGGGCCGAGGATATCATAATCTACAATAACTAACTACCATAACTTACCCACTGATGTGGGGTATGATTGGTATTCATATTGTTTGAGCAAAAGGAAAGGAATAACAAAATGTCATATTATGGTTAGATCAACAAATACTGGCACACCACATTTAGCATTTTAATGAAGCACAGCATATACATGTATGTAGAGAAACAGAATGACTCAAAAGGATTAACAGAGATATAATACATGCTTGGTTTTAAATACATGCCTGCCCTAATGGAACATTAACACAACAATTTTAATGATAATGTTCAGCTACATGTACATGTACCTCCTTTGTCTTTCCCTTAGTTTGGTTTTGCTACAAATTTGAAATTTGATTGTAAATGTAGTGTCCATGGTATGAAATTAATACAACAAAGTCAGCATGTGATTCTAAAAATGCTTGCAATATAGGCTGCAAATACTATTGAACCTCTTGCTTGCCTATACGTGAAAGATTAATCAGGAATCGTACACTTGTGCAAAATTGCCACATGCATTTGCTAAATAATAAAAAACACAGGTTTAAATAACAAACACAAACGTAATTTTTTAATCTCTAATTTCCAGGCTCGCGTCCTAGATCTAGACGGGTAACCGTCCTAGGCTTTTGCTGATCACATTTGCCGGGCCGAAAAAGTGTGGTTTGAAGATTTCATTTAAAAACATATACTGTGTGTTCCAAATGAAGAGACTGTTTTGCGTGCAACATTTCAACCTTTCAGGTATGCAAAGAGACTGGGAACGAGCAACATGCCACTGTTACGCCACACCCACTGGTGGGAATTTTTTTGCCTTCTGACGTTACAAATTAATTGGTTGTGTTTGACACAACATAAGTCCTTATAGAAACCCCACGAAGTAAGTACGAAATTAATGGTAAATGAATGCCCGACTATATTCCAAAATGAAGTACCTTCGCCAGTTACGGTGCAAATGTTACAGCGCTCACAAGTTGCCCCCCCCCCCCCCCCCCAAAAAAAAACAAAAAGCACGACTGCGCCTGTCTCATTAGCAACTTCCGCAATGTTTCGCTGCATACAAATCCCTTACAAAGCACCATAGTGAAATACAACAAAAATGAAATGTGTGATAATTTACTTCTTAATGAAAATTTAAAAGGAAAAGCATGTAGGAGCTATGATGGTGAAGTATTGCCAATTTTTAAGTTGCCCCCCCCAAAATTCATGCATGACGTCACAGGCAAAAGATCCATTCTGATGGGAATTATACATGTTTCGTGCATTTAATTTTTGTACTTCAAAGTTTTTCCGAGCGCAAAGTTGCAGGGTGGGCATGCTAATAACTCTTTAGAAAATGAGTCATTTTCGTTTTTATCTCAGTAAGCTAATAATCTTACTTGTCCCATACTTAGTAGTGCATTGGTAGCGGGCGAACAAATACCAACGTGTGTTTCAGTGAAAAAACACTTGAAACACGCATGCATAATTGCCATCCGTCGCCATATACATGTATATGCATGTTCAAAGCGCCGATAAATCGCCGCGATAATGTTCAAAACGCTTGGTTAATATTATCTATGCCTATGGTAGTACCGAACTCGCCGTTCATTCGTCTAGAAAATGCAATGGAAGTTCCCTCATCGGAGTCTGGGGCGGAACTCCTGCAACTTCGTTACATTAAAAAAATCATTGAATCCCTTCGAAAAAGGTTTGATTTGCTCTTTTAAAAAATTAGATTACAATGAATTGTGCTATGCATTTGCTAGCTGCTCATTTGTTGTCCAATAAAAGAGCCAATCTATCTTTCGAGGATGCCATGCCGCAAATGCGTCTATTATGTTCTCTACCGTCACAGAGGCTCCAAGCAAGCCATTACTGTTTAGATATACATCTGTAGGAAACTAAATGCACCTTGCTGCAAGCTTTTGAGACAGCAAAAAGGCAGACTGACCATTGCAACGTACTATCCAATAGCATCACTGCACATTAGCCAAATTTTCTACTTGGATCTTTAGAGATGCTGGCGCTGTTGTTCATCTTTTCTACGTTTAGGAGATAGAGGGCCTGTATGGCATAAAGTTAATGACATACAATATATAATAATAATAAATATATGGGACAGTGTCCAGCAAAATCGGGCTTGTGGGATTATAATTTTATCACTATAAAAATTGCACGTTACACTAACCCACACATCTTCGCAATGGTACAACCTTTTCCTTTCGTATTTCGTACACATGTTCCCACATCATTTCTCTATGTTCGTTTCTATTTTAGAGCTCTAATTATTTTCTATGCCGTCAGTGCAAAGATCGCTACTCCAACAGGTTAGAATTTCCCATCTCACCATGTACGAATGTTGAAAATGCGTTAAATTTGGAGTGTACATAGTGGAGTTCAGTAGCTATTGATTTGTCCTGTTCGTTAAATTCCTGTATCATCCGTTACAGAGATACAGTTGAGCAAACTACGTGCTTGTTTTCCCGCTTGATTCGCGCCAAAGATATAATCACCGCCTCCTCATACATTGCGATTTGCCAAAATCATTGGCGTGAATCAAGCGGGAAAACGTGCACGTAGTTTGTTCAACTGTATCTCAGTAACGGATGATACAGAAATTAACGAACAGAACAAATCAATAGCTACAGGACTCCTCTATGTACAACCCAAATTTGATGTGTTTTCCACACTCGTACATGGATAAAGGTTGAATTCTAACCCGTTGGGTTAGCGATCTTTGTACTGGCGGCATAGAGCGCCAAATCAATTTCCACATAGAGAGATGATGTGAAAACAAGTGTACGAACTTTTAAAGAAAAAGGTTGTACCGTTGCAAAGATGCGTTGTTTAGTATAACATGCAATTTTTTATAGTGATAAAATTTTAAACCTCACAAGCCCAATTTTGCTGGACACTGTCCCATATATTTGGGGGGGGGGGGGGGGGGGGGGGGGGGCACGTGCCCAGAGTGCCCCCCTCCTGGATCCGCCGCTGGCATCGGCCTCAAAACACAAGTGAATTAGGACCGATCTTTCAAACCACTTTGCATGAGTTAGGAAGTCAAACTTAAACTTTGTATGCACTTAGGTACATGTACTATCACTACTATGGTGGGGTACCTACTGTGCACAGGTGTATGTTCAACAATGTTGTACTGCTGTTGTGTGTTGTGTCTGGCAGTGAATGTTGAAGCTACACCTATACTCTATATTTAGTTAATTACATGTACTTGGTGATGGAAGGTACTATTAATAATGGAGGGAGTATAACTCACTTTGTTCATATCAGCTCCTGCCTTCACAAGAATCTCCACTACAGCTGTGTGGCCATTTGCAGCTGCTGCACACAGTGGTGTCTGTAACATCAGAGAGGTGTCACCATCAATACTCCAACATCTCCCATTACAATCAGCTCTATAATGAGCAAACCATTTGTTATTATTTATATCATGTTCCTTGTATGCTATCAATTAGATCACATGAATGCTCTGATCAAATAACAATATTTGAACATTGTACATAGTGATAATGAACCAGCAAGGATTGTGATCATAGTTTTCTTTTCTAAATACAAGCATTAAAGCAACATCTATTTCTTTTGCTGCTTACTCATTGAAGTGATCATGCAGGGATGGTTCCCAAAGGTATGCCTTCATTTTAATAGGGGGTAAATGCCCTCACCACCCCCCAGGCATGGCATCCCTGGAGCAATGTATGATAGTACAACCAATACTAATGTGTAGTGGAGCAATGGAGAAAACCTGAGTACACTCTAATTGCGGATGTGTATAGTGATCAAAAATATACTTTTGACATGAACCATCATGGATACTGGCTGTAGCATACAAAATACATGTAACATCTGCCATCATACATGTAGGTCGTGAGTATATATGACAATCATAACCAACTACCATAACTTACCCCCTGATATGGGATGATTGGTATTCACATTGTTTGACCAAATAAAGGAAGGGAATAACAAAGTGTCATAACTTAACAGATAAAAGTAACAGAAAGTATAAAATGATATATTCATACATGTATGTACATACACTGTAATGATTAAAAGAACCCAAATTGATTAAAAGAACACAACATTATGTACAATGCCTGTAGGAATAATCTCTATGCGATTATTAATTAAGGATCATTCCGAGTCTTTGAAAATATGATTCTAAGATTAATTTAACAGCTAAAAAAATGGCAAGGATACTTTCTACCACAACAGTCATACATGTGTCTAGAGCGTGTGATTGTAATGTTCTTCATAACATGCTAGCAACAGTATTGAACTTCCTGCTTACTTATTGAAATAATCAGGGATGGTGTACTTGTGTAAAATTGCACATCACGAGTCCACAAAACACATGCACATGCAAAAATAAAACACAGGGATTGCATTTTACCTAAATTGCAACCAAAATTACATGTACTTCTATTGTGTTACTGCATGCTGATTGGAGTACACAAGTCGAGATCACAACACAAAGGTGAACTGCTAGTTTGCTTTATGTATTGCTCCACCCTCCAACCACTCCCCTGGTGCATTGACCACACATATGCATGCACATGCATATACTGTAATGCTACCCATGAATGGAAGGTTACACACTTTTAACATGGCCCATCATGATGAAGATTTAGTATACAGTGTTTGTCATGGTTCCCAAAATAGTTCCCATGATTGTAAACATACATGTATGTTATCACAAATACATATCTTAACCATTACGGATTCAGCTGGCCAGGCGACCCAATGTGGTAAGCACAGTAGCATACAAAATAACATGTACCATCTTAGTACAATACAAACACATCATAACCTACAATAACCAACTACCATAACTTACCCCCTGATATGGATGATTGGTATTCGCATTGTTCGAAAAATAAAATAAAGGAATAGCAAAATGTCATAAATTTAGCTGATAACATTGTGAAGGTGAATTACTATGAGAATAATATTTCAATAATAAATGTTAAATGTATGGCTCTTTAAAAAAGAACACAATATTATGTACAACATAGGAATAATATCTATTGCATTACAAATTATAGATCATTCTTTCAAACAATGTTTGGAGAGGTTCAAAGATTTAAATTTATCACTGGTAAAAAAGCAAGGATACTTTTCCCCCTCAAAACGCAACCAAATTACTCGTATACACATGTAATTCTACTATACTGCTGCCTGCTTATTGGATTTCTATTAGCAATGGTTAATTAATTCTATTTGTGATCACAAACCAGCGGGTTAAGAATTCACAAAATGCTAGTAAAAGGTAAATACTGTTCAACACTGAACTGGAGCTTGCTGATTGGGGTGATCAGAGATTGTTCTCATGGCTTACCATGATATGTATCCATATTTGAAATTAACACTGTGGTAAGCATAACCTACAAAAACCAACTACCATAACTTACCCGCTGATGTGGAAGTCACAATGTTTGACCAAATAAAGGAAAGGAATAACAAAATGTTATATAATGGTCACATCATAAAATACATTTAGCATTTTAATCAATCATAACACACCTGTAGAGAAACAGAATGACTCAAAAGGATTAACAGAGATACAATGCATATGCATACATGGTTGTAAACACATGCACGTCATAATGGAACTTTGCCACAACAAGCATCATTTTAATGTTGTTCCGTTGTCTTTTATTAATTTGCTTTTGCTAAAATCTGGATTACAGTGTCCATTATATGAACTTCTTGCTGCTACAACAAAGTCACATCTAGAGCACCTGATTCTAATTTTCTTTATAAAATTCTACCAAAGGTAAACACTATTGAACTTCCTGCTTGCTTATTGGATTTGAACATTTGTGCAAAATTGCCCCCCCCCCCCCCCCAAAAAAAAAAGCAACACATGAATGGAGATTATACACTTATAACATGCCCCGTCATGATAAGGTTTACATGTATAACAGTGGTTGTCATGGTTCCCATAATGAAATATGCCACATACAAATACCCATGTCCAGTTCCCATTATATCATATATGACATGAATTTTGCTGGGCAACCCCACTGTGGTAAGCACAGTAGCATGCAAAATAACATCTACCATCATAGGTGGTGAGTACAAATTGACAAACACACCATAATCTACAATAACCAACTCCCATAACTTACCCCCTGATATGGATGATTGGTATTCAAATGTTTGACCAAATAAAGGAAAGGAACAACAAAATGTCATATAATGGTCACATCATAAAATACTGTCACTACACTAAAATATAGAAACTAGAGAAACAGAATAAAGGATTAACAGAAATATAATACACAATACATACATGGTTGTAAATATCCTACTAAATGCAACAATGGAAGATATACATGTAGATCTTAAAAACAACAATTTCTATTAGGAATGATTAATTAATAGAAAATGTGGAGATTCATGTGATTGCAAATCAGTGGTAAAGAATTTTGTTTAATCTTCCTCATTGTGGGCGTGTCTGGTGGAGTCCCCATTGCAGCCAAGCATTTGGGGGTGTGGTGTGAAGGCACCTCCTTCAAGTGTAACAGCATGAGCAGCTGAGTTCACTCGAGGACCTAAAGGACACAAAATGTGCTCAATTGAGTTAGAAATGTATTCCACTGGTGGTAGACTGTTATGGTGCATGGGGTCCAGAGACAAGTAGCCACTCATCTAGCCATTCGTGGGAATACCTCCATATCTAAGGTATTAGCTAACCTCTATGGTCACCTCAGTCACTCACTAATCAGAGCTAATGCTCATGCTATCCTGAATTGCTCATACTGCCATCTTGTGCAGCAGGTGGATGCCTAGCCTGGATTGTCACATTGCCCCCAATCCTGGGCAATCAGTGGAGTCCAAAAGTATGTAAAAGAAAAGAAAATAGCCAATACAAAGCGATCTGGATCCCATGCAACATACAATGTAACTCTCTACTGCCAATGGAATACATTTCCCATTCAACTCAGCACAATTTGTGTTATTGTGAGAATGAACTCAGCTGTTGATGATGTAAGACCTGTGTACATGCCTGCTTCCATAACAGTACCATTTAAAAATCACACAGAAAAAAGACTAAAAAATATTATTCATCCATGTACATGCTTGCAGATACCAGGACATAACGGCATATCCTCATTAAAACTATGAACACAAACTTAATTTCTTAAGTTACAATGTAAGAGTAATATTAATTCTATCTCTATATTAGAATTAAATCACATGTTGTGCACAGGTGTACATGTATGTTCAACAATGCTGTACTGCTGTTGTGTTTTGTGTCTGGCAGTGAACATTGAAGCTAAACCAATACTCTATATTTTGGTTACTTGGTGGGGAAAGGTGCTATATGGGGGTATGTGGGAGGGAGTATAACTCACATAGTTCACATCAGCTCTTGCATTCACAAGGATCTCCACTACAGCTGTGTGGCCATTTTGAGCTGCTGCATACAGTGGTGCCTGTAACATCAGAGAAGTGTCACCATCAATACTCCAACATCTCCCATTACAATCAGCTCTACAATGGCAGCTGATAGCAAACCACTACTTATTATTTAAATAGTTTTACCCTGTATGCTATCAATTAGATCACATAACATTGTACATAGTGATAATGAACCACTACAATACAGTTGCCGAGAGCAAGGATTGTGATCATAGTTTTCTTCTCCAAATGCAAGCACAAAAGCAAAGTCTATTCCATTTGCTGCTTGCTCATTGAAGTGATCAGGGATGGTTCCCATATACACAATTGCACATCCCCAATGAGGGTCTACTGGTTTCCTCCATTGCTCCACTACACATCAGCATTGATTGTACATACTACATGCCTGAAGCCATACATGTAGCTTCATCAAAAATACATGGATACTGGCTACTCCACTGTGGTAAGCATAGTAGCATACAAAATTACATCTACCATCATACATGTAGGTGGTGAGAACAATGATAAACACATTATAACCTTCACTAACCAATTCCAGTAACTTACATCCTGATATTCGTAATCACATTGTTTGACCAAATAAAGAAAAGAAATAACAAAATGTCATATAATGGTCACATCATATTATACTGACACAGCATTTTAATTAGCCACCACATACATGTAGAGAAATTGAATGAACAGAAATATAATATATATGCATACATGGTTGTATATACATGCACGTCCTGATAGAACATATGGATCTTAAAAACAACAATTCATACAGTGGAAACCATCACACTTGCTCCTATAATTTATTTGTACTGTTATTTTGTTCACTTGATTATATTTCAATAACAATGAGCTCAAATGGAAATCTGACAACGCAGGTATAGTGTACAACTATTTTTCAATATATACTGAAAGTTAAAAAGCATCACGTGACTATTTACTTTTGTTATTAACACTTGTTGTGACCCCAGTACAAAAAAAATTGTGAGCATAATTCCTCCTCCTGTAGGCAATAGATCTTGACCATATTCGCAATGCATCTAAAGAACAAGCATTAGCAACCTTTGGCCGAGTCGGTTTTTAAGTCCGGTAAATAGTTACGGTATTATCGAGCTAGATATGCGTTTTTAGCTCGTAAAAGCTTAGCGATGCTATTTCGTAGTACGCTCTCACTGGACTGCTATATTTCGCTTCCGAGTCGTCACATGTTAGATCTATCGCGAAATCGTACTTGGGAGGCAATAGACCCTTCTTTGCCGTTAAAAAAGTGCCATCAGAGCTGAGTACCTGAAAACCTCCGCCATATCGCGATGAATTGCATTTGAAACGTCATCATTGCGTCATTTTGTATCGTGAATATACTTATAATGTGACGATAATACGAATGGATCCAAGTGCTGTCATTGACTTAGTGAGGATTGCGAAAACGGTTCTTAACCTAACGATGCTGCATCTTGTAGCCACTCACGGCGAACGTTTAGTAAATCAGTAGCATCAAATTGGGAAGCTTTATGGGCCACTCGCCAAGGCTAGCGTTCTATCACCCAAAGCTTCGAATCCTTGATGGCAGCTTCTAAATAGCTAATTGGGTACGCTTTCCTTCCAGCTTTAGAGTTGCCTCTTGCTTTTTGACGTTTCTTGTAACCTGCCCAATTTGATGCTATATTATCTCTGCCGATACGTCACATTATAAATATATTCACGATACAAAATGACGCAATGATGACGTTTCAAATGCAATTCATCGCGATATGGCGGAGGTTTTCAGGTACTCAGCTCTGATGGCACTTTTTTAACGGCAAAGAAGGGTCTATTGCCTCCCACGTACGATTTCGCGATAGATCTAACATGTGACGACTCGGAAGCGAAATATAGCAGTCCAGTGAGAGCGTACTACGAAATAGCATCGCTAAGCTTTTACGAGCTAAAAACGCATATCTAGCTCGATAATACCGTAACTATTTACCGGACTTAAAAACCGACTCGGCCAAAGGTTGCTAATGCTTGTTCTTTAGATATATTGCGAATATGGTCAAGATCTATTGCCTACAGGAGGAGGAATTATACTCACAATTTTTTTTGTACTGGGGTCACAACAAGTGTTAATAACAAAAGTAAATAGTCACGTGATGCTTTTTAACTTTCAGTATATGTTGAAAAATAGTTGTACACTATACCTGCGTTGTCAGATTTCCATTTGATCTCATTGTTATTGAAATATATTCAAGTGAACAATATAACAGTACAAAAAAATTATAGGAGCAAGTGTGATGGTTTCCACTGTAGTAGTAATGATAATTGAATTTTGAACTTACAATGTTGAAATAGCACTGTCTTTACCTCCATGTGATTACAAACCACTTGTGAAGAATTTTGTTAATCAATGTAGTTTGTCACACTCACCAAATATATTCATGAGCTTCTTGCTACTACAACAAAGTCATACTTAGAGCATATGATTTATAGTTTCTTTAAATAAAAGGTAAACACTATTTAGCTTTGTTCTTGCTTATCATTTGGGGTGATTACAGATTGCTCCTGTGCGCAAACATGCACACACCCAAAACGTACATGTATCCTACATTGCTCCACCCTCCTACCACTCTAACCGTATGCCGTTGTGTGTAGATATGTACATATACCTGTACACCTAACCATCTAAAATACATTGTAAGTATTATTTCACAGTACAAAGATACTTGTACACATTTGACATGAACCACCATGGATACTGGCTACCCCACTGTGGTAAGCACAATAGCATACAAAAATAACATCTACCATCATAGGTAGTGAGTACAATGACAAACATATTATAACCTACAATAACCAACTACCATAACTTACCCCCTGATATGGGATGATTGGTATTCACATTGTTTGACCAAATAAAGGAAAGGAATAATAATATTTTATAATGGTTACATCATAAAATACTAACACATTACAGTTAGTAATACATATGCATACATGGTTTTAATACATGGACATACTAATGGAGCAATAGATCATAAATGTATAATGTGGAAATAGTTTTCTCAAACCAGTGGATAAAATTTTTGTTCATATTTGTTTCACACTCACCAAATTTATACCTGGTCATGTTCTAATGAATGTCTTGCTGTTGCAACAATCTATATAGCTAAAATTCCAGCAAAAGTTCAACAATGTGCTTGCTTATTGGATTAATGAGGGATCAAATCCTTCTCACATCCCTATATTACATGTACATTGCAGCACCCCCTACCACTACAATGATATGCAGCTGTATGATATAATTGAACCTACCCAGTAATTAAACCTTATTTGAAGTATTCAATGATACTACATGATAAAGATTTATTTATTTATTTTTTAATTCAGTGGTTGCCATGGCTTCAATGATTATAATTATTAAAAGTACATGTACATGTACAGGTCATACATGTTCATACAGTGTACATGTATTTGACATCAACCACCATGGATACTGCCTAACCCACTGTGGTAAGCACAGTAGCATACAAAATAACATCTACCATCATAGGTGGTGAGTACAATGACAAACACATCATAACCTACAATTTAACCAACTACCATAACTTACAAACTGATATTGGGACTTACGTGTATACAGTAACAGAGTAATAAAATTAGCATTTAAAAGCAAAGTGAAACAAAATGATTAAACAAATAGCATGTACATACAGTACATGTTTGTAGATACCAGGACATATCATTAATAAACTACATAAAATACATTACGATGTAGGAGTATTATCTCTATGATTAAATCCGTTGTGTTCATATGTTGTGAACAGGTGTATGTTCAAAGTGTTGTACTAGCTGCTGTTACAATGTATATGATGTTTCTGGCAGTGATAAACCAAATACTCTATATTTTGGTTACTTGGTGGAGGAAGGTGCTATATGGGGCATGTGGGAGGGTCACATAGTTCACATTAGGTATTGCCTTCACAAGGATGCTTTTAGATATAAGGACATACATGTATCCATATTACTTCATTATATATTAATGATAAACAACAAAAATTGATCTCTTAAAAGTTACAATGTAGGAGTAATATTAATTTTATCTCTATATTAAAATTAAATTTGTGTATGGTGTGTATCTGTTGTGAACAGGTGTATGTTGATTTTATTTGTAGGATTATGTGCGTACTTGTGAACATTGAAGGTAAACCAAAAATAAATATATTTGGTGGTGGAAGGTGCTGTACGGGGGGGGGGGGGGGGGGGGGGGGAGAGAGTATAACTCACTTTATTCACACGAGCTCCTGCTGTCACAAGGATTGCCACTACAGCTGTGTGGCCATTTTCAGCTGCTGCATAGAGTGGTGTCTGTATTATTAGAGAGGTGTCACGATCTATACTCCAACATCTCCCATTACAATCACCTCTACAATGGCAGCTGATAGCAAACCATTACTCATTATTGAAATAGTGTTACCCTGTATGCTATCAATTAGATCACATGAATGCTCTGATCAAATAACAATATTTGGACGTTGTGTACAAAAGCAAAGTCTATTGCATTTGCTGCTTACTCATTGAAGTGATCAGGGATGGTTCCCATATACACAATTGCACATCCCCAATGAGGGTCTACTGGTTTTCTCCATTGCTCCACTACACATCAGCATTGATTGTACATACTACATGTATCACCAGGGACACCATGCCTGGAGGGTGGGCCTCCCTTCCTTCCTTTATTAAAATTTGACTTAACCAAGATGGCTGCCTTTGTTGGTAAGCACAGTAGCATGTAAAATAACATCTACCGTCATACATGTAGGTGGTGAGTTTGGGTACATTGCATATTGACAAACGAAATCATAACCTACAATAACCAACAACCATAACTTACCCTCTGATATGGGGCCGGGTAATTGGTATTCACATTTCAATGAATGAAAGGAATAACAAAATGTATCAGGACCCACGGTAGTGGGTCCTTTGTAGGATTGGCTTCGTGGGCGTGGTTTTCGATCGAGCGTTTTAAAACGGTAACGACGCGTTGCCTTTACTCGCCGGCTCGCATATAATCCATCACAAACATGACAGATATGCACATATAACGTGAGCCTCGCTAAACAGTGCCGTTTACGTGGAGTGACAAGTCGGTACCAAAATTCCGCCATTTAATTTTTGTTCATCTCCTCCGTCGTCTTCCGTTCATCATGTATAACTCGCGACAGAAACGTCGTAAGAAGACGAGATTAGCTTCAAAAAGTTGCATTTGATTTCCAAACCGGCCCTTTCATACAAATAAGACCTACAGTTGTAAGCTGGTGATGAAATGCCATGAAATGACGCGAGCAGATGCAATTCATTATCGGTGAAAATTCTCGGTTGCCTAGCAGTATGCAATATGACGTCACATAAGCGTCTTAAATTACTGTTGCCAGGCTACCACAATTAACGTACACAGCTGCAGCACAGGCGGTTCTAATAATTCAGCAAAGGACCAAGCTAAAGAAAACGGCTCGTGTCGGTTAGCAAGGAGAACTATATAGGTAGGCCTATCAACAAATTAAAAAGAGCATCTTACCGTTAACCATACATACAATGCAACTTTCATCAACCTTACCACCATGTAACAGTGCCCCTCTACCTGTATCTTTTGGTTCAAATTAAAGCTACAACTATCTACTATATACCTATTGGGGTTTAGTGAATCGACTAACGCGGTTAAGATAGAAGCCGGAAACATTGGACCCGGTACTTTGGGCCCGGTTCTAATTTGCCAGTATGCTTCAAGTAGTTATTCCTTCCAACCCCAACCCCAAAACGGATTCTACGCAGTTCAGTGAGTGGATCGGACTAATACAATACCCAGAAACCCTTTGGCATACCCTCCGGCAAAGCCTATATATGTTTACCTTAAGGTCCTATACGGCCACCTCGACAGCTGCACGCTGCCAAACAACAATAGAAGCAATAGTTGTTCCTTTAAACAACACCTAAAACTGAACTATAGTCCATATAAAGATTGCTATTTTCCACACGCTTATCTACAGCTACGTGTGCATGTATTGTTCACTGATACGCAGCAGCTGCCATTAGTAATTTGAAACCAAGCAACGTACGCGCGCCCTCCGTTAATTGCATAAAATCAAAAAGCCTTGCCTTAGCCATGATCACTCCTGGCAGAGAAATAAAAATTAGGGGAACAAGTAAATCAAAAACTTCTCTATCGAGAAAGTGATTGGTGGAATGTAGGATTGGTGGTGCAAAAAGCAAGGAAACAAGGTACAGTGTGTTAAAGTGAGGTTTGGTAGGATCCTACAACTATAACAGTCCTACATTTGCAAATAGGCTTCTTCATTTGCAAATTTAGGACTGTAAGTTGTAGGATCCTACCAAACCTCACTTTAACACACTGTACCTTGTTTCCTTGCTTTTTGCACCACCAATCCTACATTCCACCAATCACTTTCTCGATAGAGAAGTTTTTGATTTACTTGTATAATAATCACATCATGAAATAGCGAAATAATATGAAACAGAAATGAATTTATTAGGTGGAAATACCTATGTGGTCAAGAAATTTGTTCATAAATATATTTGGAAAAGTTTGCATGTACATAATTTGTAATTACCATGACTTTCCAACATTTTTCTAACTTTTTAGCAAATGTAAGAGGACAACACTACATTTAGTATCAGAATAAAAATCGGAGTATTGTGATGAGTAATAAGATGGTCAGGAGTGGGAATAATTTGACAGAGGACATTCCATGCTCATTCTACTTGAATGTCACACGTGTTTTTGCAATTATCAAACTGTACATGTTCATAAAAGTAGACATGTACATACCCCTGAAGCATCGTCATTCACATAAACACCACGTGACAGAAGTCGCTGAACAGCTCCCACATCTCCAGTCTTGCATGCTTGGACCAACTGTTAACGAGAAATGTAATTATATATTTGTAATACTATAGTACACAAGCCCCAATTTCTGTACATGTACAAAGCTAGCCATCATACCTTTGCAAACAATTTTTTTATTTAATTAATTAATTAATTTCATTCATATTTATTCCTTCCATCACTGCTGTGTGGTGATTGTCCCAGCAAGCTGACGATGGTACATACCTGGACCTCACCATCATCAAAGCTTACATGCACCTGTTTCAGAGTTTGACAACAGCATTCTGACAGTCTTTCTTGAAAGCTTCCTCTCATTATTGGAACAGTGACACAAATAAATTCTCCTTATTTGAGTTATTTAACATCACCGACACTTGTGTATACATGTAATTTAATCCCCCCTCTTTCCCATCAAAATTCATCCCACCATTTAGCACCCCATCCCTATGTGCTGATGTTATTTATGGGACAACCCCATAAGGGTTAGAGGAGCTCTCAATATACAATTGATGGCATTTGCTAAGATAATAACAATCAGGAAGAATTCTTTATTTAATATTGATCAATCTTGAGAATCAGCAATGTATTTGGTGCCTTATGTCACATAAGCCACTTCAATACCACAAGGTGTAGCTTAAGTTATATTTACTGGATGATTTATCATAGCAATTATGGAATAATTTGCTCAATTCTTGCATTACTAGTACATGCATGTCTTCGCTTCTAGTGTATACTTATGATTATGCATAATATGATCATGTCACTGCCAGAAAACGAATTGTGAAGTTTGAAAATCATCAACACACAACTTAATCTCATCATGAAACAATGCTGGCTGTATCAATTTCAGCTACTACCAGGGATGTTGGAAAACTTCTAAACCCATCTCATGCAAAGGAGAAAGCTGAAAGCAGAGAAATGCCGAAGGTTATACTTAGTAGTGTTCGGTAACCTTTGGCAGACAAGGTCTAGCTTTGCGTTGTCACAATGCCACAAGAAGGATTATGGAGAATCTGACTCCAACCTCTTGCAACTGCTTAGAACAATAACTGATGACAAACCAAGCCTTCTCAGATGGATGGTGAAATATAAGTTTGTCTCTCCAGATATCCAAATTAAGATGCCCAGTATCATGGCATTAAAGATCCTGAGGGAAATCACCTTAGACATACCTAGAAATTTAGTGTGGTACTCAATCATGGTAGATGAGACAACAGACCTGTCTAATACTGAGTTACGTAGATGATAAATTAGATGTTCATGAAGAGCCAATCAGAATGTACAGCCTAGCAACTAAAAGTTTAGCAGATGGCCCTAAGGCACTCTTCCCCAATTGCTTGGTCATGTTTTGAATTTCACAACACTAAATATGCTAAAGGGTAAGAGATCATCCAAATGTGAAACCTTTTTTGTCAGACGTTAAAGGAACATGTTGCCCTGGATTATGAGGAATTAGAAGTCTTTGCCCAACGTGGTGCACAGTCCTTGCTGAAGCACTGGCATTGATTGCTGATAATTACAACGCATTAATGCAGAAATGGGACGCTGCCAAGGATGCTATGCGAGACACTGAGATGAAGGCACAAGATCATTGCACAAATGGAATAATTTGATTTCTTTTTTGGAATAGGAAACTTTTGAACTGTTATACTAGCTTCTTGATTTGGAATACCGCATGCTTCTACCCAACGTGTGAAACAGCTAGTTTCTGGGTTTCTTCCCATTATGTCTACAGCACGTTACTATCTGCATATGAAGCAGTGCTCTGCCTCTTGGTGCTGGTGTTTTTCTAGAAACTTCTACATCCATGTGTTGCACTGACATCCTCTGCACAACCAGGTCAATAAATTTTACCGCATTACAATTGTATGCACCAAGGATTTAACTGTCTGCTTCATAATTTAATATACATGTTGATTGCGAGGTACTAAAGCAGTGTATTGTTCAATTTCATCCAAATACAGTTATGTTACTGGTAATACATGTATGTTATCAGTAAATTGTACTTGTGTTTATCATTTCTACTCATAGAAATGACAAACTTACTGAGGAGTGTGGTCACCACCGACAGAGGCGTCATTTGACATTCACATAATAGATACTGATGCCCCGGCCTGTCATATAAACACCATACACCAGAGGCAGTCCTTGAAAGTGCAGCAAAAGAAAAGAAAAGGTTTTATCAGAAAGCTGTTGAAGAACGACGTGGTCAATTTACATCCTTTGTTGTTTCAGTGGATGGAGTCCTGCACAGAGTGGCAAACCATTTTATGAAGCATATAGCTGCTAGCCTTGCAACGAAATGGGAGAAGTCGTACTTAGAAACAGTAAGCTTTGTCAGAACGAGGCTATCTTTTGCAATCTTGAGATCTGCTTGCCTGTGTTTGAAATGGTGCTATGGTCTAGGGTTTGATGATGGAGCAGCACTCCCTGCACACTGACAACAAAGTGACATTTTATAATAATAATAATTTTCTTTTATTTTTTCATGATGTATATTGAACTTTGTGTTTTCTTTCATTCTGACTACATAGGACTTTAAACGTTTATCCTAAATACCGTGTCTTTTACTGTTTCCAATTACATGCGATTAAGTACAACATCCTGATAACATACTCATCAGTACAACATACTTGTAAAATAAGTACAGCATCCTAGTAACATACATACAACATACTGATAACATATTATTGGCTGTAATGAAAAGTGTGGTAGTGGCCTAAATACCAAAATGGACCACCTGACATACAGTATATGTAGGTTTTTATTATTTATTTATTTTAAGGGCATCAATTTCACCAGGTTGTGTACAAAGACAAGACACAACACATATCAGTAAACCTGTTTTCAAAGGTAGCTAACATCCATCACATGGGACAAAAATTCTTTATTGGTCTCATGGTACAATGTCATTGTAGAATGTAGGTTAGGTCAACCTGTTGTGTTGATTTCAGAAACCCTTTCGGCAGATCCCACTGATGGCAACATGCAACATTATTGTGTATCCATGAGTGCCGGCAGCTTATCAAATAAATATTAATCAGGGTTTGTCAAAGGTTAATATTTTAGTGGGATTTTCTGGGCTTAGAAGACTAACGTTGTTTTAAAAAAAAAAAACAATCTTTTCCGCCATGTTTTAAAAAGAATATCTACCGGTCACGACTCACGATACGTGTGAGCAAAATAATGACCGATCATCTCGATCGAGCTCTAGTACCAGTAAATTATTCGTTTGGCGATTTTTAAAAACTCTTTTCTATAGCCACGGTCCTGTCTCGATCACACTGCACGACAAAGGTAATTTGGGAACCAGGTGAGACTTATAACTTACTACGATTGAAATTATTTGTGTCTCGGTTACTGCACTAGGATAATACACGTGTACAGCAGTAAAATTGCAACTAAACAATACCTCTTCAATTGACATCTTCAAAATTCTGATCCAATATGGCACTACGCAAATACGCCCCGTACTACGTTAATTGTCATGAATATGATTAGCCGTGTATTTATCTCTGTCCGATACCACTATAGCACTATCGGAGATAATATTATTATCTCTGGTACAATTAGTTGGACTTTAGCGAGTGTATTTACATGTAGTAGAGACGTACGTAGTAATGTCCCACACTAGAACCTTACAAAACGTTTCTCCTTCCGGATCGGATAAGATAAGATTCGTCGGATAAGAGATTTGTTGCACTGTAATCTTCGTCACGATTGAAGCATAGCGTAAGCGATTATGCGGAGGCACTAAATGTAGAACCAGAAAAGTTTGAAACTTACTGCCGAGTTGGATTTTTGGCATACTCCCCTGTGGTAAGCACAGTAGCATATAAAATAACATCTACCATCATAGGTGGTGAGTACATTGACAAACACATCATAGCCTACAATAACGAACTATCATAACTTACCACCTGATATGGGATGATTGGTATTCACAATGTTTGACCAAATAAATGAAGTAACAAAATGTCATATAATGGTTCCACACCACCGTACCCAGGATTTTGGGGATTTCGGGAAGGGAGTCTAATAACTATATTCACTATCAGCCCCCTCCTAGTGTTCACAGTGGGGTCTAGGCCACATTTTCGCTTGTATTTAAAGCAAGGAAAGCTAGCCACATCTGTGGGAGTAGTGGAACCATTATCATTAGATTGTGCTGTTTATGATACCCCTTCAATAAATTTGTTTACAGAGCATGCTAATCCCACAAGAAAAAAAGCATAAATAATGATATCTACCATCATAAGTGGTGAGTACATTACATCATAACCTACAATAACCAACTATCATAACTTACTCTCTGATATGGGATGATTTGTGTTCACATTGTTTGACCAAACAAAGGAATAGAATAACAAAATGTCATATAATGGTCACATCGTAAAATGCTGACACAATACATTATTACATAGCTATTACAAATACACATTGCACAATAGATTGCATGAATGCTCTGATCAAATAACAATATTTGGACATTGTACATAGTGATAATGAACCATTACAATACAGTTGCCAAGAGCAAGGATTGTGATCATAGTTTTCTTCTCCAAATGCAAGCACATAAGCAAAGTCTATTGCATTTGCTGCTTGCTCATTGGAGTGATCAAGGATGGTTCCCATATACACAATTGCACATCCCCAATGAGGAGGGTCTACTGGTTTCCTCCATTGCTCCACTATACACATCAGCATTGATTTTACATACTACATGTACATGTATCATGGGGTGGGGGGGGGGGGGGGGGGGGTTACATCATTAAAATGTGCTGTGTTATCACAAATACACATTTGATGTAGGTACTGCCTACTCCACTGTGGTAAGCACAGTAGCATACAATATAACATCTACCATCACAGGTGGTGAGTACAATAAAATAACAAGATGTTACATGTACATGTAGACCTATCAATTAAATGTACAGATCCTAAAAAGAAACAACATTAATTTGATATTAGGAACTATCTCTGCATGTATATGGTAATATTAATTAAGGATCATTCTTTCAAATATTAATTCATTATTGCTAAAAAAAAAGAAGGGATACTTTTTCTCCCTACCTAATTACATGTACTTGTACTGTACATATTGGAATTCATTGTAGTAATATAGCATTGTCTTTTTACCTCCATGTGATCACAAACCAATGGATGAGATTGTTGCTACAAAATAGTCAGCATGTACATGTATCACTATTCAACATGGTGCTTGATAATTGTGGTTGTACCTATATCCCATGTCTTAGACATCATTTTAAGTACAATTATATAAAATACATACATGTAATATTGTGCCCTGTATCAATACTTGACATAAACACTGCAGCATTCAAAATATCACAGGTGGTGAGTACAATTACAAACACATCATAACATACAATAACCAACTATCATAACCTACCTCCTGATTGGTATTCACAATTTTTGACCAAATGAATGAAAGAAATAACAAAATGTCATATTATGGTCACATCATCACAACACATTTTGCATTTTTAAATGAAACTAGAGAAACAGAATGACTGAAAACGATTAACAGAAATATAATACTTATGCATACATGGTTGTAAATATCCTATTAAATGGAACAATGGATTATATTATATACATGAGCTCTTAAAAACAAGTACGAATGAGAGGATTCTTTTCCTTCTTGTGATTGCAAACTAGTGGTAAAGAGTTTTGTTTGACCTTCTTCAAAGTGGGCGTGGTGACCCCAAGCATTTGGGGTGTGGCATGAAGGCACCTCCTTGAGTGCCAGAACATGGAGTTCAAAAGTATGGAAAGATTAGAAATTTGCTGTGCTCAACTAGGCATGTGCAATGCTTAACATAAAGTCCATCCGCCTGCTGCATAAGATGGCAGTATGAGCCAGTCAGGATAGCATGAGCATTAGCTCTGATTAGTGAGTGACTAAGGTGACCATAGAGGTTAGCCAATACCTTAGATATGGAGGTATTCCCTCTGGACCACATGGAACATAACACTCTACCGCCAGTGGAATACATTTCCCACTCAATTCAGCAAAATATGTGTCATGTAGAGAGTGAACTCAGCTGCTCATGCTGTAACACCTGAGTACATGCTCACTTTAATAACAGTAACATTTAAAAATCACAGTGATAAATGTGTACGATCTTTCACAACCTATTTAACATGCGCGAGCTCGATCTACAGGGAACTGTGTGTGCCACTCAACACAAAAACTATATTTCAATGAAATCACAATCAGTTACGCAATACAATATCGCACACTCCCCATCTTGGCTAGTCAGAACTAGTCAACAAACAGTTAATTAACTATCAGTCCAAATTGACTTCATCCACTCAGTAATCTTGTGCCTTGCTCTTTGAGCACGTTGCCCTCCTACTTCTTACAGTACATAGATACACCCTTGTTGTCCACCTTGCGAGTCATTTTACACATGACACATACATCACCAGCAGGAAATTAGCAAATTGCATTCCTTACGCCGTTAAAGGGAAGGGTCTATTGTGTTGAACAACCATCAGGAGTTTCAATCACAAGATACATTATGGCAGCATATGCTCGTTGTGAAGCATCACCGAATTGGCGAATCCATGTAGAGTGTATGATGACGATGCCCTCATAGAATTCCTGAAGTAGCACCTTGGGCTTAACTTGCTGAAATTCGCCCAACATTTTCTTCCACTTCACAAGCAGTTCACCTGACAACCAATCGTCCCAGGTTCAGGTGGTTGGCACATAGCTCTTGAAATATCATCTTCAACTGCATTGTGACAGGTGACAAAATGCCAATTGGATCATAAATCCTGGACATGTGCCAACAACGCCTCATTTGGTTAGCTCCAACTCTATAGACAACTTGCAAAGTTGACTCAGGTCAAGGATAAACATATCCTCCGCAGGATTCCACTGGACTCCCAAAACCTTAAGGCTCTTTAGGTGTGACTCATCTCCACCAAGTGCAAGCTTAGCATAGACCTACGACACCTCTTCTGAGCTGTACTGATGTGCAGATGCGATCGCAGTGCAGTTGACTGGACATGATTCTTATAAATCGATCCTCCGTTGTAGCACTGAAGAATTTGTGACTAACTGTCTAAGATTGAAGCCACCTTCCTTTAACCATAGCTTGGCCTTTGTGTACAACACAAATGCTTCTTCCACACTGTCAGCTCCATATGTCACATCATCAACATAGAGTGCCCGTTCAAGTTTATCCACATTTCTTGATCAGCTGACCTACACTTCTCCAAGTGATATCTCAGTGTAGCATTTAGTAGGAAGGGGCTAGAAGCAACCCCAAAAACCACTCTAGTTAATTGTAGTACCTGAAGGTTGGGAAGATCTGCATGGATATTGTCCATCCAGAGAAATCTCAACACGTCCATGTACTTCTTTGCAACTGAGACCATCAAGAATGCTTTCTCTATATCAGCAACCAGGGCAACTTGATGCAGTCGAAATCACACCAGAATGTCGAAAATGAATTGTCCAAATAGTGGTCTCGCATATAGACAATCATTCAAGGAGGGTCCTCCTTCCTTAGCAGAGGCATCATAGACAATCCTCAATTTCGTTGTCTGTTTGTCAACGCGTATGACTCCGTGATGAGATATGTAGTGCACCTTCTCCACAACAGGAGCCCATGGGTCTGGAACCACTTCTACAATGCCTTCCTTGATTTGCTCCTTAATCACAGTGTCATATTGCTGTAGTACACGTGGTTCCTGTCGTAAACGTCTCAGAAGACTGCAAAGTCAACGCTGACTTAGATTCAAGTTATCCAGAAGAGGTGGATGTGGGTTTTTCCAGGGAAGCTGAACACAATACCTGCTGTCCTGAAAGGCAATACCCTCTATATGCTGGCATTTCACCCTCTTTAATGCCTAAGGTCTCCAGATCCCAGAACTTCTTCAGCCTTTGATCCAGGTCGCAGTCATGGCACTGAAGAACAGAAGCTTCCAACTTGAGAGCATGAAGGTTTGTAATAGTTTCTCCATACACCCATCCCAACACAGTCTCTATAGCAGTAGGTCCTGTCTTGCCATGACGCACTCTCCCTGTTGCCAGCTTCCAGTAGACACTAATGTCTAGACTCTCACTCACGCCACTATCGTCCACAAGATTCAGTCCAAATAGGTGAGGGTAGGTTATGGTATCCCTCGCTAGTGTAACAGGTTGCCCAGCAATGCGTTCACAAATATATGGCACCACCAGAAAGGGTAAGACCAAATCAGTTCCAGTTGCAGTCTTGAATGCAAGCTTCACCACTATCACATATCTGGACCTTTTCATGGCAGCCAAATGTTTTCATCACGACTGTTTCTGCTTGTTCAGTGTGCAATGCAAGATTCTTCCGCACCATATCTGTGACGTAGGAGCGCTGACTGCCACTGTCCAAAATTACCCTAACAACAATTGTAAGCAAATGTTGGTGTGGCTGGAACACAGATGCTCTTGCCGTCTGTAGTAACATTGGAGTCTTCACGTCAACATACATAGATAGCACTGGAGCCGATTGCATCTAATGATGCTGTGTTTGAGTTTGTGGTCTAACATTCTGATTTGTTCTATTGAGGTAGGTGTTGTACTCTGAGCATTTCTTGACCCAAATCTTTGTGACTTGCATATGCTAGAATGATGACTTCCCCCACAATTGTAGCATCCTTCAGACAGATGAAGCATCTTCCTACTTTTAGTAAAAGCTGTTTTCTCTTCTCCTGATCAGCCACAACTCTGCAGTGGATAGAATAGTGTGGTTGGTCACAAAACACGCACAATGGAGATGAGTTGGACAGAAGTGCAGCAGCTGTGGAGTATTTGTTGGTTTCCTTGGTTGGGCATCTCCTTTTCCAAAACCTTCAGTAGTGAATCCAGATTCCAATTGTCTTCTACAGTTTCACGGCTTACAATGAGACACAGTTCAGAGGGAATCTTCTGCATCAAAAATGGAAGCAAGTAAGTTGCCATACGACGAGGCTGCAATTCCAATGGACTTGAGACTTCAGACATGTGACCCCACTTTATCGTACAGTTGACGAAGGTTTCTAAGCTCATATACTGATGTCACTGCTGGCAGACTGAGTAGAGCCTCCATGTGTTTGTTAATGAGTAGCTGCTTGTTCCCAAACCGCTTCTTTAATACCGTTATGGCTTCTCCATAGTTCGAGGAAGACAGAATGAGTCCTGCAATGGCTTCTGCTACTGAGTGTTCTACCAACGACTGTAAGTAGTTGAATTTGTCAATGTCAGATAAGTCCGGATTCTGATGAATTGCTGACTCGAAGGAGTCCCAAAATGGGGTCCACGTGGTAGGATCACCACTAAATTTCCTTAGTGTCAACTTTGGGAGTTTCACCTTGCCACCACGAGGCTGTGCTAGTGTTGGCTCTGTTCTTGAGGGACTGGAAGACGAAGGGGTAGCTGACAATAGTGTACCTTCTCGAACATCTCTATTGTTAATTAGGAGTTTCTGACCTTGAGCCGTGCACTTGTGCAGATTCGTCGTTTCGATCTCGAGTATGTGCTTGCGTAGGTGCATCGTTTTGCTGTTTTCCCAGAGCCGTCTCTAGGTCGATTATGGTCATCGCTATATTCTCCTTGAAAATGTCCGCTTGCTCAATTTCACCCGTGATTTCATCTTCCGTTTCTAACCCTTCGAGTATCTCTGCATCGAGTTTGTTGAGTATGTCTTGTTTCACTTGTAATAGCTGAAGATGCTTCAATTTTGCTGCGTTCCAATCATCCGCTTCCAGTTTCCTTTACCTGTGCAATAATTCGAGTCACCGACGACTTGTGACCCGCTCGAATCCGCTTCTTTTTCGTTAGTTCTTGCGCGCTCATTTGTTTACTCTATCCCAGGCTCGAACAGGACCATGTACGATCTTTTACAACCTATTTAACATGAGCGAGCTCGATCTACAGGGAACCGCGTGCCACTCAACACTATTTCATTGAAATCACGTGCACTATTACATCAGTTACGCAATACAACATCGAAAAGTTTTAAAAAAAATTTATTCTTCCATGCGCATGCTTGCAGATATCCATATCCTCATTAAACATATCGGTATATGATAAAGAACACAAAAGTAAGTTACAATGTACATATAAATTTTATTAAATCTGTTGTGTTCATATGTTGTGCACAGGTGTACATGTATGTTCAACAATGCTGTACTGCTGTTGTGTTTTGTGTCTGGCAGCGAAAATTGAAGCTAAACCAATACTCTATATTTTGGTTACTTGGTGGGGGAAGGTGCTATATGGGGGCATGTGGGAGGGAGTATAACTCACTTTGTTCACATCAGCTCCTGCCTTCACAAGGATCTCCACTACAGCTGTGTGGCCATTTTCAGCTGCTGCATACAGAGGTGTCTGTAACATCAGAGAGGTGTCACCATCAATACTCCAACATCTCCAATTACAACCAGCTCTACAATGCATATGGCAGCTGATAGCAAACCACTAATCATTATATAAATAGTGTTATCAATTAGAACACATGAATGCTCTGATCAAATAACAATATTTGGACATAGTGATAATGAACCACTACAATACAGTTGCCAAGAGCAAGGATTGTGATCATAGTTTTCTTCTCCAAATGCAAGCACAAAAAACAAAGTGAGAACAATGAAATAACAAGATGTCATGACTTTAGCAGATAAAGTAACAAGTGAATGAATAAAATGATATTATGTAGATACCAGGACATATATTAATTGTATGGAAGCTAAAAAGAAACAACATGAAGTACAATTTGAAATTAAGAATTATCTCTATGGTAATATAAATTAAGAATCATTCTTTCAAATATTTATTTGTTAGTGCTAAAAATGGAAGGATACTTTAAATGCAACCTACATGTGCTTGTATCGCTGTACGTATTGGAATTTGTAGTACTAATGAATGTGAATATAGCATTGCCTTTTTACCTCCATGTGATCACAAACCATTGGATACGAACTTTTATCTTGATAAACATGTGAACACTATTCAACATGGTGGTGCTTGCTGATTGGGGTGATTGTTCCAATGTCTTGGACATCATTTTTAGTATACATGTACAGTGGGTGGCATAACATGTACCATCATAGTATGTACATGTAGTTGGTATCATAACCTACAATAACCAACTACCATAACTTATCCCCTGATATGGGATGATTGGTATTCACATTGTTTAACCAAATAAAGGAAAGGAATAACAAAATGTCATACAAATGTATAACGATTAGATCATAAAATACTGTCACAACACATTTAGCATTTTTTTTAATGAACCGGCCACAACATAAAGAAACAGAATGGCTCAATGGGTTTAACAGATATATACATTCAAACTTTCTGCTTATGTACTGGATTAGTTAGGGATAGTACCCTTGTACATTTGCACACATGCACATGCATATGCTGTAATGCTATCCATGAATGGAAGGTTACACACTTATAACATACCGCTTCATGATGAAGATTTAGTACACAGTGGTTGTCATGGTTCCCATAATACAAATATATGCCAAATACAGATACACATGTTCCGTTCCCATGATTGTAAGCATGTCAGTGTTACTATGCCGATGATCACCATTACATGTAATTCATCTTTGATATGACACATTATGGATTCTGCTGAGCAACCCCACTGTAGTAAGCACAGTAGCATACAAAATAACACCTACCATCATAGATGGTGAGTATAATGACAAACACATCATAACCTACAATAAACAACTACTGATATGGGATGTTTGGTTACATTCATATTCTTTGACAAAACAAAGGAAAGGAATTTTTAAAAATGCCATAAATTTAGCAGATAAATAAAACAATTACATACTGAAAGAGGAATACTATGAAAAATGACATACATTATATTCATACATGTATGCATAGATACAAGGTTCATTTATGGCTCCTTTAAAGAACACAAAATTATATACAATGTAAGAATAATCTCCATGGCATTACATTATTCTTTCAAAATAAATTCCAAGGATTAATTTATTTAACACTGGTAATGAAGCAAGGATAGTTTTCCCTGCAGAAATACCACCAAACCACAAAATTTACTTCTACTAAATTGCTACCTGTGTATTGGAATTTCTAGTAGTAATGTTTAATTAAACCAAAGCCATGTGATTTCGTAACCAGTGGTTAAGATTTTTTTATTTATTTACAAAATGCTAGCAACACGTAAACACTATTCAACATGGTGCTTGATAATTGGGGTCATCAGAGATTGTTGCCATATCTCAAGTCTTAGACATCATTTTATATACATATGATTGGCCATATATCCATGATTATAAAATACATACATGTAATTGTACATGTATGCCATGCATCCATACTTGACATAAACACTGCAGCATACAAAATAACATAATAGATTATGGAATTGCATAATCTATGATAACATCTACCATCATACATTAGGTGGTGAGTACACAGTGAACAAAACATCAATAAACAACTACAATAACTTACCCCCTGATATGGGATGGCTGGTATTCACATTGTTTGACCAAATAAAGGAAAGGAACAACAAAATGTTATATTATGGTCCCATCATATGATACAGACACAACACATTTAGCACTTTCATGACAGAATGACTCAAAATGATTAACAGAAATATAATACACATGCATACATGGTTGGAAATATCCCATAGCAATGGCTATTAGATCTTTTAAGAGATAGAAAATATGGAGATTCTTTTCCTTCATGTGATTGCAAACCAGTGGTAATGGATTTTGTTTAACCTTCCTTATTGTGGGGGTCCCTAGTGCAGCCAAGCATTGGGGAGTGTGGCATGAAGGCACTTCCTTGAGTGTGCCAGAGCCCCAGCCTGGATTGTCACATTGCCCACGATCCTGGGCAATGGAGACCAAAAGTATGGGGGAAATGAAATTTACTCTGCTTGACTAGGCATTGTGCAATGCTGATGCACATGTGCCACCGTACATTGTATATACATGCTCTAATGTTTTGAGCATGTGTCATGATGTGTGCCGATAGTTATCAACCCAAATCATCAGTTAACATGTCCCCTGAAAATGCCAGTGCTTATATAGACAATATCATTTTAAGTGTATACTTGTTTAGACATCATTTTGCTCGTATATTTTACACATGACATGTGTCCATATATGACATGAACCATGATGGATACTAGCTATTCACAGTAGCATACAAAATAACATGTAACATCATAGGTGATGAGAAAAATTACAATGGCAACCATGTCATAATCAACTACCATAACTTACCCACTGATATGGATGATTGGTATTCACAATGTTTGACCAAATAAAGGAAAAAATGGAGCATCATAAACATAATACACAGACAGGATGATTCTAAGGGGTTAACAAAAATATAATACATATCCATGCATGGTTGTAAATGCAAGGATATCATAATAGATCTTAAACACAACAGTTTCTAAAAGAAGTGACAAACAAATTCTATGTGGAAATACCATTGCATGCAATGGAAATACCATCGTCTTTATTGTAAAAACCCACTGGCATACAAATTACCATGTATCTATCTTAGTTAGTACAATGACAAAAACAACAATAACCAACTACCATAACATACCCCCTGATATGGGATGATTGGTGTTTGACCAAATTAAATCAAAACCTTATATAATGGTCATATTCTAGAATGCTGACACAATACAATGCAGCATACAAAATAACATCACAATCACAAACACATCATAAACTACATAACCAACTATCATAACTTACCTCCTGATATGGGATGATAGGTATTCACAATGTTTGACCAGATAAACAAAAGAAACAAACAAAATGTCATATAATGGTCACATCATATAATACTGACACAATACATTTAGCATCTTAATGACACTACAGAAACAGAATGACTCAAAACAATTAACAGAAATATAGTACACATGCATACATGGTTGTAATAAGGACCTGAGATAAGGACATGAGATCTTAAATTTCTAGTACGAATGATTAATTAATAAAAAAAATGTGAAGATTCTTTTCCTTCATATGATTGCAAACCAGAGGGAAAATTTTTTGTTTAATCTTCCTCACAGTGGGCGTGATGACCCCCAAGCATTTGGGGGTGTGGTATGAATGCACCTCCTTGAGTGTGCCAGCCTGGATTGTCACATTGCCCCTGATCCTGGGCAATGGAATCCAAAAGTATGGAAAGATTAGAAATTTGCTGTGCTCGACTAGGCATTGTGCAATGCTGATGCAAATGTGCTGCCATATATACATGCCCTAATGTGGTGAGCATGTGTGCCGATAGTAATCAACCCAAATCATCAGTTAACATGTCCCTTGAAAAAGTGTTAATATAGACTGCAATATCATTTTGCTGGTATATTTTACACATGACATGTGTTCATATATGACATGAACCATCATGGATACTGGCTACTCCACTGTGGTAAGCACAGTAGCATACAAAATAACATCTACCATCATAGGTGGTGAGTAAATCATGACAATGGCAATCATATCATAACAATTAACTACATGTATCATAACTTACCTCCTGATATGGGATGATTGGTATTCACAATGTTTGACCAAATAAAGGAAAGAAATAAAAAAATGTTATATAATGGTCACATCATAAAATACTGACACAATACATTGAGCACTTTGATGTACCACAACATAGTGAATCAAAGGGATTAACAGAAATATTATACAAATGCATTCACGTTTGTATACACGTAGATCTTGCAAACAGTAATTTAATGTTAAATCAAAATCAATGTGGAGCTACATGTATCGTCTTTCCCTCTATTCGCTACAAACCAGTGGTCAAATTTTTGGTTTGTAAATATGGTTTACATGGTATGAATGTCTTGTTGCTACAAAAATGCCATACATTGTACATATGCACATGTATCACTATTCCACATGGTGCTTGATAATTGTGGTTGTATCCATATCCCATGTCTTAGACATCATTTTAAGTACAATTATATATATATATATATATAAATACATACATGTGAATATATGCCCTGCATCAATATTTGACATAAACACTGTAGCATGCAAAATAACATCTATATGTGCGTTCACAGGTGGTGAGTACAATCACAAACACATCATAACATACAATAACCAACTATCATAACTTACCTCCTGATATGGGATGATTGGTATTACCAAATAAACGAAAGAAATAACAAAATGTCATATAATGGTCACATCATATAATACTGACACAAGATATTTTGCATTTCAATGAAACCACAGAAACAGAATGACTCAAAACGATTGGCAGAAATATAATACACATGCATACATGGTTGTAAATATCCTGTTAAATGTAACAATGGAAAATATAGATGAGATCTTAAAAATACCAATTTCTAATAGGAATGATTAATTGTGGAGATTCTTTTCCTTCATGTGATTGCAAACCAGTGTTAAAGAATTTTGCTTAACCTTCCTCAAAGTGGGCGTGGGGACCCCTAGCAAATGGGGGTGTGGCATGAAGGCACCTCCTTGAGTGTGCCAGAACATGGAGTCCAAAAGTATGGAAAGATTAGAAATTTGCTGTGCTCGACAAGGCAGTGTGCAATGCTTAATATAAAGTCCATCCACCTGCTGCACAAGATGGCAGTATGAGGGAGTCAGGATAGCATGAGCATTAGCTCTGATTAGTGAGTGACTGAGGCGACCATAGAGGTTAGCTAATACCTTAGATATGGACGTATTCCAACGAATGGCTAGATGAGTGGCTACTTGAGAGAAATCCTTTAAAGCCTCTGGACCACATGCAACTTAACTCTCTACAACCAGTGGAATACATTTCCTACTCAATTCAGCACAATATATGTCATGTAGAGAGTGAACTCAGCTGCTCATGCTGTAACACCTGAGTACATGCTCACTTTCATAACAGTAACATTTATAATTCACACAGTGATAAATCATCCATCCATGGACTTGCTTGCAGACACATGTACCAGGATATATCATTAAACATACTCAGCAGTGGTATTCAATATTAATGTAAATAACACAAAATTACATTACAATGTACATATAAATTTTATCTCTATAATAATCGTAATTAAATCTGCTGTGTTCATATGTTACGCACAGGTATATGTTTTGTCTGGCAGTGAACATTAATTGAAGGTAATCAAATACTCTATATTTTGGTTACTTGGTGGAGGAAGGTGCTATATGGGGGCATGTGGGAGGGAGTATAACTCACTTTGTTCACATCAGCTCCTGCCTTCACAAGGAACTCCACTACAGCTGTGTGGCCATTTCCAGCAGCTGCATACAGTGGTGTCTGTAACATCAGAGAAGTGTCACCATCGATACTCCAACATCTCCAATTACAATCAGCTCTCAATGGCAGCTGATAGCAAACCATTACTCATTATTTAAATACATGTAGTATTACCTTGTATGCTATCATTTAGAGCTCTGATCAAATAACAATATTTGGACATTGTACATAGTGATAATGAACCACTACAATACATTTGCCAAGAGCAAGGATTGTGATCATAGTTTTCTTCTCCAAATGCAAGCACAAAAGCAAAATCTATTGTATTTGCTGCTTGCTCATTGAAGTGATCAGGGATGGTTCCCATATACACAATTGCACATCCCCAATGAGGGTCTACTGGTTTCCTCCATTGCTCCATTACACATCAGCATTGATTGTACATACTACATCTATTACCAGGGTCACCATGCCTGGGGGATGGGCCTCCCTTCCTTCCTTTATTAAAGTTTGACTTAACCACCATGGCTGCCTTTGAGGTAAGCAGCACAGTAGCATACAAAATATAACATCTACCAGTACACCGTTCTGTTCAGCAAACACATCATAACTTTCAATTAAGCATGCAACTACGATAACATACCTCCTGATATGGGATGATTGATATTCACATTGTATGAAGAGGAATAAAAAAATGTCATATAATGGTCAGATCGTAAAATACTGACACAATACATTTAGCATTTTAATGAACATGAAACACAATGTATTAGGTGGCAATACCCATGTGGTCAAGAAATTTGTTCATAAACCAAATCATACTGTTACATAATTTGTTATTATCATAGACTTTTTAACATTTTTCTAACTTACTAGCAAAAGTAAAAGGACAACACTAGTATCAAAATAAAAATTCTACTTGAATGTCACACATGTTTATGCAATTATCAAACTGTATACATTCTTAAAATAGTCATGTACATACCCACATATACTCATCATTCACTTTAGCACCACGTGACAGAAGTTGCTGAACACCTTCCACATCTCCAGTCTTGCATGCTAGGACTAACTGATGATGAGAAATATTTGTACAGTCCAATGTACAAAGCTAGCCATCATACCTTTCCAAACGTAATTAATCAATTTCATTCATATTTATTCCTCCCATCGTTGCTGCGTGGTGATTGTCCCAGCAAGCTATGGAAGTACATACCTGGACCTCAGAGCTTATAAGCTTATTGGTCCAAGTGTGATGGTTTCCACTGTACAGGCCATAGGACAGTTCACATTTATGGACAGCCCCTGTGGTTAATCATTAACCACAGAGGCTGTCCATAAAGAATGTAAACGTTAAACCCCTTCAAAAGTATGTCAATCTTTTCACACACACACACACACACACACACACACACACACACACACACACACACACACACACACACACACACACACACACACACACACACACACACACACACACACACACACACACACACACACACACACACACACACACACACACACACACACACACACACACACACACACACACACACACACACACACACACACACACACACACACACACACACACACACACACACACACACACACACACACACACACACACACACACACACACACACACACACACACACACACACACACACACACACACACACACACACACACACACACAGGGGTGGATATAGCGGTCGGACATCGGACAAAATCCCACCAAAACCGTACAATGTCAGCCCAAACTTACGGACAAAAGTGCCGATCGTTTTTAATGTAATTCAAAAGTGTGGAATTGATTGTTTGCACAAACATAATTGTATAAACATAAACCACACGAAGAAGCAATATTAAATTCATAGTTACTTTTGCTACCTAATTAGCAAAGTTCGCTACGTAGCGCTACAGTACTGCGTGTACATCTATAAAGAAAGCCATGCAATGTTCGTACAATGTAGTTATGTGAAATGTTCCAAACCAATTAACACACGCAAATAGGAATTACTAATCATTTGGACACGAAGCGGTCGAAAAGGCAGCTATCATTTGCGTGCTTTAAAAAGTGGCAACCCACGTATGAAAAGGAACATCAGTCGCTCTCGTGGTTACGCTGTGGTGTAGATAGCAGTGATAAGTTTATAGTTGATCTACTGCTTAGGCAACATGATGACAGTATACAAGGCATGTAGAACTACTCTACTGCCTGGGTCAATGGCACATACAACCACAAGAGTAGCTGTATTGTGGATCATGCCACTAGTTCCCAACATAAAGCTGCAACGAACCGTTTTCGATTGAAGCAAGCAAAAGCCAATGCTGTACCCCTTGCTACTATTGTTCAGTCTCTATGCACAATAGATGACACCTCACAAAAGCATTTCGCAGAATGATTAGTTTATTTACACTGCACTGAGGCTTTTATCTATATATTTAGCAATGTCAGACCATGTCCGACCGGCCAACTCCCTACATGGTCTGACATTATGTCAGGCCATTTCTGAAACCTTATATCCACCACTGCACACACACACACACACACACACACACACACACACACACACACACACACACACACACACACACACACACACACACACACACACACACACACACACACACACACACACACACACACACACACACACACACACACACACACACACACACACACACACACACACACACACACACACACACACACACACACACACACACACACACACACACACACACACACACAAACACACACACACACACACACACAGTGCAGGACCCAACAAGCTAATGGTAGTACATACTAGCCACACCCTCGCGCTTTGCGGAGGCGTGAGGGTGTGGCTACGTCAGTCTAGGTACATACCATCATCAGAGCTTACAGGCCCAGTGGATAGATGACCTTATTAGAAGGCCTACAGTCTAAAGACTAAACCACATGGGTTAGAAGACTAACGTTATTTTTAAAACGTTTCTCGCCCATGTACCGTGTGAGCAAAATAATGACCGATCATCTCGATCGAGCTCTGGTACTACTAGCGGTCCAGTAACGTATTCCTTTGGCGATTTAAAAAAAAAAAACTCTTTTCTAGAACCACGGTCCTGTCTCGCGTTGCACGACAAAGGTAGTTTGGGAACCAGATAACTATTACTCACTACCGTATGAGTTTACTAACAAAGTTATTCGTGTCTCGGTTACTACACTAGGTTAATACACGTGCACATCAGTACAATTGCAACTAAAAATACCTCTTTAATTGACATCTTCGTATCACTCAAAAATCAGATCTCGTGTAATATGCGCAAATACGCCTTCGTACAAATAATACAATAAACTCTGGAATTCGCCGGAAGCTGTAAGTGATGTGGTATGGCAGACGATGGTCTACGCAGGCCCGTTTTTGGTACATGTAACCGTCACCTAGACAATCCATCGTCCGTGTTTGAGCATATGGCAACAGGTGGTAATCCTAAAACTGCTTTTTTGTTGCTTGTGTTCCTGACAGTATGCTTTAAGTGATTTCGTCACCCCATACACCAGTATGTAATCAAACCGAAATGCTTACATGTAATGGCGGTACATATACAATGGGTACATTGTGTCTACAAAGCGCTTCTACACGGTCCTTAACATGTCCAGAAATTGTGGACATCGATGCATAACTCGGCGTACGATTGTGATTAAAAAAATCTAATTGCACCATTAAACTCACTAGGTACTTTAGAGATTTATCACGTTATTAAAACTGCTAATTAATTTATGAAAAATTATTATTGTTATTGTCTTTTAATAAATGCATTGTATGTCTGCATGGCAGGGAAGTTAGGAATAGGCATCGCTGTTACATAAAATCCTTCCAAACTACAGCTATCGTCGATTTTAGTGATCTAAGCATACGCATGCGCAACTCAAAACATTTAGTTGTACTCGTGCCCCTGCCATTAGATGCATTTTAGTGGTCACGTGATCTGTTATTTAATCATTTTGATCTATTGTATAGTAGTTGGGCGTAGCCTTTTGGCGGAGGGTCGGGTATCAAGCCTAGGCCTATACCAAGATTTGTACCCATCTGATAGTATTGTGGATATACAATGTAATAGCTCTACACTCGCTATCAATCTAATTCTCGGTATACGCTAGTCTCGCTAGCCAGAGTGAGACGTACAACATCGAACTTCAACTGGATAGGCTTGAAACCCCCATAACGCGAAGGTGGAGCTAATAGAACCGCTTCTGTGGAGTAGCTACTACATAATATGATATATAGGTGTGACTACGAGACTCGCTCGTCTATATATATAATTATGTATTTTATATACATATCTATCTGCATGTGCATCGCTCTGACGTTGACCACGATGACTGGCTTGTTTTTGATAACATACTAGAAGTTCTCGTGGAGGTGTGTTAAGGATATTGCCTTCCACTAGCTAAAGAATTAACATATGCATGGCGGCGGATATTCACAGCTCTCCACTGTGTCCTGGCCCTATTATACTGTATATCGTCGATTAATGACTGTACATGGATCAATTGGCAGGCAAGGTCGCTCGCGCTCACTCCATAGCAGTCTCGTTCCCAGACCCAATATCTGCTACGAGGTTAAGTCCTGTACTCATTTCTATCCAGCTCCGCCGGAATTTTGGCTAGGGTATACAAGAAGGATGAACAGCCGTAAAGGTATTCGCCAGTTGGCCTGAGATGTGTGTGTTTGTTATGCCGTGTGTTCTACTTTTTTATGATTGCACGCACACCCAAATGCAAATACCATGCACGCAAATACACACACACACACACATGTACATGCAAATACACACACACACGCACACACACACACACATGTACATGCAAATTCACACGCACACACATACACACACATACACACACATACACACACACACATACACACACACACACACACACACACACACACACACACACTTGACACAGGACTTGCATGGGCATGCAGTTAAAAGATCACATACATGCACCTGTCTATCTAATTTACTCCTACAAATACTAAAGCAATGGCACAAAAAAAGGATGCCATGATGCAGCTCTGATCTGTCATCAATGAACAGATCGATGGCCCATGCCATGAAGGCTGCATGGTGATCATGACTCATACACAATGGCAAGGATGCTGGATACATGTAGAAACTACAAGTATATACTAGTCCTGAGGGCCATGCATGTGAATGTTTACATAACAGCCATAACTAATGACCACATGCCACCACCCTAATTAAATAGATGACCACAAAGATTTTGAGTAAGCTACATTCTCTGTTAGTACATGTAATACCTTCTTGAACTTTCCATATTTATCACAATCACACACACATACACAACCAATACATAACCAAATAAATATAAATGCCACACCACAACTGTTACATCACCTATTACATACATCTGCAGAGCCATGTACATATAGCTAGACCACATTTGAGTTGTTGCTGAAGTTTTTCACCAGGTGCATGTTGGAAGGGTGGCTGGCACAGTCCATGAGATGCAAAACTTTGTGTCCAGTCCCTGGTCCATACCAGGTGGTCATGTAGGTAAGCCTCCTCTCCTGGCAGACAACTGGTGTCTGTGCTATGTGTACAACCAAACCAAGGTAACCAAACTACATGTAATAAAGGTGGACACCACAGGATGTGACAATTGTAGCCACTTTAAACAATTATTCTTTGGTCCTACATCTACATGCATGTAACACGTAGATCTATCTCCTACCCTACATCAGAAACCTTTAAACTTAATTTGATTCATATCCCAGTGGCTGCCTCTGGGATGTGCTATCAAATTCCTCATCTCTAGGGAGAAGGCCTACATGTTTCCCAACTGTTCCACAAGGATATCTCCCATCCACCTTCACAAGGCACTCTCTCCACTACCTCCACAAGGCTATCTCACAAGGCTACCTCCCTCCACCTTCACAAAACTACCTCCCTCCACCTTCACAAAACTACCTCCCTCCACCTTCACAAAACTACCTCCCTCCACCTTCACAAGGCTACCTCCCTCCACCTTCACAAAACTACCTCCCTCCACCTTCACAAGGCTGTCACCCTTTCCACCTTCCCCATGTGGATATAGTAAAAAAGTAGGTTGTTACCTCATGTATTCCTCACGTGATATATCCTTATAAGGTTCGTCTCTGTGGAACGGGTTTTTTTTTGCTGTATTGGTAGTTTTCATTCTGCAGAGATGAAAAAATATATAAACACGCACAGATACAGATACGTAAGTACTATTAGTTGCAACAATAAAATAGAACAAAAATATGGCGTCAGGTTTGCACGTAAGGACATGCCCATCTTTACAAATACTAATGAAGGTAGAACAGGTGCAAAAATGTGGCTTTGCTATAGGGATTACATCCACGAACTCCTTGTGGTAGAATTAGCAATATAGACGAGTAAGCCGGAATCGAATCGTTTAAAACCAACGCAACCAAAACAAGCCGTTGTAGAATCCATGTACATGTACATATAGGTAGCTAAAACACTCCGAACATGATCGCGCCCTACAGCTAGGGCTTAAAAAGAATGTTGGAGCAGCCGAGTAGGCCTACTACCAAAAAAAAAAGTACAATCGCATCTATATTGCCACCCATTAACACGAACAACAGTCGAAATCAGACGCACATGTGTAACAAGCTATCAAGTATCGAACGTTCGTTGCTAGGATTCATACCGTGGTCGGTGATTTGTGCCTTCTTGTTTGAAAACCTTCATCGCGGCAGGGCACGCACGCGGCGTTTGTCGATTTATTATTTAATATTGGTATTTACAAAGACATATGAACCTTAATGATAAAAGTGATCAGGGAAGCGAGGGTAAAAGGGTCATGAACGTTAGAATATGTCACACTCGAGCCCTAATGGTTTTAATAACAGCAGTTAGTCTTTCCTTTTTGATATCTAGCTTGGATTTTCGTCAGGCAGCATAAATGTCTTGAAAAATCCTCATTTTTAAAATCAAAATCCATACATGTCTATGGAAACACTGAAATTCTGATGAGGAAGCGTCAGGAAGAGGGCTAATTTTTTTGTTTAACGACAGAGGTATACCTTATGATCCTCTTCATCATAAAGTTCTTTTTCCTTTTCATGGGCATCTATTCTTGAGTGACAGTGATCAAAAGAGTGTCATCCTCCATACATTTCAATGGACGCGTGCACGGTAATGAAACGGGAAAAACGTCATAACGCGTCAGGAATTAGTAATGCAATTTCTGGCCATGATGCAGTTTTACGACGTAAATATGTGCGGCTTTGCTCGCTTCCTCGTCCCCAGCTTCGCTGTAAATCGATTCCTAGCGACGGTTCTATGATACATGTATGAATGTACCAAGCGATTCCTACCGAAGGCGACAGGAGAGCGCCTATTCCTCCTAGCTCATCATTTCATTTTCATCTCTATTTTTTGCCCAATGTATTTGTGTCCAAATTAAATAAGCTATAGTATAGTTTACACGATACAGTTCAGTGTAGGGAATTAGGAGGGGGGATCGTCCCTCAGTTACACCACAATAATGTAATCAGTGAAAATGCTGCATATCACCACTAGGCTATACTCACTAACGTCCACTTTGTGTGTTTGTGTGTGCGTGTGTGTGCATGGGGTGTGCGTGTGGTTTTTTTAGAAGCTTCCAGCAATGTTGTGTTCCCTGATGCACCTCTGTGACTGCCACTGACATGAAGAGTAGGCACATTGC
>OX442418.1:11910783-12106262 GCA_949361645.1 Spongilla lacustris | reverse complement strand
GTGAGTGAGTGAGTGAGTGAGTGAGTGAGTGAGTGAGTGAGTGAGTGAGTGAGTGAGTGCGTGCGTGAGTGAGTGAGTGAGTGAGGGAGGGAGGGAGGGAGGGAGGGGGAGTGAGTGAGTGAGTTGCATGGTAGGATATTGAAAGATCGAGAGGGGAAGGGGTAGGAAAGAAGGAAGCCTGTGTTAAGCATGAAAAGAGGGTTCCCTCAACAGGTGGTACTCATAAGCAACACTTACACATGAAACACAGAGAATTCCATGTTAGGATTGAACAGTCAAGAGGGGACACGCTGGGCCCCCAACAGGTAGTTCTCATAAGCAAAACTCACACATCAAACACAGAGAATTGTATGGTAAGGTTAAAGGATCGAGAGGGGACAGGAAGGGGTAGGTTTAGAAGGTAGCCTGTGTTAAGCAATGAAAAGAGGGTTAGCTATACTGGGCCCTCAGCCCACACATCAAACACACAAGGTTGCACGGTAGGACAGGAAGGGGTAGCTTTAGAAGGTAGCCTGTGTTATAGCAGGGTGATTTAGCTATGCATACTGGAGCGTTAGTAACACTGACAGATAACTTTGAATCACGTATACATCTCATGTGTTCTGATCTTTAAAAACTGAACTTGTTATGAAAAGACAATTGTCTAGTCTTGTGATCGATTCATTAGAAGCACACATGTATGTGGATTGCTGTCGAGTATTAGGTATTTGTGTATGTGCATGGTATAGCAATGCTCCTACAAATTTTAAAGTGCATGAGTGATTAGGTACAGAGAGGTGCATGGAATGATTGAAGGATTGAGAGGGGACAGGGTAGGAAAGGAAGAAAGTCTGGCTAGTCTATGAAACAAGGGTTAGCCATGCATTCTAGTGTGTTATAAGCCCTCAACAGTTACTCATACGTAACACTCACCACCATCTCTACCGATTTTTAACTCAACTTGTAATCAAAAGGCAATGTCTAGTGATTGATTCACTATAGTCCTATTGGAATGCACACTCTTATGGAATGGTGTCAGGTATTGTGTATTAGCAATCTGTGCATGGGCATATCAAAGAACTCAAAAGTGTAGGAGTAATGTGGATTAGGTACAGAGAGATGCATGGAAGGATAGAATAATGTAGAGGAGACAGCTAGACCCCAGCATGCGAACCTTCAACTGGAGCCGACCCCAAATACTGAGGCCAGCCACAATGGCCTTCTATCCTAGCCCCACACAGCTCCTCACTGCAAATGCAAATGAAGCCACTACCTATGAAACCATTATCCCCCACACTACAAGAGGACTTACTGGTAGGGGAACCATCGTGGAGCTACCATCTCGCATTGGACAAATGGGGATACCACCACTGAAGCAGCCTCCATTTGTAGAGTGTACCTGCCTACGTTTTTCTCTTCACACATTTTGTGTTGTACATGTAGATCTGAACTACTATAGACATGTACATGTACAGAGTAAAATTTATCTGGTGTGAAGCCATGCTGTTAGTGGTGAATATGGTTACCTGCCCTATCGGTACTGATTGCGGTGGGTCTGCACCCGTGGTTGGTGTATATAGACAACCAAGGCTTGCAGAGGGCGTTTTGCCTTCTGGGAACTACGTAGGCCTACTGTACTGTACGCGAGTAGCAAAATATGGAAGTGCCATTTTAAATTGCATGCACAGTCACAGCTACAATGTGGCACGATGAAGACATCAGAATTCATGACCACACAAGTGGAGTTAATAGACCCTACAAATTTAATGGATTCATCAACTACGTTATACCTAGCCCTAGGCTGGTGTTTCTGCAAAAATGTATTTGCGCGGGTAGTGTATAGTGGCCGTGGGGCACAGGTGAAACTGGGTTACACTGGTAATGTCTGGTGACATCTCTGACAGTGTAGGGTCTGCTAACTCCACTTGTGTGATCATGAATTCTGATGTCTTCATCGTGCCACATTGTAGCTGTGACTGTGCATGCAATTTTTGTGACATTCAAAATGGCACTTACATGTTTTGCTACTAGTTCTCAGTACATGTAGGCAAAACGCCCTCTGCAAGCCTTGGTTGTCTATTACACCAACCACGGGTGCAGACCCACCGCAATCAGTACCGATAGGGCAGGTAACCATATTCACCACTAACAACATGGCTTCACACCAGATAAGATTTACTCTGTACATGCACAAAACACGTAGATCTACATGTCTACAGTAGTTCAGATCTACATGCACAACACAAAATGTGTGAAGAGAAAAACGTAGGCATGTACACTCTACAAATGGAGGCTGCTCCAGTGGTGGTATCCCCATTTGTCCAATGCGGGCTGGTAGCTCCACGATGGTTCCCCTACCAGTAAGTCCTCTTGTAGTGTGGGGGATAATGGTTTCATATGTAGTGGCTTCATTTGCATTTGCAGTGAGGAGCTATGTGGGGCTAGGATAGAAGGCCATTGTGGCTGGCCCCAGTGTTTGGGGCTGGCTGCAGTTCAAGGTTCCACTCCACATGCTGAGGTCTAGCTGTCTCGACCCCATTCAACCCTGGTAATGTGGCAGCTGGCAGCTCTCCGGCCTGTTGGTAGTATGATTACACCATTTGTAAGAGGGGTGTTTAGGGGTGGGTGGGAGGGCTGGTCGTGTGGGGACTGAGAGTGCTATTCAGTAGGGGATGGCCTGGGCCTCGGATACAACTTGCAGTAGAGGAGGATAGGTAGTGGGAGATAGGGCCATGGGGATGAATGGGGCATGTGTGAATCCAGTTGATGGCTCCTCTAATATTGTGGGGGGTGCCGATTCCTATCGCAGTGTGAGAGCTGCATTATTGTGGGGACCCCAATGACCCTGTATAGGATTTTTTAGCACCTGATTGCTCCCTTGCTGACAGTCTGATAACTCCACCTGCAATTGCTCCATGCACTGGTGCTAACTGTCTGGATATGTAGTGTGGGGCTATTAAGTCAACTTGCATTAATGGTTCTGTCCGTTAGCAGTGAGGGAGCTGACCTGATTGGACCCTGGGCCATTACAGGGTGTAAATGGGACCAATGCATTGACCGCACAACAGACACACATACATGTACAGAGTGTAAATGAGACAATAGATTTGATCCTAAAACTGACTCAAGTACAGGGTATAAATGGGGTCAAAGATGTGACCCCACAACAGACTCAAGTACAGGGTGTAAATGGGAACATGGATTTGATCACAAGTACAGGGTGTAAATCAGACCATGAATTTCATCCCACAACAGAAAAAAGTACTAGGTGTAAATGGGACCAATGAATTGACCCCACAACAGACAAAAGTACAGGGTGTAAATGGGACCAATGAATTGACCCCACAACAGACACAAGTACAGGGTGTAAATGGAACCATTGATTTGACCCCACAACAGACACAAGAACAGGGTGTAAATGGGACCATGGATTTTACCCCACAACAGATACAAGCACAGGGTGTAAATGGGACCATGGATATGACCCCACAACAGACAAATGTACAGGGTGTAAATGGGACCAATGAATTGACCCCACAACAGACACAAGAACAGGGTGTAAATGGAACCATGGATTTGACCCCACAACAGACAAAAGTACAGGGTGTAAATGGGACCAATGAATTGACCCCACAACAGACACAAGAACAGGGTGTAAATGAGACCATGGATTTGATCACAAGTACAGGGTGTTAATAGAACCATGGATTTGAGTCATTACAACAGACACAAGTACAGGGTGTAAATGGGAGCATGGATTTGACCCTAAAACAGACTTAAGTACAGGGTGTAAATGGGATCATGCATTTGACCCCACAACAGACACAAGTACAGGGTGTAAATGGGACCATGGATTTGACCCCACAAAGATACACCTACAGTGTGTAAATGGGACCATGGATTTGATCCCAAAATACACACATACAGGATGTAAATGGGACCATGGATTTGATCCCACAGCAGACACTAGTACAGGGTGTAAATGGGACCACTGTCGTTACTAGTCTCGTACCCAGACTTAGCTTTTCACAGCATCGGATGGATTACATCACCACTACGTGAAAAGTAAAAAATCCTGAACGACACAGATGTATGGTGTACAGGTAACCCCTTAATGACAAATACATAAGATGTACAGAGGTAACCCCTTAACGACACAGATGTATGGTGTACAGGTGACCCCTTAACAACACATACAAAAGGTGTACAGAGGTATCTCCTTAACAACACAGATGTACAGTGTACAGGTGACCCCTTAACAACACATACATAAGGTATACAGAGGTACGACACAGATGTATGGTGTACAGGTAACCCCTCGATGACACAGATGTATGGTGTACAGGTGATACCTTAACAACACATACACAAAGTGTACAGAGGTAACCCCTTAACGACACAGATGCATGGTGTACAGGTAACCCCTTAATGACACATACATAAGATGTACAGAGGTAACCCCTTAACGACACAGGTGTATGGTGTACAGGTGACCCCTTAACAACACATACATAAGGTGTACAGAGATATCCCCTTAACGACACAGATGCATGGTGTACAGGTAACCCCTTAATGACACATACATAAGATGTACAGAGGTAACCCCTTAACAACACAGGTGTATGGTGTACAGGTGACCCCTTAACAACACATACATAAGGTGTACAGAGGTATCCCCTTAACGACACAGATGTATGGTGTACAGGTACCCCCTTGATGACGCAGATGTATGGGGTACACACAAGAGGTAACCCCTTAACAACACATACATAAGGTGTATAAAGGTAACCCCTTAACGACACAGATGTATGGTGTACAGGTAACCCCTTGATGACACAGATGTATGGTGTACAGAGGTAATTCCTTAACGACACATACATAAGGTTTACAGAGGTAACCCCTTAACGACACAGACACAGATGTACAGTGTACAGGTGACCCCTTAGCAACACATACATAAGGTATACAGAGGTACGACACAGATGTATGGTGTACAGGTGATACCTTAACAACACATACACAAAGTGTACAGAGGTAACCCCTTAACAACACAGATGCATGGTGTACAGGTAACCCCTTGATGACACAGATGTATGGTATACAGAGTTCCCCTTAACGACACAGATGTATGGTGTACACTGCAGAGGTCACCTTAAACTATATAAAAAGCATGCATCTCACAATATGGTTCATTTGTCATGAACCATTGTTGGTCTTGTTGTAAGTATACAAGTGCGGCTGGGGTGCCATACGTCTTGCCACACACCGAACAGGAAAATGGCCTGTCAATTTCAGATTTTAGCGTACGCCTCGCGGCCTGCGCTTGGGTGGACCCTGGCTTCCTTTGTCGACACTGGAATCCGTGTTCGTCACCTGGAACAGCAGGCTGCTTGTGAGTGTTCTTTTTGTGCAGGGACAGGGGGCCTGGCTACTGGCATACTTCTTGCCACATACATGTACAGTGCATTGGTAGGCAAGGATTAGTTCAGACCTGGGTCTGCATTTCCTCCTGCCAGAAACACAGCTATTGCCTTCACCTTGCAATTCACTGTGAGTGTCATCTGCATACTTATGACCCTCAACAGTAGGTAAGTGAGGAAGGTCTTGGTTTGTCATTTTTTGCTACTGCATGGGATGAAGCATTACTGCATGTATAGGAAGAGTTGGCCTCTGAGCTTTGTGAAGGCTTAGGACACACCTTGTCCCTTTTCTTGGGGTCACGAACGTATTCCCTCAGTCACCTTCTCGTACAGGTACAGTGACCGCGTCAGGGACAATCCACTTGGGGGTAATAACAGGTGGCATCACTTGGCTCTGATAAGCCTAATGTCCTTTATGGCCACTCCAGCCCTCAGCATGGTTACCTCGGTGGGGTTTGTGTCCCATGGCAAGGTCTCCATCCTCACGACACCAGGGTGGTCTTGATCAAACTCAAATGTGCGGTAGTGTCCTAGGCCAACCAGAGGACCAAACCACTGGCCCAAGAAGGCATTCCAGTCCTGGTACAGCTGTGACACACAAGTGACATCCTGGCCACAGTGCCGGACACAGTCAGCTAGGTTCTGCTGTAAGTCCATTCATTGGGATGTGTGGCTTCCCTTGATTGAAATTGTGGGGGCTGCCAACAGGCAGGTGGTTCCATAGGTAGTGCGGGTTGGTGGCGTCTGCTGTTGGTTATGTGGGGCTGCTGTCTGGACTTGCAATGTAGCGAGGCATATGTGGGGGTGGGGCTGGTGTCCATCCGCAGCTGTGGGAATCAGGGTCTGGGTACGAGACTAGGGCTGCTGGCTCTTAGTCATTTAGGGGCTGCTTACTCCCTACAACCACCATCGTCAGTAGTATAACCGCCGTCACTACCGTTCTCAATCTCCCCACCTCGTCGAATGTATCTTGAATATCGATCGTCGTATCCGTATCGCTCAAACTCGTCCGCCGATTGAAACTCTTGCGAGTGTGTTGTCTTCAGTGGACGTCGCCATATCCGTTATCTACATAGGAGATAACGAATAACAACTGTGACAGGGACGATACATTAAATACTTACCCATCAGATCTAGCTAGCGCAGTATGGGTGTGGCTATAAGTTATCAAAGTCTCGGCCCACAGGAAGTAGTTGCATATTCATGTGCTTTGATGAATGGAAGCGGGCCTCGCACGTCCAAAGGCCGCGATTCGAGCGGGAAACGTGTACCAACTTTGCGCCGCTGTATCTCCGTAACGGATGACATAAAAATTAACGAACAGAACAAATCCATAGGTATAGGACCTCTCTACCTACAAACCGAATTTGAAGCGATTTCATTACTCCTACCTAAAGTTATGGCGGGTGTGAACCCGGTGGGGTATCGAACATTGCAATACTGGCACGGAGCAAGTGCAAGACTCCAAAATGGATTTTAAAATAGAGAAACGGTGTAGTATGAAGTGCTGAAAATAGGAAGTCGATAGCTTTTACCATTCAGAAGTTATAGCGATTCAAACATAAGGGAATTTTATAACATTTTATATATATATACGAAGGCTCATTTTGTCGTGAACTGTCCCATATATATATATATATTTTACAATATTAATAATATAAACTAATAATTATAATTATTATAATTATTATAATTATAATTATATATAATTGACATAGCTTTGGACCCACTTGGTCACCATGCAGCTACATGTAGGCGAGGGGGTGATGTGGTTCTCCGCCATAACCATCTGCGGGATGTTTTTGTCGAGCTTTGCCATCAAGCACATTTAAGTGTAAAGGTGGAGGAAGGCAGTGGTCTTACACCTGACATGTCTCACACCCGACCAGCCGATGTCTTAGTGCAAAATTGGTTAGGTGGTAAGCCAGCTGCATTCGACTTCACCGTAAAATCTCCATTGATACCAAAAACTTTGGGTCAGTCAAGTATTCACTCTGGTTTTGCTGCTGAGTTAGCTGAAACACGCAAACATCAGAGCAACGATGCTAAGTGCTCTGAGCTTGGTTGGAGTTGTCTTCCCCTAGCAGTTGAGACTTATGGTAATTGGGGGAAGGAGGCAGTCAACACATTTGCGCTACTGGCCTGCCGAATAGCCATGCATTCAGGGTATGCAAGGAGCAAGGTCACCCATGACCTATACAGCAAGATGAACCTCACCTTGACAAGGTCCATTGCTCGAGCCATCTTAGTTAGGGGTCTTGGTATGTGAACTTTAGCTTGAACATATATCAGTGTATATAATATAATTATATATATGGTTGTAAATACATGCACGTCCTAATGGAATATTACCACAACAATTTTAATGATAAATCATGTTAATGTGCAGTGGAGCTACATGTACCATTGTCTATCCCTCAGAATTCCCTTGAGAATAACTCTTTATAAAGCCATAGCTTTAATGATAAGCTGCCCATTCATGATGAAGATTAAGTACACATTGGTTATGACGGTTCCCATGATACCAACATATGCCACATACAGATACACATGTCCAGTTCCCAAGATTGTAAATATGTATTTAACAAATGCATATTGAACCATTATGGATTCTGCTGGGCAACCTCATGACAATATAGAGAAACAGAATGACTCAAAAGGTTTAACAGAAATACAACATAATATACATTCAAACGTCTTGCTTGCTTACTGGATTGGTTAGGGATAGTACTCTTGTACCCTACCAAACCCAACCCAATTGTGACCAGCATCACCCTGTAGGCCCGCAAGCCGCAAGCGCAATGTCTCGCAGATTAAAGCTTACAAGTTTTCCCTGGTTGTCATGAGCAACTGGCCGCAGTCAAGGCTATGACTGGAGTGCTGCCCCCATGGAGCCCTCGCTTAAATACAATACAAACCTGTAACCATATCGACAACAGTTTGGGATGATTTGATTGGATAGGGGGTGTTATGGGGAAAAGGACGCCCTGCAATGCTATTGGGCACTCATGCACGGCATAAGATTGGTTAGGATCATTCATTGAATGCATCTGCAGAAACATATGTTTACATTTGGCCTTAGTAACATCACTATAGTCAGCTTAGTAACACTATATAACACATAGCAACTCTCTGCATCAAACTTAGTTTACTACCACTGTACCTAAACTTTACCATAGAATAATATACATTCAAACTTCCTGCTTGCTTTACTGGATTGGTTAGGGATAGTACCCTTGTACAAAGCTGCAGATCACCAAAACACATGCACATGCTAAAGATTCCATTTGACCTAAAATGCAACCAAATTTACGTCAATTGTGCTTGCTTGCTGCATGCTGATTGGAGTGATCAGGGATGGTTCCCATGTACACCATCCCACAACCCCAAAGCTGAACTGCTGGTTTGTCTTAAAGACGTTGTTAGACATATAATTTTAAGTGTACACTGGTTGGTATGTTTTCCATCATTATACCCATGTGCTATGTTCAAACAATAACTACCACATGACATGTGTCCATATATGACATGAACCATCATGCATGTAGGTGGTGAGTGCATTGACAATCATATCATAACCTACAGCTCCCATAACTTACCCACTGATATGGGATGATTGGTATTCACATTGTTTGACCAAATAAAGGAAAGGAATAACAAAATGTCATATAAAAGTCACATGAAAAAGAATGACTATGAAAATGATAAATTCGCACATGCTCTTTAAAAGAACACAATATTATGCACAATGTAGGAATCACAGTGATCTCTATGGATCATTCTTTCAAACTATGTTTGGAGAGGTGCAAAGATACAATCAAATAACATGTACTTCTCCTATACTACTGCCTGCTTATTGGACTTGATAGTAGTAATAGTTAATTAATTCAATGTGTTGTCCATGTGATTCATAACCAGTGGTTTACTTTTTCATTATAACATGCTACATGTAATGCATAAACACTATTCAACATGGTGCTTGCTGATTGGGGTGATCAGAGATTGTTCCCATGTCTTGGACATCATTGTTAGTGGCATGGTATCCATGATTATAAAATACATATGCCAGACATCCATATTAAACATAAACACCAGTAGCATACAAAATAACATCTACCATCATACATGTACATGTAGTGTTGGTGAGTACAATGACAATCACATCATAAAATATACTACATGTACCATGACCTACCGACTGATATGGGATGATTGGTATTCACAATGTTTGACCAAAAAGAAATAACAAAATGTTATATAATGGTCACAACATAATATACTGACACAATACATTTTAAATTAACTACAACATACATGTAGAGAAACAGAATGACTCAAAAGGATACATGCACATCCTAATGGAACATTACAACAACAATTTTAGTTTAATGTGCAGTGGAGCTACATGTACCATTGTCTATCCCTCAGAATTCCCTGAGAATAACGCCATAGTTTTACGATAACATGCCCATTCATGATGAAGATTTAGTGCACAGTGGTTGTCATGGTTCCCATGATACAAACATACATGTAGCTCCACTGCACATATCCAGTTCCCATGATTGTAATCATGCATATCTGAACCATTATGGATTCTGCTGCATTTTAAGTGTATACTGGTTGGTATGGCTTCCATCATTATACCCATGTGCTATGTTCAAACAATAACTACATGTGTCCATATATGCAATATACATCTACCATCATAGGTGGTGAGTACAATGACAAACACATCATAACCTACAATAACCAACTATCATAACTTACCACCTGATATGGGATGATTGGTATTCACATTGTTTGACCAAATAAAGGAAAGGAATAACAAAATGTCATATAAAAGTCACAAGAAAGAGAATGACTATGAAAATGATATATTCGTACATGCAAGACATCCATATTAAACATGAACACTGTGGTCATACATAACAATATCTACCATCATAGGTGGTGAAACACTCCATAACCTACAATAACCAACTAACATCACTTATATATGGATATCCTACTATAACAATGATTCAGAAATATATAGATCCTAAAAAACACCTTTAAGAATGCTTACAATTGTCTTTTAAGAATGTACTTTATAAATATAATTATTATAATTATATATAAATGTGTACATGCAGATCATAAAATGAACTTCTTGCTGCTACAACAGCCATATGTAGAGCATCCAATTTTCAAAAAAAAAAACCTTATTGAACTTGTTGCTAGCTATATTACTATACATCACTGTATGCACACATGCCACTCCTTGAAAATATGTGGTCAGACATCATTTTAAGTGTACACTGGTTGGTATGTTTTCCATTATTATACCCAAGTGCTGCGTTGAAACAATAATTAACACATGACATGTGTCCATATACACAATGTATAATGTGAACCATCATGTAATACAAAATAACATCTACCATCATAAGTGGTGAGTACATTGACAAACACATCATAACCTACAATAACCAACTACCATAACTTACTGCCTGATATGGGATGATTGGTATTCACATTGTTTGACCAAATAAAGGAAAAAATAACAAAATGTCATATACAAGAAACACTAACATTGTGACAGAGTATGACTATGTATTTGTACATACATACATACCAGGACAATGTATGGCTCTTTAAAAGAACACAATATTGTGTACAATGTAGGAATTATCTCTATGGCAGTACAAATTCTCGATCACTGTTTTGAACTATGTTTGGAGAGGTGGAAAGATAAATTTATCACTAGTGGAAAAGCAAGGATACTACTCCCCCCCCCCCCCCCCCCCCCCCCCCCCCCCCCCCCAAAAAAAAGGCAAACAAATTACATATACTTCTCCTATACTGCTGCCTGCTTATTGGACTTGATAGAATGGTTAATTAATTCAATGCGTTGTATATGTGATTCATAACCAGTGGTTTGTTTACTTTTTCATTTTAACATGCCGCTACATATCTTTAACTATAAATGGGTGATTTTGGAATTCGGCTGCTCCCACTAAATCATGTGTGCAGAAACGAAGCATTTTGTATATACCTATCTTTAAATTTACCCCCTACTACTTGAATAAAACATATTAAAATCCATTTCCGCATCCTGCCGCCGATGCGGGTATAAACAAAAGCGGCAGAACGAAAGAATTTGGACCTCCTTTTGTGTACCTGTCTCTATTGTGGATCGCCAGTAACGATCTCTCCCAGTACCCTCCTACGTATACCCCTCTTCAGTCCGTTCCCCCCTGCCCTTTGACAGCCTTGGGACATCTATCAAGTTCTTCCTTTTGACGTAAAGAATAATCCGCAATAATTCTATATTGTCACAAAACGATCGGCAATATCGGCAAGTATATTTTTACGTTGGCGCTGGCATATACGCTGCAAAACTGCCGTCTTGGGTACTAAACAATAGAGGCAGGTACACAAAAGGAGGTCCAAATTGTTTCGTTCTGACATTAGCGCCGCTTTTGTTTATACCCGCATCGGCGGCAGGATAGGTTGCGGAAATGAATATTCATATATTTTATTCAAGGGTAAATTTAAAGATAGGTATACATGTATACATTCTACAGCCAAAATGCTTCGTTTCTATCAGTGCAAACATGGTTAAGTGGGAGCAGCCGAATTCGAAAATCACCCATTTATAGTACCCCCCTATTAACAGGTGCTTGCTGATTGTGGTGATCAGATATTGTTCCCATGTCTTAGACATCATTGTTAGTATACAGGTGGTTGGCATGGTATCCATGATTATAAAATACATATGCCAGACATCCATATTAAACATGAACACTAGTAGCATACAAAATAACATCTACATGTACATGTACAATGACAATCAACCTACCGACTGATATGGGATGATTGGTATTCACAATGTTTGACCAAATATAACAAAATGTCATATAATAGTCACATCATAAAATACTGACACAATACATTTAGCATTTTAATGAACCACAACATACATGTAGAGAAACAGAATTAACAATGCATACATGGTTGTAAATACATGCACGTCCTAATGGAACATTACCACAACAATTTTAGTAATTAATAATTTTATTGTGGAGCTACATGCACTATTGTCTTTCCTCTATTTACTTTTGCTACAAATGTGAAATTTGATTGTAAATATACATGCAGTGTGCATTGCATAGCATGGTATGAACTTCTTGCTGCTACAACAAAGTCACATCTAGAGCAAGTGATTCTAATTTTATTCATAAAATGCTTGCAATAAGTAAATTCTTTTGAACTTCCTGCTTGCCTATAGGATTCATCAGGAATCATACATTTGTGCAAAATTACTAGATGCATTTGCTAAACGCAGGGTTGCATTTCACATCAATTCCAACCTAAATTACTTCTATTGGGTTCCTGATTGATGTACACAATTTCACATCCACAAAGCTGAACTGCTGGTTTGCTTTGCTCTATTGCTCCACCCTCCTACCACTCCCCTGGTGCAGTCACTGCACCATGCTACACATGAATGACAAAGTTACATATACAGCCCCTTTAATGATAAAGATTTAGTGCACGATGGTTGTCATGGTTCCCATGATACAAACATATGCCAAATACAAATACTGTACATGTCCAGTTCCCATGATTGTAGACATGTTTATATCACATTACAGATTCTGCTGGGCTACCTCACTGTAGCATACAAAATAACATCTACTTCACACAGGAGTACAATGTCAAACATTAAATCATAACCTTCTACGATATGAGATGGTTCGTATTTACATTGTTTGACCAAATAAAGGAAAGGAATAACAAAATGTCACATACTGGTCATAAAATACATTTTTGTAATGAAAGTAGAGAAACTGAATGACTCAAAGGGTCAGTAATATAATACATGTTGTAAATACATGGATGTAATCTTAAAAACTACAATTTTTAGTAAAATTAAATAGAAAATGTGCAAATCAATTGTTGTTTCCTCCATGTGATTGCAAACCAGTCGAGAGGTTACGAATTTGGTTTATTAATATTAATTTCTTTGTCACACTCATCAAGTATGTACATGTACATGTACATGGTCATAACATTAACTACAACAAAGCCATGTCTAGAGCATGTGATTTTTACTTTCTTTATCATAATGGTCCTGACCTCTGAAGGATAACTTTAAACTTAATATGTTAAACACAGGAACAGGAAAACAAGAACTCTATAACTCCCTCTCACTCGCTCTACATACACAAACTCAACTTTTTATTTTTATATACATGTCTGAGTCAAGCACTTACTAACAATACTCTACTACCTATACAAAATAGCACAATACACTTCCTTTATTGTACAGGCACACACATGCATGCATGAAATCACTCGATCCCTCATATTTATCTAAAATGCAACCAAAATTACTTCTATTGTGCTTGCTTGCTGTATGCTGATTGGAGTGATCAGGGATGGTTCCCATGTACCCAATCCCACATCCCCAAAGCTGAACTGCTGGTTTGCTTTGCTCTATTGCTCCACCCTCCTACCACTCCCCTGGTACATTGACTGCATACAAGCACATGTAATGCTACACATGAATGGAAGGTTATAAACTTATAACATGGCCCTTTGTGATAATGAATTAGTGCACAGTTGTTGTCATGGTTCCCATGATACATGCCATGTACAGATACACATGTTCAGTTCCCACGATTGTAAAGCATGTGTTACTGTGATCACAAATACACTTCAACTTTTATATAATGCATTATGGATTCTGCTGGGCAACCTCACGGTCACGGCTGTGGTAAGCACAGTAGCATACAAAATAACATCTACCATCATAGGTGGACAAACACATCATAACCTACAATAACCAGCTACCATAATTTACCTCCTGATATGGGATGATTGGTTTTCACATTGTATGACCAAATAAAGAAGAAGAATAACAAAATGTCATATAATGGTTACATCATAAAATACATTTAGCATTTTAATCAAACTAGAGAAATAGAATGACTCAAATGGATTAACAGAAATATAATCCATATGCATACGTGGTTGTAAATACATGGATATCCTAATATAACAATGATAAACAACTATTTCTATTAAGAATGGTTAATTTGGAAATACCATTGTCTTTTTTTCCATGTGAATGCAATGTAAGAATGTACTTTATAAATAAATATTTTTATCACACTCACCAAATGTGTACGTTCAGGTCATAAAATGAACTACTTGCTGCTACAACAGTCATATCTAGAGCATGCAATTTTCATTTTCTTTATAAAAGAAAACCTTACTGACCTTGTTGCTTGCTTACCCAAAATGTATCCCATATTACTCCACTATACTAAAGATTTAGTGCACAGTGGTTGTCATGGTTCCCATGGATGATACAAATACATGTATATGCCACATTAATACATATGCATACATATGCATACATGGTTGTAAATGCATGGATCTAATAACATAAAAACTAGTAGGGATGATAAAATTATGCAAATACAATTGTTGTTTCCTTCATGTGATTGCAAACCAGTGGTTAAGCATTTTAGTATATACAGGGTGTTCCTCAATCAAGGAAAATTAACCACAATTAACTGGTAATTGTCATTACCAGTTCTAACAGCAAAAGAAGACATGCTGGTGAAATTAAATTAATGTAATTACAATGATTAATTTTAATAAGTCTCAAACATTATTATTGTTAATCAATGTAAGGTGGGGGGTTAGTTAAAAACTGCAAACTGTATTTAATTCACTACTTCCGTTGTATCTTAATTTAGTGGTTTAAATTTATTAATAAATTCAAAAAGAACATTCAAAGTATATTGTTGGAGCTTTTGGATGCCTCTAAACTACTATGTTTTTGATTAGGTGTTATTGGTAAGTATTAATTCGTTTTTGTTAAAATTTAATGTAAGGAACTTGATTGGGTCTGTGTACCATTGGTGGTGGAGTCGTATGGAGCCTGGGGAAATGAGGCTTTGGAGTCTATCTCCCAGCTAGCTTCTCGACTAGCCACTTGCTTGTCCAATGCAAAGTCAGTGGTTCTTAGCAAACTCTACGGGCGGCTGAACCTTCACCTGGTATGAGCTAATGCCATTGCCATCCTTTCCCGTAGCATAGGTCAAAGTGATGTAGGGTAGATATAGTTAGCATTTTGTGTACATTGTGTGTAGTCTAGTTGTATATGTTTATATATCAGTGTATGTCCATTCATCCTGTATTTAAAAATAAATAAATAAATAAAATTAAAAACTAATTACATCATAATAATAAAATGTTTTAACAGTATAGTCCCACCAGTGCATGCAATTTCAGGAGATCTTTTGCTTCATTCTAGCTATAGCCAAAAGGATCTCTCGGCTAGGTTAGAATACCATCACTTTGATCAGATGCTATTTCAGTCGTCCCCTGCAAACCGTGCACGTTTGTTGTCTGTGTCCTCACGCCATGGCTGTCAGTCATTCCTTCAGTAGGTCTTAACCTTCACCTTGAACCTGATGAGTTCCAGATTGCATTGGAGTGGTGGCTTGGAATGGACATATCTTCAGGTTCTTGCTGTCCATACTGTCCTGATCACCAGCTAGACCTCTAGGACACCATGCAGTGATGTTAAAGGTGGAGGGGATGTTGTTCTGCGCCACAACAGCTTGAGGGATGCCTTATCACAGTTCTGCCATCGAGCGTGTCTGGGGGGACAGCTTGAAGTAGGTTGTGGATTAGGAGCAGACAAAAGACACAGTCGTCGGTCCAGCTGATATTCTTGTACAGAACTGGATAATCGGCAAACCAGCAGCTTTTGACCTGACTGTAACCTCACCGCACTTTAACTGAAGCGGGAGTTGCAAGAGGGTCTGCAGCTATGGTAGCTGAAGTTCGGAAGCATGATGTTAATAATCGTAAGTGTGCAGAGCTCGGATGGGTTTCTATACCCTTAGCAGTTGAGACTTATGGTTGCTGGTGTGCAGAAGCCCAGTCCACCATTTCTTGGCTAGCATCCTGTCTGGCCATCCAGTTGCAGTGTAGCAAATCCAAGGCCATCACTACCATCTACCAACGTCTCAATGTAACACTGGTGAGAGCAAATGCTCGAGCTTTACTTTCACCTTCAGGCTTTTTCAGGTTTGAGGGTGGATTTTAACTTTGATTTTTGCATGTTTTTCAAGTGGAGTATATGTGTACTTGTTTAACAATAATAAAGAAAAATATATATATAATTTTTTTATGTGCACATAGTATACACAAAGGCAAGTAATGGCATATAGAAATGCACTTATATACTGCCCTATATTAAAACAGTAAGCATCTGCAAAAGGGAGACAAGTTCACTGTACATAGCCTTGACCTAACATTAGTTCCGAAGATGAAGTGACAACATTGTCTGGTAAGGAATTCCAAATATTAATAATTCGGACGGAGAAGAAATATGACCTGAAATTATGACGTAGTGTGGAGGACTAAGTTTAATGGAGTTACCTCTTGTAACATATGGCGACAAGTTAATGTGGAAAAATTCTGATGCATCGAGATCAACAAGGTTTTTCACAATCTTAAAACACATAAGGAGAACACTTTCTTTGATTTTATTTCATTAATTATTAAAACAAAGTAAAAATCGCATGCTCTAGATATAACTCACTCTGTTCACACCAGCTCCTGCCTTCACAAGGATCTCCACTATAGCTGTGTGGCCATTTTTAGCTGCTACATACAGTGGTGTCTGTAACATCAGAGAGGTGTCACCATCAATACTCCAACATCTCCCATTACAATCAGCTCTACAATGGCAGCTGATAGCAAACCATTACTCATTATATAAATAGTGAACATTACCCTGTATGCTATCAATTAGATCACATGAATGCTCTGGTCAAATAACAATATTTGGACATTGTACATAGTGATAATGAACCACTACAATACAGTTGCCAAGAGCAAGGATTGTGATCATAGTTTCTTCTCCAAATGCAAGCACAAAAGCAAAGTCTATTGCATTTGCTGCTTGCTCATTGAAGTGATCAGGGATGGTTCCCATATACACAATTGCACATCTCCAATGAGGGTCTACTGGTTTCCTCCATTGCCCCACTACACATCAGCATTGATTATACACACTACATGTATCACCAGGGTCACTATGCCTGGGTGGTGGGCCTCCCTCCTTCCTTTGACTTGACCACCATGGCTGCCTTTGTGGAAAGTACAGTACCATACAATATAACATCTACATGTACCATCATACATGTATGCGGTGAGTTCAGCAAACATATCATAACTTACAATAACCAACTACATGTACCATAACTTACATTCTGATATGGGATGATTGGTATTCACATTGTTTGACCAAATAAAGGAAAGGAATAACAAAATGTCATATAATGGTCGCATACTATAATACTGACACAACACATTTAGTATCTTAATGCGATAAAACAAAAATACACATGTGACATGCCGGCCAAAATCCATCATACTCAACGAGATCTATGGTCAGCTGAATCTCAACCTGGTCTGTGCCAATGCCACAGCTGTCCTTTCTAGGATAGCTCCTCCGCCATAGACCTAACTTTCACATATAATGTGTTTATTGTCTTCCTTGTATTATCTATGTATATACCAATAAAATAGTCCATGTGATACATATGGATATAAGTTTGTACATACATGGACATTCTAATAAAATCAACAATACAGTAATGATGCATTGATAGATATGGCAAATCTGTGGTTCAAATTTTTGTTTAAATAATTTTTTCACACTCTCGAATGTATACATGGTCATAGTTCTAATAAACTTCTCGCCGTTACGACAATCTATATAGTGTGTGATTTTTAAGATTCAAAATTGTGCTTGCTTATTGAATTGATCAGGGGTCATACCCTTCTCCCATCCCTATACTACATTGCACCACCCTCCTACCACTCCAATGGTATGCAACTGTACACTATTGAACCTACCCCTCCAAATAAGTAACTCAACCTCAATAGACATATACAGTGGTTGCCATGGCTTCAATGATTATAATTATCAAAAGTACATGTACATGTACACACATGTTCATACATGTATTTGACATCATATTTGCCAGTATCCATGACGGTTCATCTATGACAAATTGACAAGACTGTGGTAAGCACAGTAGCATACAAAATAACATCTAACATCATAGGTGGTGAGTACAATGACAAACACATCATAACCTACAATTTAGCCTCCTCACATAAGATACTGGGACTCATACAGTAGCGGAATATTAAAATTTAGAATTTAAAAATCATAAAGTGAAACAAAATGATTAAACAAATAGCATGTACATACAGTACATGCTTGTAGATACCAGGACATATCATTAGACATATTATAAACCACACAAAATATGTTACAATGTAGGAGTAATATTAATTTTATCTCTATTATTAAATCCGTTGTGTTCATATGTTGTGAACAGGTGTATGTTCAAAGTGTTGTACTGCTGTTACAATGTATGTGGTGTTTCTGGCAGTGATAAACCAATAGTCTATATTTTGGTTACTTGGTGGGGGAAGGTGCTATATGGGGGCATGTGGGAGGGAGTATAACTCACTTTGTTCACATCAGCTCTTGCCTTCACAAGGATCTCCACTACAGCTGTGTGGCCATTTGCAGCTGCTGCATACACTGGTGTCTGTAACATCAGAGACATGTCACCATCAATACTCCAACATCTCCCGCTACAATCAGCTCTACAATGGCAGCTGATAGCACACCATTAGCAATTATTTAAATAGTGTTACCCTGTATGCTATCAATTAGATCACATGAATGCTCCCTCATTGAAGTGATCAGGGATGGTTCCCATATACACAATTGCACATCCCCAATGAGGGTCTACTGGTTTCCTCCATTGCTCCACTACACATCAGCATTGATTGTACATACTACATGTATCACCAGGGTCACCATGCCTGAGGGATGGGCCTCCCCTCCTTCCTTTATTAAAATTTGACTTAACCACCATGGCTGCCTTTGTGGTAAGCACAGTAGCATACAAAATATAACATATACCATCACACAGTTCACAGGGATTTATTGCCAAGTTTGCAATAGGGTTTTCGGTATATATAAAATATAGGGGGTGGGCAAAAATAAAAGTCTTCCCTCTGCACCATTAAACAGCATGCCATGTAATTTTATTTTGACATGGCATGTGTAAACCAGGGCGTGTGTTAGTCAAATTAGGGGCAAACCAGGGGGCGGGTAGGGGTCCCGTGGGTAGGGGATGGGGGCAGTAAATCCCTGAGTTCAGCAAACACATAATAAGCATGCAACTACCATAACATACCTCCTGATATGTGATGATTGGTATTCACATTGTATGACCAAATAAAGGGAAAGGAATGTCACATACTGGTCACAATATAAAATGCTGACACAATACATTTAGCATTTTAATGAACATGAAACACAATGTATTAGGTGGCAATACCTATGTGGTCAAGAAATTTGTTCATAAGCAACATCATACTATTACATAATTTGTAATTACCATAGACTTTTAAACATTTTCCTACCTTTCTAGCAAAAGTAAAAGGACAACACTAGTATAAAAATAAACATCCTACTTGAATGTCACACATGTTTATGCAATTATCAAATTGTATACATTCTCAAACATAGACATGTACATACCCTCTCAGACTCAGCATTCACTTTAACACCACGTGACAGAAGTCGCTGAACACCTCCCACATCTCCAGTCTTGCATGCTTGGACTAACTGTTGATGAGAAATCTAATTATATATTTGTATAGTACACAAGTCCAATGTACAAAGCTAGCCATCATACCTTTCCAAACGTAATTTCATTTATACTTATCCCTCCCATCACTGCTGTGTGGTGATTGTCCCAGCAAGCTGATGGAGGTACATACCTGGACCTCATCATCATCAGAGCTTACAAGCCATAGGACAGATCTCATTAACCACAGGGGCTGTCCATAAAGTATGTAAAGTACGTCAATTCACACACACACACACACACACACACACACACACACACACACACACACACACACATGAATAATTCAATACAAACCAGTTCAGGGCTCATCCTCCCATGGTGAAGCTAAATGTTATTCAATAGGCTGATCACTTATCAGTTCCACTGCACTCAACCTTCAGGGCTTTTTAGGTGCTGATGACTGCAGTACATTTGATTTGATTTACATGCAGGTACAAATACATCTTTATTTGGACCAGCTGCCAAGCACAGCTCCTTTTTTTGCTCCCTTTTTTTTCCTTCATGACAATCTATTTGAATATTTTGAGCAAAGCATCAACTTGACTAGCAAAGTTATTTGAAATCTTCTATCAGCGTCTGACAACAGCATTCTGACAGTCTTTCTTGCAAGCTTCTTCTCATTATTGGAACAGCGATACAAATAACTTCTCCTTATTCATGTTATTAACACCACCAATCTTTGTGCATAATTTAATCCCCCTCTCCCCCATCACAATTTGTCATACCTATTAGCACCCCATCCCCAAGTGCTGATGTTCTTTATGGGACAACCCCACAACATACATGTAGGCGGCGGAAACGGTAGGGGGGGGGGCAAGGGGGATTTTTGGCAGTACTGCTATTTTATTACATTAAATTCAGTGAGCACAATGCATGACTTCCACGAGTTGTATTCCGATTAATGGTATATTGATGCGCGTGCGTTATAACTTTGCGTGAAATTTATATAGTCCACCGCGAATACATGTACATGTACATGTGTTAGCACGGCGGTTGACTAATTTTTTGCGGGATTTAAACCGTAAAGTGTGAAAGTTTCTGGGGCAGAGCCCCAGACCCCGATGGGGGAGCTTGCAGCGCTCCCCCACACCCAGGTGCCCCGGCCGCTAGACGAGAGTGCCGGGTGGAAATACTGTAGTAGAAGAGCCATCCAGTAGTGAATGTCTGCCCCCCCCCCCCCCCCCCCCCCCCCCCCCCCCAGGTTTATTAACCTTCCGCCGCCTATGCACAAGGCCGAGCTCTCAATTTACAATTGTGGTCTGTGGCACTTTCAGTTAGGACCTACATCAGGTGACCAAATGCATGTTCTATTTGGTGCCTTACATGTATGCCTTACAAGCCACAATGAATTATTCATTGAGCAGCTACACATATTTATTCCTTCCATCTGATCATTGCTGTGTGGTGATTGACCCAACTAGCTGATAGTGGTACATACCATCATCAGAGCTTACAGGCCCAGTGGATAGATGGTATGCTACAGGGAGAACCTCATTAGAAAGCCTACAGCCTAAACCACATGGGTTAGAAGACTAACGCAAAATCGCCATGTACCGGTCACGTGTGAGCAAAATAATGATCGATCAAGCCTAGTACTACTAGCGGTCCAGTAACGTATTCCTTTGGTGATTAAAAAATTATTATTTTTAAAAAGTATTTTCTAGAACCACGGTCCTCTATAACTCACTACCGATTGAGTTTACTAACAAAGTTAGTCGTGTCTCGGTTACAACACTAGGTTAATACACGTGTACATCAGTACAATTGCAACTAAAAATACCTCTTTAATTGACATATCTTCGTACCACTCAAAATTCAGATCCAATATGCGCAAATACGCCCACGTACTATTAAATATAATAATACAATTTTCGCCGGAAGTGAATTGCCATGTGGCATGGCAGACGATGGACTACGCAGGCCCGTTTTCGGTAACCGTCACTTAGACGATCCATCGTCCGTGTTTGAGCATAATGCTTGGTAGGTGGGCAACAGGTGGTTAATCCTTAAATAGCTTTGTTGCTTGTGTTCCCGAAGGGATGACGTACAATGGGACGAGGAGCAACAGGTACTAGCGGAGCAGAAAGTAAAAGACAACTCTTCCGTGCCCCTCCCCGCTGAACAAGGAGGTGGGGATGTGTTCGTTATTCTAATTTGTAGAGTTGTTTGAACGAAGCAGCTGCATGAAGCCCAATTCTTTTACCGTAGAGGTCTACGAGAGGGAAGCGGGAATGCGTTGGACCGAATTCTATCACCAACACCAGAATAAGTGAGAAGGGGAAGGCTCTCTTGAGATTAAAAGCATTCCATCCAGACTACCTTCCCTTCCACGGGGGTGAACCAAGATTCTTCAAGGATCGTCACTGGCTATTCACGGAGTTTCCAGAGCTAATGCAAGCAGCCCGCTCTGTCTCTGAAGTGCCGGAGGAAACCCAATCACTCCCATCAGAGCGGGACGACAAGTTTGTTATATTCGAGGTACTAGCAATATATGCTAAATGCGTGGCGCGCAGTTCAACAACGTGACACGTGTATTCATGCACACACGCACAGGTTGGGTGTGGAGTGGGTAACTCTGTATTTCCCATACTGCATACAAACAGGTCCGTTGGTTGTAATTGATCGCAACTAAACTGCCTTGTACGCATATACTATCTCTTCCCTCCTCCTACCCCTTCTCCTCTTCCCCCTCCCTTTCCCTCATCACTTCCTTCTCAGGAGTCCAAACCTTTTTGTCTACTGCTGTGACTTTGCACACAGTGCTGTTCAGTTGGTCAAGGTATAGCCCTTTTGTGTACCATCATGCTGTCAGCAGCATTCCTTGCAATCCCATTGGTCATCAGGAGCACGAGCTTTATGACACCAAGAGGTGCCACGCCTTCCAATGTGACATCACCGACTCCTCCCACCAGCTACCTGTGTTGCCAGGGTCTGTGGACATTATGATAATGATCTTTGTGTTGTCGGCCTTGCACCCAGCAAAGTAAGCTGTCCTGTCCTGGACACACAGTCTACCGTTGGTCAAACGTGTGTCTTGCCACTCCCCCCAAAACTCCGCCCTCCCTCAGGATGCAGGAAGCTGTGAGCAGGCTGGTCTCCTGCCTAAAGCCTGGAGGACTTTTGCTGTTTAGAGACTATGGAAGATACGATATGGCTCAACTGAGGTTTAAGAAAGGTTGTGCATGTGATGAGATGCATGTATGTGTGTAGATCTACATGTATGTGTATATGTTATGTATGTATGTATGTAATGTATGTATATAATGTATGTACGTATGTATGTGTATGTATGTATGTATGTATGCATCCTCCCTACAGCATGGCTGCTATTGTTCTATCTGTAATAAAGATATATCTGAGAAGTCATAACACCCAAAAACATGGTCAACATGCAAGGGCTACCCACCCTCTCACCCACCCTCCAAGGGCTACCCACCCTCCTAGTGACTTTTCATGCCCCGTCCCTCTATGTTCCTTTACTTCAAACTCTATAAAAGGCATTAAGATACATCAACACCACAAACACAAGGAACAAGCTGGTGAAACATCTACCAACCAGTACACCCAATCTGTGCTGTGCCCAGCCTCAGATTGCCACTTCAGGTCTACATGCGCTAAAGGAGTTAAAATCCATCTCCGTAAAACACATCTTTGGTCAAAAGCAGATGTAGATGCTGTAGAACTTTGAATGTTGTTAGCTTGGTGATATATGTGTTCTCAACTATGTCTAGTCTCTTCCTCCAAACGTGTTATACTTGTATAATGCGATGGCATATTATTATTATTATTATGTATGTATGTATGTGTGATGTGTCATTGTGTGCTTGCATTACTAAATAGTACCTTGCTTCTTTAGGTCAGTGTTTGTCTGAAAATTTTTATGTTCGAGGTGATGGCACAAGAGTGTACTTCTTTTCTGAAGGTATGTTGTCCCACAAAGCTGCAAGTCACCTCACTGTATGGCCACCTCCATCACCTCACTGTATGGCCACCTCCATCACCTCACTGTATGGTCACCTCCATCACCTCACTGTATGGCCACCTCCATTACCTCACTGTATGGCCACCTCCATCACCTTACTGTATGGCCACCTGACCATGTATACGTATTCCCCACTCGTACATGATCACTTCTCTGCGTCTGCTGTGTATGTCATACCATGTAACTTTGTTAAACTGTTGTATCATTTCCACCATCCCCCTCCCCCCCACACGTATGTAGAAGATGTCTTCAACATGCTGACTCGCGCTGGTCTTGCAAAGGAGCAGCTGTACGTGGACCGACGTCTCCAGGTCAACCGGGGTCGGCAGCTCAGAATGTACAGGGTCTGGATCCAAGCCAAATTTAGAAAACCCCTTGCGTGTGTTTAGTACCGTCAGAGGTCATCTATATATGATCTCTGGTACCGTGTCTCTTTTGTCCTTTGACAATAAAATTCACGTAACTTTTACATGTAATTAGCTTGTGGGAAACAACCCGACGTATTGTGACGTCATCCACGTGCAGATAAGGGCCCTGCTCGTGGGGTTAGATGCGGTTTAGTCTACGACACTTTGCAGCGACATTGAGCGGTACAGTGCGCGCGACGAAAGTTACTCCCAAAATGAGCAGCAGCAGTGGTGAAGACGTTCTAGCGCCCCTCAGGAAAGCAATACAGGAGCAGGTGAGTGGCAATACCTTAGACCTAGTCACCCTGCGGAGACTATTAAATGCAGCGTTTCACCGATCTTACTAGGACGAAGTGGTGTATCGTCTTAAATTGGAGAACAGGTCTGCGGTGGAGGTGGAGAGGGCCCTTACAGAGCTCAAGGCGCGAAAGAAGCTGCTGGAGAACAAGGAGGAAGAGCTCTCTGGAAAGAAGAAGTTCGACCGAAGCGGGTTGGAGGATCTGGTGAAGAGGCGCTTTTTCTTTGGACCTGCCTTTTCTATATACGGAGGTAAGTAGATGTACAAGCGGGCAGTCTCTATAAATTTGGGCGCCTCCTACACCGCTGGGGATTTTTCGTGTGATGAAGGGAGGGGGAGGAGGTAACTTTAATAATCATTGTTTTGGCTGTTATAAGCTTGCCAGTTTATACGAGTGCTGGTGTATTGGAGCATGGAGTGATACGTGTCTATTGGGGTATAGAGGGTGCTCATCTATTGGAGTATAGAGGGGTGCTCATCTATTGGAGTATAGAGGGGTGCTCGCCTATTGGGGAATGGATAAGGCTTGAAATTGGTTGTGCCAGTGTTTAGGGTTGGAGTGTGTGCTTAAGAGTTAGTTCTTTAATAATGAACGGATTGGTAAACTGGTGAGATCTAGTTCCCAGCCTACTTCCTCTTATGAAAATGAATGAATGGGTTAAGTATTCTGCACACACACACACACACACACACACACACACACACACACACACACACACACACACACACACACGCACACACACACACACACACACACACACACACACACAGGGGTTGCCGGCCTGTATGACCTTGGACCCATGGGATGTGCCATGAAAGCCAACCTCCTCTCACTGTGGCGTTCACATTTTGTCCTGGAGGAGAACATGTTGGAGGTGGACACCACCATACTGACACCAGAGCCCATCCTCAAGTAAGGACTCCTTATATGGGTGCATGTGGGCAGTGTGGGTGGGGGGAGTGTTGCAATTATGCATATACCACCCCCACCCTCTCCTTAACCACCATCTCTTGGTTCACCATATCATCCTGTACCCTGCCCCCATCATATGCACTGCAAGTGGTTTAGCAGGGTGTGGGGGCGATCTCTTACTGGCTTTGATGGTGTTGATATGTCCACTGGACACACTCTTTGTTGCTCCATCGTCTCCAGGACATCAGGGCATGTCGACAGGTTTGCTGACTTCATGGTCAAAGACTCCAAGACTGGGGACTGTTATCGTGCAGACCACTTACTGGCAGAGCACTTGGAGAAGCTGTCCAATGATCCCAAGTACTCAAAGGACAAGAAGGCTGAGTACGATCTGGTTATGCAACAGGTAGGCTGAGTCTGGGGACCAGGTACTATGCATGGCAGTGACTTGTTTTATGCTAAAATAGGGGTACGATATACATTATAAGGCATGACCGTCTTAAGATATAGGGCAGGGCCATCTTAAGATATAGGGCAGGGCCATCTTGAATATTTAAGTGTAGATTGTTATACCGTGTTGTGATGAGTGAAGTGATCTTTATAGCTACACTGTATGTAGTCACTAACTAGTATGAGTGGGTCCCTGTTGCAGTAATCTGCCATGGTATTATCTGTTCTTCATCATTCCAACGTCCTCACCTAAATGCTTCCCACCTTCCCCACCTCCCTCACCTCCCTCACCTCCCAGGTGGACAACTACAAAGAGAAGGAGCTGACAGAGCTGTTCAGGAAGTACGAGGTGAAGGCTCCTGTGACTGGCAACCCTGTCACCGATCCCGTCTACTTCAACCTGATGTTTGCAACGTCCATCGGGCCAGGAGGCCAGATATCTGGGTATGTCTGATGGGAGGGGCCACAGTGAAGCCACTCTCATCACGTGATCATCTGTGGTTCCCTTATACCCTCCTCTTTTTGACAGTTTTTTGAGGCCTGAAACAGCCCAGGGCATTTTCGTCAACTTTAAAAGACTGCTTGAATTCAACAATGGGAAGTTGCCATTTGCTGCTGCTCAGATTGGCAAGTCGTTCCGGAATGAGATCTCTCCTCGCTCAGGACTGCTCAAGGTGCGTGAGTTTGAGATGGCAGAGATTGAGCACTTTGTGAACCCAGACAAGCGAGACGACTTCCCAAAGTTCTCGACCATAGCGGGGGTTAGAGCGACCTTCTTGTCGGCATGTAACCAGGTTGATGGCAAGTCTGCTGAGGAAATGACATTTGGCGAAGCCAATGGATTGGTGAGCGGAGCACTGAATATTGTACCATTGCTCAAATTAAGCGATATCGCATCGCAATTTACGATGCAATTTTTGTCATTTTCGATACAGATACAAATTAGATATTGTTTAGCACCATTTGCGGCATGACAGTAATATGTACATAATTTTAACTTGTGCGCTTTGATGTAGAGAGCTCTATTGAAGCACATGTTTTGCATAAACACGGGCCAATGTGTATCACACTTTGTTATACTCACACCACACACATGAATACACACACACAGCACCTCATAGCCAATGCAACCCTTGCATACTACATGGCCAGGATCTATCTGTACATGGTCAAAGTGGGAGTGGACCCTGCAAAGCTGCGATTCAGGCAACACATGAGCAATGAGATGGCGCACTATGCCTCTGACTGCTGGGATGCTGAGTGCAAGACTTCCTACGTAAGCCATTGAGCCCCCCACCCCACCCCCCCATCCAAGCTGAGCTTCTGTTATCTCTGTTGTGTTATTGTTATTGTTCTGTTTTGTTTGCCCATGTGGTTAGGATTATATAGTGTCTGTCTTTTTGTGTTGCCAAATTATTTTGACTTAGTCTGTTATCTTTCTGGCTCTAAATATTCCGTGTTTAACATCAGTTTCTCCTCTTTCCTTCTTACCTCTCTCACCCTCCCACATCTCTTCCCCCCTCTTCCTCAACTGTTTCCTCTCCTCACTTCCTGGTAGGGTTGGGTTGAATGTGTTGGCTGCGCTGATCGTGCCTGCTATGACCTCACCTCTCACTCGCGGGCCACCAAAGTAGACCTCTCGGCCAAGGAAGACCTTCCAGCTCCCCGTCAGATAGACGTGGTGGAGGTGGTGCCAGACAAGGGGCTGATAGGGAAGCAGTTCCGCAAAGATGCCAAGGTCATCACCGAATTGTTGGCTGGCCTGTCAGGGGAGGCAGTGAAGCTGGTGGAACAGGAGCTGGCTGAAAAGGGGTATGGGCTGTTGGTGGACTCTCCTCCATCATCCTGATGAGTATCCCTGTGTGTGTGTTGTTCCCTTCTCCCTTCTTTTACATATCAATGCAAGCATCGCACTGCTTTTGCTTGTCCTGGAACGTCTTATAAACCTTCGCTTAAATTTTCTTAGCACAAGCAAAAGAAGTGCAGAAATGTAGTACTAATTATAAAATATGAAATAAGAGGCAGTCGGATTTTCAACACTTGATGTCTAATGTCCTGGGCATGCTCTGCTTTTTCAGCATTCTGTTTGGGCCGAAGCTTTGAAGGCCCAAGACCTTTCGCTGCTCTTACAGCAACTTGTGATAGGCAAACCGCTGGGACGAGTTGCTGTAAAAGCAGCAAAAGGTCCAAGACCTTCAAAGCTTCGGCCCAAACAGATAAGGACTTAGTACTACAACGCTTCTCAAATGGTGGAGCACACCCAGTTTATTAGACTCTTTAAAAAAAATAAAAATCATTTTGTCGTGAATGTTGCATACTCCCAGCCAGAAAATCATAAAGAAAGCACCTCTCATTTGTTCTCATGTAGTAGAGTGCTCCCGTATATTACTGTTACTAATACCCTATCCTGCATTTTTGTGGGTATCTGATTGAATATGTTTCTCTTTCCCTCAGTGGTGGATGTTGTTCCCTCGGTGATAGAACCCTCCTTTGGAATTGGACGCATACTGTACACGATCCTGGAGCACAGCTTCAGGGTGAGGGAGGAGGATGAGCAGAGGAAATGGCTGGCCCTGCCCTCCCTGGTCGCACCAATCAGTTGCTCTGTCCTTCCCCTGAGCGGCAATGAAGAGTTTGTTCCATTTATCGCCAAGATAGGTGAGGAGAGGAGGGGGAGGAGGAGGAAGTTTGTCTGGAATGGTGCTTTCTAGAAGTCAGACTCATCAAGATGTGATGTTGTACTACACTAGAAACATGCTCACCACTTATTAGTACTGTATGAAGTACAGCTGCTGTGAATTCTCATCAACTAGCCTCAATCAGTTTATACATTTGTGTCAACTTATTCTAGGTCAGTACTGTATGGATTTCACCAGGTGGAAGAGGAAGTGGTTGAAGGCAGGACTCACAGGAGACTCTTGCACTATAGCACCATCAACAAGTCTCTTCACAGCACCAATGTGGTATGGCAGTTGTTGGATCTGGTGAGAAATTTGTGTGACTTGGTTAGGCAGCTCAAGGAATGAGCTGAAATCAAATGGTATAATATCTCCTCTACTTCTCCACCCATCTTCATCACCTTCCTTCCTCCTCTACTACATGTATCTAAGAGGTTCATGGGCTGGTACAGTTGATGTCTTTGCATACAATCTTCTGGGCCACCCTGATGACATCACTCCTAACTGAGGTGGAGCCATGGCATCTGTGGGATAAAAACACTAGGGTTCAAGGTACAGTGATTAAGCTATTGGAGGGGGTGGGGTTACAGCATCATGGCTTCTCTCCCCAGCCAAAGCTGATGCATTTCCTGCTGAAGCTGACACAGAAGCCATGCCATGGTGATGGATCCCAGTGGCAGGAGTCTTCATGGCCCAAGCAGATTGGTCACTACTAGTGGGAGCAGCTTTCTGGACCTTGGGGACAAGCTTCTCTTGGGCTGCTCCTACTTTGCCCCTCACATTGTGACTGTCAGTGCAACATGAGATGGGACCAATTGTACATGTACATGTATATCCGGTTTTTTTTATACACATTTTTGATGCGTGTTATAGGCAATATTTGGCACTTGTAAATATGAGAAGTCTGCAACAGAACACAACATTTTTGAACAAGAATACTTTTTGATAAAACTAAGAGAAAAATACCAAAATGTTTAAATCTCCAGCTCGTCGTCTTTATTTTAAATGCACAGTTAGTGTCCTTAATTAGGACACACATTTTTGAACTATATTGCCATGATGAAGAAAAAATGACTTTGATGCAGCATATTATAATCATGAACAATGGATATTCAGCATTACTTTCATTCCCACGACTTGGAAATCATGTGTGGGGTCCATGCATTAGCAATTGTAGTTTTCCTAGTCAGTAAGCAGTTTGTACCATATAGGCATTGCTGCTGTCACCTTGCAATACAAGAAGTAACTATTCTATGGTACTGTTTGCCATTCAAGCATTACTGATTCCAACTTGATGCCGTCAGTTTACTTATGAGGATTTGACAGATGGCTAAGATAAATTTATTTTAGTCATGTGACCCATTCTACATATGATCAATGATAATTCTAGCTTACCAAGATGATGCCATTATTTTTATACTTCATCATCATCCTTATGTAAGGACCGTGCACCTTCAATAAGGATGATTGCAAATTAAATGTTGATTAACTTCAAATACGAAACTTTCATACTTAATTTACTTATACCGTTTTGATAATCACTAGTATAATTTGTTAAACAATAACTGTAAATGTATACCAGTACAACAAAGACAAAAACACATAAAACATTAAAAAGAAAAAGAAAAAAGTTAGACTGAGGGTATCTTACCCAAGGCCATGTAATTGGGTGGTGAAGTGATGACCAGGCCTGCAGCACAAATGCACATAACAGCAACATGAGTGGTAGCATTGTGGAGTCAAGTTCATAGCCAGCTCACTACAAGAGAATAAGGCTTTGCTAGCTTGTAATTGGGTGAGATCATGTCTGCTAGTCTCTTGTAGAAGGTTGAACTGCACACTCATGTGCCATTAATATTACTCCAGTTGCAGAAAAAACCAATGGTGCAAAGACCCCATGCTCTACTTCTTTAACCCCTTGACTTGCCCATTTTTCTGATTCATGTCTACAGTATTAAGTCAATGTAGTGGTAGCTAGAAGCATTAGTGTGGAAACCTTTGCATCAAAATACGCATCCTGACTAGATTCTAAAGCCCCCTCAAATCAAGACATGCATCGCCATCCGTGTTGGCAGATTTATGACGAAAGCCTTCACCATTCATTGATAGTAGGTTCAATATCATGGCAACATTATCTATAGCTAGCTGAGGCTAGGCAGCACTTGGCCTAGCCACATTGTACAATCTCCATAAGTCCCCAGGCCATATAGTACAGCTTCATTTTAATGCTGCATGTGATTAGTGGACTTTAATATACCTATGGACATCTGAAGGAGAGATGGATCAGATAGGCATGGGAGGTGCAGACAGAACAAAGCCAGAGAGCAATGAACCCTTGGAAGGAGAACATTGATGTTTGCGGGAAGGGGAGATGTACCTGTAACAATCAGTTAAGACTTACCAGTAATCCTACATGGTGTATTTGCATTCATATATATATATATATATACCCAATAACTCATACCAAGAGACTTGCCATTGCTCCCAAGTGTCAAGCAATGATTGCAAGGCAGCCATGATTACTGTTTTAAGAAGTGTGTGAGGTTGTGCATGTTCCTTTATCTTTGGGCCTTGGGAGCTACACCTGCATGCTGCCATACCTGCTTCCAGTAAGATTGGTGTATATTGAGCAGTTATGATCTGGGGAAGGGTTGTGGTCGTGCACACCTGATGTGCCTGATGACAACTAATGTGCCTGTGTTACAATTGCAAGGTTGTGGGAGAAAGAAAGTGACAAGCTTTGGGATGGGTGTGTGTTCATTTGTTGTTGAGTCATTGGTGTGTGGGACACTGCAAAATGTGAACCTTTTGTTGTACATCTGCCCTGTATAGACACAGTGCTTTATGGCCTTATATGGACACAGTGCACCATGACCTAATAAGGATTTTTCATGACCTTATATGGACATAGTGCTTTATGACTTATATAGACTCAGTACTCCAGGACCTTATATGGACAAATTTCATTTTGACGATGTAGCTACCTTACTAATCCTAGGATTACATTACATTTAGCAGATAGTGTATTGGATTACATCAATAGCACATAGAGTACAAGATATAGCACACAAGGGATCAGCTAGCAGGCCAGCTGGATCTTGCCTGGATATCCCAAGGATTTTCTTTCACCAAGGTCAGGCTTAGTCTCCCATATATGTCCTGCCTCAACCCAGCTTCACTGGAGGCTGAGCCCACTGCCAACCTCCTGCTGGTATGGATTTTATAAAGATCTAATCAAGACCTCTTCACACCATAGACCAACATGGGATTCCCTACTCCAGCATGAGATGCCCATGCCATGGCCATACTATGATCCATACATGAGATTCTCCTGCATATGTGATACTCCAACATGACACCCTCTGTCCGTTTACAAATTAACAGTTTCTGATATAACCCGCAACATCTTATAATAACATACACACACATACGCAAATACACATACATGTATGAACACACACACACACACACGAACACACACATATATGCACACACAAACACACACATATACAGACATATACACATATGCACATACACACACACACACACACACACACAAAAAAAGACAATACACAAAGATCCATGGCTCCAGGAGAGAATGTTATTGACAGAGATCAGGGATGGTACCACCCTCACCAGCAGTGGGGCTGGTAGGAGGTCCTCTAGGCAACAGCTGTCATCCAGTGACCTTGAAAAGGTAAACTCAGTGCCATTAAACTCCTTGACTGTATGTAGTCAGATTTACAATGTGTAAGAAGTACGTCACAGACAGGGCATAGAAATACAAGAATATTTCAAATTTTGTTTCCATTTACTTAGAAATTGCACCTTATTATATGTTCACGTATCATTAGAAAAAAGTTATTTACAGTTTTTTAGGAAAATCTCAGAATTACACCTACAACATTCTCAACACACCTACAATTAATATTACGTACAGTTTCTAGCAATGTCTCAGAATTACACTACAACCTAATCTCCACACATCTACATATTAGGAAGTCTTATCAGTACATCAGCAATGTTTGGACGATTATTCTTATCTCTTGCTGTGCAGTTTTCTATCAATATTTTCATATTTGACCAGGAGAGCTTTCTGATAAGTTCTTGCCTTCTTTGTACTTCAGGAAACTGACCATGTGCCATTTCCAGCAGAAGAATGCCATAACTGAACACATCCATTTTGGGAGATTGCAGCTCAGGATCAAGGCTCTCAGGAGCTGCATATGTGGCATTGCCAGGGCCCTCTGTAGCCACCTGGCGGGCAAAGTTGCATGACCCAAAGTCTGACAACTTGGTCTTCCACATGTCTCCTCCTAACGGCTCAAGGAGCACATTGCTACTGCTTACATCTCGGTGAATGATGGCATCTGGCTTCATCAAATGCAAATAATTTAGGGCTCTAGCAACATCAGTGGCAATAGTGCACACTTGTTGACGTGAGAGGGTTACCTTGTTCTTTGTCTTATCTTCCAGCACTGCCCTTAGAGAGGTGTGCATCAGCTCTGTTAGGATGACACACACTTGATCCATGGTGGCTCCAATGAATAGTACTATGTTAGGATGACGTACCAGTGCAGACATGTTCATTTCTCTCATGAACAGCTGCTGGTAGTGGGGAGATAGGATTGCACCATGAAGGAGTTTAGCAGCCACCTCAAGTCCACAGAACTTTGCTGCCTTCACCACACCCCATCCTCCTCTGCCCAGCTCCTTGTCAGTCAACACAATATCCTCTTTCTTTACAACCCATGTAGGGGTATTGGCTTTATCAAGCTGTTCTTGCAGGTCTTTGCACTGCAAGGTCAGGTGCTGGATCTGCTGCTCTGCTCCTGTGACCCTTTGCTCCAAAGCTGTATTTGTTTGCATAAGCTCTGCTATTCTGTTATCAGATATACGTGCACGTTCCTGCAACATTGCCACAGTACCTTCAGCTTTGCGGGCTCTCTCCTCCAATGCCACTACTTTGGTATTAGTAGCAATGACATTCTTTTCAGCAGCAATGGCCTCCATTTCCACCACTTTGGCCCTCTCTTCTGCTACAGAGGCCCTCTTCTCTGCTGCAGCAGCCCTTGCCTCTGCCAATTTTGCTCGTTTTTCTTGTGTTTTGGCTTTCTCGTTGGCAGCAGACGCTCTCTCTTCATCAATAGTGGCCCTTCTTTCTGTAGTTCTAATGCTCTCTTCAGCTACAGCAGCTTGTTTTAAAGTGTCGGACAATCTCTGTTTGACAATAGCACACTCTTTTTCAGCTATAATGGCTCTCTGCTCAGCTGCAGTGGCTTTTCTCTCTGCAGCAATGGCTCCGTCTTCTGCCAATGCAGCTCGTGTCTCAGCTGAAAAATAATGCCATGGACTGGTGTAGCAGAAATTTTCCGAATATAGCAAAGATGACACTAAAATATTTGGCTGTTCCAGCGTCAAGTACACCTTCTGAACGTGTTTTTCCCAATTGAAGCTAATCCTTGACAGAAAGAGGTGCGTGCATGCATGCATGCATGGAGAATTGAGGCATGCGCGCAGACAGGCTTGAAAGGATTTTGCTTTTACGCTGCAAAAAGAACTGAAGTGCCAGCCCTAATTTCCATTCTCACCTCCTTAATTCTCTTCAGGCTGTTTCCATTATGTCCATATATATTCTTCTTTGTATTTATCCGTTGAATCATTGCTATATATATGATTGCATCTGGTATCAGTAGAAAGCCGCATCTATATACATGCAAACCGATGAGTCAATGACCAGCAGTGCATGCGGAGTTATATACGCTGGCAATACACACGTATGCACGTTTTGACCGACTAAGACCGTCTGCCGTGACCGGTAAGTATGAAGTGGCGGTTTTTGACGGTTCAAAACTGTCCGTGACCGTGCCGGATAGGTTTCAAACGGCCTGCCCGTGATCGTGACCGTATGGAATGGTCACGGCTATCTCTAGCCGTGACCGTGACCGCCAGAGGTCTATTCCGGTCAACTGGCCGTCCGTGACTTCCTCCAACCGGTCAACCGCGGCAACACTGGTGTAGCCTCTGTAGGCTGGCTACCTCACGCTACTTGCCATCATTAGCTGAAGCCACAATGCTGACAACCTACTTGTACTCTCGTGGTGCGCACTCATTTGAAATACCCAACACTTACACAAAGGCCTTGTCCGTCGATACCTCGTCACCAATAGTTGGGTAGTTCCAATGAGTGCGCACCACGAGAGTACAAATAGGTTGTCAACATTGTGGCTTCGGCTAAAGATGGCAAGTAGCGTGAGGTGGCCAGCCTACACGTACCAATCGTAGAGGTGGTCTAAGGAGCAGGGATAGTAAGTCGACATACGAAACTCTACATATACGACGAGGAAGAGTTTACGCTGAGAACGAGATGGTGCACGGAAAGGTTTACAAACAAAAATTACAACAGTATGCGATTACCAAGCGTATTGGTAATGGCTAGCGCATGCGCGCTAGGACCCTGCCAGTGTATACCAGGCCCTGTTTTTCGCCCCCGCAACTTATAAAAACAGGGCCTGGGGACGAGGCTAAAAATACATATGCCAGACATCAATATTTAACATGAACACTAGTAGCATACAAAATAACATCTACCATCATACATGAGTACAATTACAAACACATCATAACCTACAATAACCAACTCCCATAGCTTACCTCCTGATATGGTATGATTGGTATTCACATTGTTTGACCAAATAAAGGAAAGGAATAACAAAATGTCATATAATGGTCACATCATAAAATACTGACACAATACATTTAGCATTTTAATGAACCACAACATGTACCATGTTTTTTTTATAAGTAATGGCGGGTTGGTAGATGAATGTTTTTGTGGTCGTATCGTATTAGCATGTCTGACCGCAATCATCAAAGTTTATCGGCGTTTCAATTTACAAGTAAGTCAAGTAAGTCTCGCTGTTGCAATTGCAACGGCAACCAAGCAAAATGCACACGTTGCGTGTGTGCGAGAGCGAAAAAGCCATGTACAAATTGCCACTTATCAAATCATGGTTACTGTCAAAACAAAGTAACAGTTTACCAATCACTCTCTCAGCCAAATCTTTTCCAGCCACAGTTACAGATTGACGTGCAACAGCTGCCTTCCTGTCAACCATCTTGCCAGCTGTCCGCGACCTCATGTAGCAGTCTGTTAGAGGATCCGGTTAATGCCAACAACAGCACTTCTCAATCTCCAGAGTCTGTCACAGCTCTTACTTGCACTGTATGCCATCGTAATGTCTCCCTGACGAAGGCAGGGGTAACTCGAATACATGGCCCAACAAATTCACGCTGCTCTGGCTCCCACAAATCACCGGCCGCAAGTAGCTTTCAGTCTGGTCTAACCGGAAATGAGCCACCACCTTCAATATCGCCACCTGAAATTCTTTCTTCCGCAAGGACGCCTTTCAAGCTGCTGAAGTGGATTCCTCGTGCAGCTAGAGACCAAGGTGCCACTAAGCTGGCATCCATATTATCATCAGTTGTAGCAACCAATAACAGTGCGTCATGGGATCGCCTTCTCCGTTTTGGTACTCGTGCTTTTCATGTCCCTGCCAGAGGTGCTACCCATGTTTCTTTGGCTACCTTGGTGATCTCTCACATAAAAGACGAGTTAGACCCCACAGCATATTTGCCTAGACCAAAGATGCCAAGACGGAAGACACGTGATCCGCTGGTGCAACTCGCCTCTCGTGTGTCAACCAAGATCGAGGAAGGTGATTTCATTGGTGCTGTTCGGTTGTGTGTGTCTGAGGACACTATTGCACCTTTCAATGACGCCACCCACAACGCCCTCCTCCAAAAGCATCCAGCACCGCCTCCTGATAATTGTATTCCACCTTTGCCTGACAATGAATCCACCTTGTTTTCCATCCCTGAAGAGGAAGTGGCAAGAGCAATCAGATCTTTCCCCAATGGCTCTGCAGGTGGTCCAGATGGTCTTAGGCCACAACATCTCAAAGACCTGACTGGACCTTCAGCAGGCAGTGGAGGTAAATCACTGCTCACAGCCTTGTCTCTCTTTTCCAGCCTAGTAATCCAGGGAAAGGTTCCTACCTCTATTCGCCCCTTTTTCTTTGGAGCAAACCTGATTGCTTTGGAAAAGAAAGATGGGGGCATACGGCCTATTGCTGTTGGCTGTACTTTACGCCGCCTTGTTGCAAAAATTGCAGGCAACAAAGTCACTGATAATATGTCATCTCTACTTGCCCCGCGGCAGCTAGGTTTTGGCGTCAAGGGTGGAGCAGAAGCTGCAGTTCATGCTGCCAGACAATACCTACACTCTCTACCACCTGATATGCTACTTCTAAAGCTAGATTTTAGCAATGCTTTCAATTCTATCCGACGTGACAAGATGTTGTTGGCTGTGAAAAAGCTAGTACCTGAGCTCTACCCCCTGGTGCACTCAGCCTACTCCTCTCCATCCTCTCTATTTTGGGGAGATAAGATCATATTGTCAGCAGAAGGTGTACAGCAGGGAGATCCTCTAGGCCCTCTCCTCTTCTGCCTCACTCTACACAACCTGATCTCCGAACTGACCTCTGAACTCATACTAGGCTATTTGGATGATGTCACCTTTGGAGGTAGCCTTGCTGATGTCTCCCGTGATGTCCAGAATTTTGAGCTGGCAGCAAAGCAGCTTGGCCTAAAGCTGAACCATACAAAGACTGAAGTTATCACTAATGACCCATCTGTCCATTCTGACATGCTACTGCTTTTTCCCAATGCTCAATCCATAGATCCTCGCGATGCCACCTTACTGGGATCCCCAATTGGTGATATCAGTTCAATCACTGCTGCAATCTCAAAGAAGAGAGGGATACTAAGTTTAATGGGTGAGAGATTGCAGCACATTTTCTCACATGATGCAATCCTCCTACTCCGCAATGCTTTTGCCATCCCAAAGCTATTGTACCTACTGCGGACATCATCCTGTTTTCTGTCACCCACTCTGCAATCCTATGATGATGAACTTCGAAAAATTCTTTGTTCCATCACAAACATCTGCCTTGGTGAAGCAGCCTGAACCCAGGCCACACTTCCTGTTCGTTTTGGGGGCCTTGGCATTCGGAGTGCTGTACAGCTAGCACCATCAGCTTTCCTTGCTTCTTTGCACAGCTCTCAGGACCTTGTTAACAAGATCCTACCACCACGTCTCCTTTCCACAGACCTGCTTCACAAGGACACAGCAATCTCTGTGTGGTCACAGGGCCATCAACAATCTCCTCCTCAGGAAAAAGCATCTTTTTCGCAAAAGGCATGGGACTCTCCAAGGGTAGAGGCAGTCTCTGCAGCTTTGTTAGACCAAGCTTCTGATGCCATCACTAGGGCTCGCCTACTGGCTGTCTCCAGGAAGGAGTCTGGTGCCTGGCTTCATGCTGTCCCTAACTCTTCACTGGGCCTTAGAATGGACAATGAGACGATTAGGGTGGCAGTTGGTCTCCGCCTTGGAGTAGCTCTATGTAGCCCACATTCTTGCCAGCATTGTGGTGCAGCAGTTGACCAGTTTGGACTTCATGGTCTCAGCTGTCGGTTTAGTACTGGTCGTCATTATCGTCATGCTGCTCTAAATGAAATTATCCATCGAGCCCTGACCACCTCCCACATCCCATCCAGACTAGAACCCACAGGCCTAGACCGCTCTGATGGGAAACGTCCTGACGGTATCACCATGGTTCCATGGAAGAACGGGAACCTTTTGGTTTGGGATGCCACCTGTTCCGACACCTATGCCCCATCTCACCTGGCACAGTCCACTATGGTAGCAGGTGCTGTTGCCAGTCAGGCAGAGGACCGGAAAAAGGTCAAATACTCTTATCTGGATGGACACCCGGGCATATGTTTTACCCCTATTGCCTATGAGACATCAGGAGTAGTTGGTCCTCTTTCCCAGATCTTCCTGAAGGAGCTAGGTCACAGGCTCTCAGCCACAACTGGTGACACAAAAAGTTACAGCTACCTGCTCCAACGTCTTTCAGTGGCTGTACAAAGGGGCAATGCTGCCTCCATCCTAGGAACACTTTTTTCACCTTCTTTTACTGACTTTTAGGGTGTGTAGTTTTTATAGTGTTTTATAACTTGTGTCATTCATTGTCATAATGGTTTTTTTTCTGTAAATAAAATTAGTGTGAAAGACCACAACATACATGTAGAGAAACAGAAAGGATTAACAGAAAAGTAATTCATATGCATACATACATGGTTGTAAATACATTAACCTTTAATCTGCGTGAAACGATCCTGAATTCAGGATCGGTAAAATCCTGAATTCAGGATGGTGAGTTCTGACGTTTATAACAACCATTGCAGTGAAAATTAAAATCATTAAAACATAAAAGCTGTTTGTTTCAACAATGGTGCACACATTCTATAGCATGAAATAATTTTTATCATCTAGAAAGCTGCCCAAACTTCAAGGATGCATAAGCACGTTCGTTGCTCCCGCGTACATAAATTAAATGATTAGCATTTTATAGTTTGTAATGCCTACAAAGAGCATTGAGCATATCAATTTTACTCCTTTTCACTACTTATTGGTGGTAGCACCTCCAGATTCTTGGTAGAACTTGTATTTTTATCAAACTTGTACACAAAATAACAGAAAAGGGTAATTTATTATCACTGTCCGAGCATCCGCCACTTCTTTTTATGTGCCAACAGTACTGGTGACAGCATTTCTACCAATGCCAGGCATTTCTGCATCGCTCTCAACGACAGAAATGCTTTTTTATTTTTATTTTGCAGAGGCTAACCATTGTACCACCCGCTCTGACTCGGTTCCCTTAGTCCGCCTTGAGTTAATTCGATGCTCGTACCTCCTGTGTCCCATATTGTTTAATTTGCTTATATGGCTCTCCTTACAGATCTTAGTAACAGTTTCTATCTTGAAAGTAAGCTTCCTGCTCTTTCCTCAAACTTATACCCGACTTTGATGGTAACCGCGGCATTATTTTTGAACGAAAAAGTTAATTAAGCCTAAACATTGTTTTTTCTAAAAGAAATAAAGATTTGAATGACTAAAATGAATAGTGCTGTTTAGATGAAAGCCTACAGAAGCTAAATAAAATTAAAAAATCATCAATACCATTCGAATTTATGTCGATACGAGCGGCGTAAAGTCATCCTTAATTCAGGATTTCCATCCTCACTTAAGGATGAAAATAGATTAAAGGTTAACGTCCTAGTGGAACATTACCACAACAATTTTAATGATAAATCATTTTATTGTGGAGCTACATGTACCATTGTCTTTCCTCTATTTACTTTTGCTACAAATTTGAAATTTGATTGTAAATATACATGTACATGTAGTGTGCATTGCACAGCATGGTATGAACTTCGTGCTGAGCAAGTAATTATAATATTCTTTATAAAATGCTTGCAATAAGGAAATTCTTCTGAACTTCCTGCTTGCCTATAGGATTGATCAGAAATCGTACATTTGTGCAAAATTATCCACATGCATTTGCTAAAAGGCATTTTACATAAATTCCAACCAAAATTACTTCTATTGGGTTCCTGATGTACACAATCGTACATCCCCAAAGCTGAACTGTTGGTTTGCTTTGCTCTATTGCTCCATCCTCCTACCACTCCCCTGGTGCATTGACTGCACACATGCATATGCATATGCTACTCATGAATGGAAGGTTATAAATGCCCCTTTCATGATAAAGATTTTGTGCACAGTGGTTGTCATGGTTCCCATGATAAAAACATATGCCAAATACAAATACACAGTCCTGTTCCCATGATTGTAGACATGTGTTATCACATTATAGATTATTGGGCTACCCACTGTAGCATACAAAATAACATCTACATCACAGCTGGTGAGTACAATGACAAACACATCATAACCTACAATAACCAACTATCATAACTTACCTCCTGATATGGGATGATTGGTATTCACATTGTTTGACCAAATAAAGGAAAGGAATAACAAAATGTCATATAATGGTCACGTCATAAAACACTGACACAATACATTTAGCATTTTATTCTAACTGGTTATATCATAAAATACGCTTAGCATATTTATCAAACTAGAGAAACAGAATGACTCAAAAGGATTAACAGAAATACATATGCATGAAAGGATTAACAGAAAAGTAATTCACATGCATACATGGTTGTAAATACATTAACGTCCTAGTGGAACATTACCACAACAATTTTAATGATAAATCATTTTATTGTGAAGCTACATGTACCATTGCCTTTCTTCTATTTAACAAGTAAATCAAAAACTTCTCTATCGAGAAAGTGATTGGTGGGATGTAGGATTGGTGGTGCAAAAAGCAAGGAAACAAGGTACAGTGTGTTAAAGTGAGGTTTGGTAGGATCCTACAACTTACAGTCCTGAATTTGCAAATGAAGAAGCCTATTTGCAAATGTAGGACTGTTAAAGTTGTAGGATCCTACCAAACCTCACTTTAACACACTGTACCTTGTTTCCTTGCTTTTTGCACCACCAATCCTACATCCCACCAATCACTTTCTCGATAGAGAAGTTTTTGATTTACTTGTTCCCCTAATTTTTTTTCTCTGCCAGGAGTGATCATGGCTAAGGCAAGGCTTTTTAATTTTATGCAATTAACGGAGCGCGCGCGTACGTTGCTTGGTTTCAAATTACTAATGGCAGCTGCTGCGTATCAGTGAACAATACATGCACACGTAGCTGTAGATAAGCGTGTGGAAAATAGCAATCTTTATATGGACTAGTTCAGTTTTAGGTGTTGTTTAAAGGAACAACTATTGCTTCTATTGTTGTTTGGCAGCGTATCACCACCGCGATTTGTCGGAATCGAGTGACACGTGCAGCTGTCGAGGTGGCCGTATAGGACCTTAAGGTAAACATATATAGGCTTTGCCGGAGGGTATTGCAAAGGGTTTCTGGGTATTGTATTAGTCCAATCCACTCACTGAACTGCGTAGAATCCGTTTTGGGGTTGGGGTTGGAAGGAATAACTACTTGAAGCATACTGGCAAATTAGAACCGGGCCCAAAGTACCGGGTCCAATGTATCAGGCTTCTATCTTAACCGCGTTAGTCGATTCACTAAACCCCAATTGGTATATCGTAGATAGTTGTAGCTTTAATTTGAACCAAAAGATACAGGTAGAGGGGCCCCCCCAATTTGCAATTATTTATTGCTTGTGGGGACTTAATTTGACTCTTTATGTAAGAGGGAGGGGTCCCTCACCCTCCTCACTTTCTTTTTTTACTAAATAACGGATGTAACCAACACTCCATGAAATGGAATAAAAAGGGGAGGGTAAGGGAGGGGGAACCCCTCCCTCCTTAAAGAACACTGTTACATGGTGGTAAGGTTGATGAAAGTTGCATTGTATGTATGGTTAACGCTAAGATGTTGTTGATAGGCCTACCTATATAGTTCTCCTTGCTAACCGAAACGAGCCGTTTTCTTTGGCTTGGTCCTTTGCTGAATTATTAGAACCGCCTGTGCTGCAGCTGTGTACGTTAATTGTGGTAGCCTGGCAACAGTAAATTAAGACGCTTATGTGACGTCATATTGCATACTGCTAGGCAACCCCGATAATGAATTGCACCTGCTCGTGTCATTTCACGGCATTTCATCACCAGCTTACAACTGTAGGTCTTATTTGTATGAAAGGGCCCGTTTGGAAATCAAATGCTACTTTTTGAAGCTAATCTCGTCTTCTTACGACGTTCCTGTCGCGAGTTATACATGATGAACGGAAGACGACGGAGGAGGAGGAGGAGATGAACAAAAATTAAATGGCGGAATTTTGGTACCGACTTGTCACTCCACGTAAACGGCACTGTTTAGCGAAGCTCACGTTATATGTGCATATCTGTCATGTTTGTGATGGATTACATGCGAGCTGGCGAGTAAAGGCAACGCTTCGTTACCGTTTTAAAACGCTCGATCGAAAACCACGCCCACGAAGCCAATCCTACATAGGACCCACTACCGTGGGTCCTGATTTTGCTACAAATTTGAAATTTGATTGTAAATATACATATACATGTAGTGTACATTGCACAGCATGGTATGAACTTCGTACTATGAACCATCATGTAATACAAAATAACATCAGCCATCATAGGTGGTGGGTACAATGACAAACACATCATAACCTACAATAACCAACTACCATAACTTACCTTCTGATATGGGATGATTGGTATTCACATTGTTTGACCAAATAAAGGAAAGAAATGTCATATAGTGGTCACATCATCATAATATACTTTTAGCATTTTTATCAAACTAGAGAAACTGAATGACTCAAAGGGATAAACAGAAATATTGCATACATGGTTGTAAAATATATGGATATCCTACTACAACAATGATCCAGAAATATATATATCTCCTAAAAAACAACAATTTCTATTAAGAATGCTTACCATTGTCTTTTAAGAATGTACTTTATAAATACATATATAAATGTGTACATGCAGGTCATAAAATGAACTTCTTGCTGCTACAACAGCCATATGTAGAGCATGCAATTTTCATGTTCTTTATAAAAGAAAACCATATTGAACTTGTTGGCAGGTTACCCAAAACGTATCCCACATTACTATACATAACTGTAACCTATGCCTTGAAAATATGTGTTCAGACATCATTTTAAGTGTACACTGGTTGGTATGTTTTCCATTATTATACCCATGTGCTATGTTCAAACAATAACTAACACATGACATGTGTCCATATATGACATGAACCATCATGTAATACGTCACACATGTAGGTGGTGAGTGCATTGACAATCACATCATATAAAAATACACTACATGTACCATGACCTACCATCTGATATGGGATGATTGGTAATCACATTGTTTGACCAAATATAGGAAAGGAATAACAAAATGTCAAATATATCAAACTAGAGAAACAGAATTACTCAAAAGGATTAACAGAAATATTGCATACATGGTTGTAATTCATGGATATCCTACTACAACAATGATTCAGTAATATGTAGATCCTAATAAACAAAAATTTCTATTAAGAATGCTTACCATTGTCTTTTAAGAATGTACTTTATAAATACATATATAAATGTGTACATGCAGGTCATAAAATGAACTTCTTGCTGCTACAACAGCCATATGTAGAGCATCCGATTTCATTTTCTTTATAAAAGAAAACCATATTGAACTTGTTGTTAGCTTACCTAAGTGTATCCCATATACCTATACATAACTGTAACCTATGCCTTGAAAATATGTGTTCAGACATCATTTTAAGTGTACACTGGTTGGTATGTTTTCCATCATTATACCCATGTGCTATGTTCAAACAATAACTAACACATGACATGTGTCCATATATGACATGAACCATATTGTAATACGTCACACATGTAGGTGGTGAGTGCATTGACAATCACATCGTATAAAAATACACTATATGTACCATGACCTACCCACTGATATGGAATGGTTGGTATTCACATTGTTTGACCAAATAAAGGAAAGGAATAACACAATGTCATATAATGGTCACATCATAAAATACTGACACAATAAATTTAGCATTTTAATGAACCACAACATACATGTGGAGAAACAGAAAAGATTAACAGAAAAGTAATTCATATGCATACATACATGGTTGTAAATACATGCATGTCCTAATGGAACACTGCCACATCAATTTTAATGATAAATCATTTTATTGTGAAGCTACATGTACCATTGTCTTTCCTCGATTTACTTTTGCTACAAATTTGAAATTTGATTGTAAATATACATGTACATGTAGTGTACATTGCACAGCATGGTATGAACTTCGTGCTATGAACCATCATGTAATACAAAATAACATCAGCCATCATAGGTGGTGAGTACAATGACAAAACGCACATAACCTACAATAACCAACTACCATAACGTACCCCCTGATATGGGATGATTGGTATTCACATTGTTTGAGCAAATAATAATAATAATAATAATAATAATAATACTTTATTTGGTAAATTTACACCAAAAAGGCAAGTAATGGCATTAGGAAATGCACTTATAAACTGCCTAAACTATTTATAAGGGAATAGTTTACAAAAGGGGGTAAGGTCAACATGACTCAGATGAGCTTTAAATGCACAGACGGAGGATGCAGACACCACTGAGTTGGGCAAAGAGTTCAATAAAGGAAAGAAATGTCATATAATGGTCACATCATCATAATATACTGTTAGCATATTTATCAAACTAGAGAAACTGAATGACTCAAAGGGATAAACAGAAATATATATAGATCCTAAAAAACAACAATTTCTATTTTTAAGAATGCACTTTATAAATACATATATAAATGTGTACATGCAGGTCATAAAATGATCTTCTTGCTGCTACAACAGCCATATGTAGAGCATCCGATTGAAAATTATATATTTCTATATGTACATCTTTATAGAAGGACATACTATTTAAATGTATGGCTTTTTAAAAGAACAAAATATTATGCACGATGTAGGAAAAATCTCTATGGCATTACCATCAGTTCAAACTATGTTTAGAGAGGTGCAAGATAAATATATCACTGGTGGAAAAGCAAGGATACTACCCCCCCCCCCCTTCCCCCCATCCCCCTAAAAATGAACTAAATTATATGAATTTCTCTTATGCTGCTGCCTGCTTATAGGACTTGATAGTAGTAATGGTTAATTCATGTGGCAACAATACCCATCCGCAAGCCCCATGTTGAATAGTGTTTATGTGTTAAATGCTACATGTACATGTAGCATTTAATTAACACATAAACACTATTCAACATGGGGCTTGCTGATTGAGGTCATCAGAGATTGTTCCCATGTCTTAGACATCATTGTTAGTGTCAAGGTATCCATACATATGCCAGACATCCATATTAAACATGAACACTAGTAGCATACAAAATAACATCTACCATCATACGTGTACATGTAGTTGGTGAGTACAATGACAACATGTGTACCATGACCTACCGGCTGATATGGGATGATTGGTATTCACATTGTTAAACCAAACAAAGGAAAGAAATAACAAAATGTCATATAATAAAATACACATGTACTTTTAGCATCTTTATCAAACTAGAGAAACTGATTGACTCAAAAGGATTAACAGAAATATTGCATACATGGTTGTAAAACATGGTTTTACTACTACAACAATGATTCAGAAATATACATATCCTAAAAAACAAAGGAATGCTTACCGTTGTCTTTTAAGAATGTACTTTAAAGTGTGTACATGCAGGTCATAAAATGAACTTCTTGCTGCTACAACAGCCATATCTAAAGCATGTAATTTTCATCTTTTAAAACCTTATTGAACTTGTTGTTAGCTTACCTAAATGTATCCCATATACCTATACATAACTGTAACCAATGCCTTGAAAATATGTGTTCAGACATCATTTTAAGTGTACACTGGTTGGTATGTTTTCCATTATTATACCCATGTGCTATGTTCAAACAATAACTAACACATGACATGTGTCCATATATGACATGAACCATATTGTAATACGTCACACATGTAGGTGGTGAGTGCATTGACAATCACATCATATAAAAATACACTACATGTACCATGACCTACCAGCTGATATGGGATGATTCGTATTCACATTGTTTGACCAAATAAAGGAAAGGAATAACAAAATGTCATATATATCAAACTAGAGAAACAGAATTACTCAAAAGGATTAACAGAAATATTGCATACATGGTTGTAATTCATGGATATCCTACTACAACAATGATTCAGTAATATATAGATCCTAATAAACAAAAATGTCTATTAAGAATGCTTACCATTGTCTTTTAAGAATGTACTTTATATAAATGTGTACATGCAGGTCATAAAATTAACTTCTTGCTGCTACAACAGCCATATATAGAGCATCCAATTTCATTTTCTTTATAAAAGGAAACCATATTGAACTTGTTGTTAGCTACCTAAATGTATCCCATATTACTATACATAACTGTAACCTATGCCTTGAAAATATGTGTTCAGACATCATTTTAAGTGTACATTGGTTGGTATGTTTTCCATTATTATACCCATGTGCTATGTTCAAACAATAACTAACACATGACACGTGTCCATATATGACATGAACCATATTGTAATACGTCACACATGTAGGTGGTGAGTGCATTGACAATCACATCATATAAAAATACACTACATGTACCATGACCTACCATCTGATATGGGATGATTGGTATTCACAATGTTTGACCAAATATAGGAAAGGAATAACAAAATGTCATATATAATAAAATATACATGTACTTTTAGCATCTTTATCAAACTAGAGAAACTGAAAGACCTAAAGGGATTAACAGAAATATTGCATACATGGTTGTAAATATATGGATATCCTACTACAACAATGATTCAGTAATATATAGATCCTAAAAAAACAACAATTTATATTAAGAATGCTTACCATTGTCTTTTAAGAATGTACTTTATAAATACATATATAAATGTGTACATGCAGGTCATAAAATGAACTTCTTGCTGCTACAACAGCCATATGTAGAGCATCCGATTTCATTTTCTTTATAAAAGAAAACCATATTGAACTTGTTGTTAGCTTACCTAAATGTATCCCATATACCTATACATAACTGTAACCTATGCCTTGAAAATATGTGTTCAGACATCATTTTAAGTGTACACTGGTTGGTATGTTTTCCATCATTATACCCATGTGCTATGTTCAAACAATAACTAACACATGACATGTGTCCATATATACAATATACACAAAATAACATCTACCATCATAGGTGGTGAGTACAATGACAAACATTATAACCTGCAATAACCAACTACCATGACCTACCGACTGATATGGGATTGGTATTCACATTGTTTGACCAAATAAAGGAAAGGAATAACAAAATGTTATATAATGGTCACATCATATAACACCGACACAATACATTTAGCATTTTAATGAACCACAACATACATGTGGAGAAACAGAAAGGATTAACAGAAAAGTAATTCATATGCATACGTGGTTGTAAATACATGCATGTCCTAATGGAACATTGCCACATCAATTTTAATGATAAATCATTTTATTGTGAAGCTACATGTACCATTGTCTTTCCTCGATTTACTTTTGCTACAAATTTGAAATTTGATTGTAAATATACATGTACATGTAGTGTGCATTGCACAGCATGGTATGAACTTTGTGCTATGAACCATCATGTAATACAAAATAACATCAGCCATCACAGGTGGTGAGTACAATGACAAAACGCACATAACCTACAATAACCAACTACCATAACGTACCCCCTGATATGGATGATTGGTATTCACATTGTTTGAGCAAATAAAGGAAAGAAATGTCATATAATGGTCACATCATCATAATATACTGTTAGCATTTTTATCAAACTAGAGAAACTGAATGACTCAAAGGGATAAACAGAAATATATATAGATCCTAAAAAACAACAATTTCTATTAAAAGATAGCTTACCATTGTCTTTTAAGAATGTACTTTATAAATACATATATAAATGTGTACATGCAGGTCATAAAATGATCTTCTTGCTGCTACAACAGCCATATGCAGAGCATCCGATTGATATTTCTATATGTACATCTTTATAGAAGGACATACTATTTAAATGTATGGCTTTTTAAAAGAACAAAATATTATGCACGATGTAGGAATAATCTTAATGGCATTACCATCAGTTCAAACTATGTTTAGAGAGGTGCAAGATAAATATATCACTGGGTGGAAAAGCAAGGAAACTCCTCACCCCCCCACCCCCACCCCTCTAAAAATGAAGCGAATTACATGAATTTCTCCTATGCAGCTGCCTGCTTATAGGACTTGATAGTAGTAATTATTAATTCATGTAACAACAAATAAATATCCATCCGCAAGCCCCATGTTGAATAGTGTTTATGTGTTAAATGCTACATGTACATGTAGCATTTAATTAACACATAAACACTATTCAACATGGGGCTTGCTGATTGAGGTCATCAGAGATTGTCCCATGTATTAGACATCATTGTTAGTGTCAAGGTATCCATACATATGCCAGACATCCATATTAAACATGAACACTAGTAGCATACAAAATAACATCTACCATCATACGTGTACATGTAGTTGGTGACCACAATGACAACATGTGTACCTTGACCTACCGGCTGATATGGGATGATTGGTATTCACATTGTTTGACCAAATAAAGGAAAGGAATAACAAAATGTCATATATAATAAAATACACATGTACTTTTAGCATTTAATTCTAACTAGAGAAACAGAATGACTGAAATGGATTAACAGAAATAGTTGTAATACATGGTTGTAATACATGGATATCCTACTACAACAATGTTTCAGAAATATATGGGACAGTGTCCAGCAAAATCGGGCTTGTGGGGTTATAATTTTGTCACTATAAAAATTGCATGTTACACTAAACAATACATCTTAGCAACCACAAAACCTTTTTTTAAGTTTCGTACGCTTGTTTCCACATTATCTCTCTATGTTCGCGTCCATTTTGAAGCTCTAATTATTTTCCATGGCGTCAGTGCAACGATCGCTAACACAACAGGTTAGAATTCCTCATTTCTCCACGTACGGGTATTGAAAACGCGTCAAATTCGGGTTGTACATAGAGAAGTCCTGTAGCTATTGGTTTGTTCTGTTCGTTAATTTCTATATCATCCGTTACGGAGATACAGTTGAGCAAACTACATGCACGTTTTCCCGCTTGATTCGCACCAATGATTCTGGCAAATCACTTCCCGCTCAGTGTATGAGGCGGTGATTATAACATTGGCGCGAATCAAGCGGGAAAACGTGCATGTAGTTTGCTCAACTGTATCTCCGTAACGGATGATACAGAAACTAACGAACAGAACAAATCAATAGCTACAGGACTCCTCTATGCACACTCCGAATTTGACGCGTTTTCAACACTCGTACGTGGAGAAATGCGGAATTCTAACCTGTTGGATTAGCGATCTTTGCACTGACGCCATGGAAAATTATTAGAACGCCAAAATGGATAAGAACATAGAGAGATGATGTGGAAACAAGTGTACGAAATTTGGAAGGAAAAGGTTGTACGGTTGCAAAGATGTGTTGTTTAGTATAACGTGCAATTTTTATAGTGATAAAATTATAATCCCACAAGCCCGATTTTGCTGGACACTGTCCCATATATATAAATTATAATTATAATTATTATAAAATTATAATTATATACTAAAACACCACTAAACTACCTATAGAATATGTAATAAACACAACACTTAAATCACACTACAGTTAATTAAACTTTAAGATGGGAGCCACCTGGAGAGGATCGCTGTTGCATTCGCTCTCACCAAATGCAGGTTGAGCCTACTGTACAGCTCAGACAGCACAGCTGATTTTGTTTTGCCCGATGTTATGGCAAGACGGGAGGCAAGCATTTTAAATGAGTCTATGGCTTCTTTTCCCCAAGCACCATACGACTCTGCAACCAGAGGTATACAACACCACCCCAAGGCTAGGGTTTGTATTCGGATAGTTGTAAAAGTACGGATTATTCGGATACCGACTATTTTATCCACTTTTCGGAATCCGGTATCCGGTAATTTCAAAACCGGATAATCCGGATAAATGATAAAAATTAAAACCGCTTATTAAAACTCCAGGTATTCAAACGAAAACCAAAATGGCGGATGAAGGGATTCAAGTGAAAGTATTCAAGACAGGTGATTTCGTACTTTGCAAATGGGAATGTCACGAATGTGACGCTGACGATGAAGGAAAAGAGTCTGAAGAGAACTCAGAGAAGTGGTTACCTGCGCGCCTCGGTAAGTGCAGCGACAACGGTAAATGGGATGTTTTTTGGCTGACAAGAAAAGATAGAGTTCTAGTCAGTGAATTGATAGATGGCGAACCGTCAATGTCTCATGGGGTTGTTCAAAGTGATCTGAGGCCGATTGATGAACGAAAAACAACGGTGTTGAAGGCAAAAGGAGTGCGAGGTGGAGGATCAGCGTGCTGGGCGTATTTCACTGAGCCTGTGCATAAGGATACTTTGAAACGTATCACTTATTGCTGCGTTCAGAACGAGAAGGGTGAACAGTGTAGCCAAGCTTTAAACGTTACTGCTGCTAGCACCGGTTCCATGATTAATCACTTAAGTGCGAAACATGGAATTTGTTTGCAGCAAGGATTGTCTTCCTCTGCATCAAGTTCTGCGGCTAGTTCCAAGTCTGTTCGGCAAGAGAAATGCGATGAGCTTTTTTCAAAATCTTACGCTAGGGAATCTACAGCATGGAAGAGTAAATTTTCTGCTTTGTGCAAATTTTTGACAACTGATATGCGGCCAATAAATCTTGCACAGGGTAAAGGCTTTAAAGAGTTTTGTGCTGTAATGGACCCCAGGTTTTGCATACCAAATGCAATAACAATTAATGCTCAGATTCTTCGTGAGTACACTGCAATGAAGGAACGAGTGTGCAAAGCATTGCAATTGGAGTGCCCAAGTAACATTCATGATCAGAAAATGGTATCTACAACAATTGATTGTTGGTCCAGGTTAGATCAAAAGGGGTTCTTTGGTGTTACTGCGCATTGGATAACGGAAGATTTCCATATGAGGTCAGTAACATTAGCTGCTGCTGCATTAGAGGTATTGCATAATGATAAAGATGAAGTTGTACATGAAGATGCTGATACAATTATTGTTTTTCTACGGAATATATTGAGCAGCTTTGGGGTTAAAGCATTCAGCATGACAGCTGATGGACCGACTGTGATGGACAAGGTAAGACGTGTGCTATATGACGAAGATAATACTTTTGGTCTTCGATGTCTGGCACACATACTACACAAGGCTATTGGGCACTCCCTAGAAACGGATGGTGTTAAAGAACCTGTAGCAGTACTTAGTGAAGGAGTGAATCATATTAAAAAAAGCAACATTGCATCGCAAGAGTTAGCGCTAATGGTTCGCAAGCTAGAACTGAAAAGTACACTTCATCCTGACCAGCCTGCTCCTGAAAAGTTAGTTGTGAATGTAAAGTGGCGATGGGGTTACTCAAGCAAAATGATACATAGATATTTAGAGCTGAAACCTGCTTGTGACATGCTGCAGGATAGTGAACAATGGGGTTTTAATGTATTATCTCTAACTCATAGTGACAAACATCTGTTAGAACAGATTGAATCCTATCTTGCTCCTATTGCAAAACAGATTTTTTCTGTTGAAGGGGAACATTATGTTACTCTGTCAACTGCAATGCCGAAGGTAAAGTATCTGTTAGAAAAAGCTCTCTTACCTATTCCCTCAGATGCACAGTGCATCGCAATAGCAAAGGCAGTATGTAAAGATGACATATACCAACGTTATGTAAGTCTGTATATGGACACCAATGATCTAGATGACCTTACACATGGCTTGCTATTTGCTGCAGCATATCTAGATCCACGTTTTAAGTCATTTGAACCTTTTATTAATGTAAGCGATCGAAAAGATTCAATTACCTTTGCAGAAAAGAACATAAAGCTCTATCACAAGAGCCTTTTACAACGGGATCAAGTACTACCAACTGAATCATGCATAGCTGAACCACTTTCAAAAAGGGCAAAACATGTGTCTTCAGCTGATGATGACTTCGCCACTTTCATGTCAACGAGTTATCAAGGCGAAGGAAGTTCAAGTTCTGGAACATCTAAGGTTGATGCTTCAAGAGATTTGACTAAAGAATTGGCCCAATACTCAAAGATTGCTGCACAACCTCTTAAGGATGACCCTCTTGACTGGTGGAGAGTAGAAAGAAAACGATTCCCTGAGCTTGCCAAGGTTGCAAGAGTGGTTCTTGCTACTCCTGCTACGAGTGCTCCGACAGAAAGAGTATTTTCAAAGCTTGGACGAGTTTGTGCTAGGGAAAGAGCCCACATGAATCCCATCATGGCTGATGCAATAACATTTCTCGCTAGTAATCGCACTTGGAAATGAGTGTATTGTGTTATTGTGTACTGACTACTGAGCATGCATGTTGTGATTTAGAGTATTCATGTAATTTGATGTAAATTGATGTAATCCATATTTTATCAGTGTAATTTTATGTATAGGCAATATAGCGCAAATTAACAATACCACATAGAATTATCCGGATAAATCCGAATTATCCGGATTTCGGAATCCGTTCGTATTTAAAGCGGTATTCGGTATCCGGATAATAAACTTGTCGACGGATATAAAGCCTACCCAAGGCATTGCATTTGGGGTCATTTTCCATGTGTTTGCGCTCTTCAGTGGACAACGCAGCTGCCCCAGCTGACAATCCCGCTACTGATAAAACTTTAGGATTTAGCGGTGATGTCACTGAGATATCAAAGGCAGCTGGTTTACCAAGGGCCCAATTGGGTAGCAAAATGTCTGCGGGGCGTGAGTGGTCATGGTCTGAAGTAAGGTTGCTACTTTGCTTAGGCACTATCGGATGCCGCGGCACGGCAGCCTAATGGAGGGTCCGTATCCGAATGATCCGAATAGGATATTAATTGCAGGCAATTATGGTTTTCACGTGATAGATCTATAGAAGCATGTGGTATACATGTAGCCCAAAGGTGGTTTAGACTGATTATTGCTGATAAGCAACAATAACAGTTGAATAACCAGCTGTTATCCCTCAAAAGGAAACAAAATTCATAGCTGCTAAACCTACATGATCTTCAACCAAAAGCCAAACAAAAAGAAATGAATTCACCAATGAGCACTTTCAGGGCTACAAGCTCTGTGTACATGTGTTCTATATGTGTTATCCTAGCAAGTTGTCCTAGCAAGTTAATTAACCACAAAAAGGACTAGGTTACAGCCTACAAAACATCACAAAATGATTTGTGACGTGATTGTGATTGAATAAAATTGTTAAAAAAACTGTATTAAGTATCCGAATTTTGATCCGAATAGCTATCTAAAATTATCCTCCGCGGATATCCGAATGGTGGGGCAAAAATAGCCTTTAGCGCTCAACCCTAGACTTGCTACCCATCTCCACCTTCACACCCAAGTGGGCTCTACGGCAAGTCTCCACCAACACATTGCGCAGATGGTTGTGACGGATGACCACGTCTCCTCCTTTTTTGCATGTTGTGGCATGGTGACCAAGGGGATCTAATGTGCTGTTTGGGCATAGGGCACACTGGGAACCATTAGAGGTGTCCAAACCAAGCCACCACTTGACAGCTACCTGGAATACTGAAGGCTCAAGATGAAGGCCGAGACCTTCAGAAGGGACTACAGACAGCCATGAAGCAGCATGTGGGGAGGAGACAGGCAACAGACGAGCCTTATCAGCAACAGAAGAAGCAATCAGGATGCTATTGAACTGATGGATATCAATCTTGCTCGAAAGTTGCTTTTGATGGACTGGAGATGAAACTAAACCATCTGTCTGAATTGCATCAGAAGGAGATACAGTTGCATTAAATGTCTGTACTGCATGAGAGAGATGGTGATCTGATATGGAGCCATAGCCAGAGGAGCATAGAGATGCAATGAATGCTGCAGGTGAGTGGTGGGACAGAGACCTCATGCCCAACCCTCCTTTGCTTAGGCTTAGCTGGGCTTGCTACCAGGCAACATCAGTTGTATCAACTGCAGTGCATGATGAGAAACATCTACGAACATCTTCATCAAAAAGCTCAAGAGAAGCCATAGCAAGTGAAGGAGGAGTGGCACGGGCTAGATGTGCAAGCCGACAGAACTAAAAAACAACAATTCCTATTAAGAATGCTTACCATTGTCTTTTAAGAATGTACTTTATAAATACATATATAAATGTGTACATGCAGGTCATAAAATGAACTTCTTGCTGCTACAACAGCCATATCTAGAGCATGCAATTTTCATCTTTTAAAACCTTATTGAACTTGTTGTTAGCTTACCTAAATGTATCCCATATTACTATACATAACTGTAACCAATGCCTTGAAAATATGTGTTCAGACATCATTTTAAGTGTACACTGGTTGGTATGTTTTCCATTATTATACCCATGTGCTATGTTCAAACAATAACTAACACATGACATGTGTCCATATATCCCCCCCCCCCCCCCCCCAAAAATTTTTTTTGGGTGAGTACAATGACAATCACATCATAAAATACACTACATGTACATGTATCATGACCTACCAGCTGATATGGGATGATTGGTATTCACATTGTTTGACCAAATAAAGGAAAGAAATAACAAAATGCCATATAATGGTCACATCATAAAATACTGACACAATACATTTAGCATTTTAATGAACCGCAACATACATGTAACATCTACCATCATACATGTAGGTGGTGAGTACAATCCTACAATAACCACCTACCATAACTTACATGTGCCCCCTGACATGGGATGATTGGTATTCACATATACAGACACAATATATTTAGCATTTTAATGAACCACAACATACATGTAGAGAAACAGAAAGGATTAATTCACATACATACATGGTTGTAAATACATTAATCTTTATCTGCGCAAGTATTCGTTCCCCAGGGGGAACGTAACTGTTGGCCCCCGAAAATCAAGTTTTTCAAAAATGACAAAACTAACACATTAGAACAAAATTATGATTACAATTGAAGGTTTGTTATTCAGAGTGTGGAACTCCATGTTCCTGATGCCAGTCCATAAATCGAGATCCCCTTTCTGACTGCATACCACAGGCAGTAACAATATAGCCATCTGTTGGCCGACTGCATGTCACACAGTAGTAATGCCCGTTGTTGATGGTATCCTATCAACAACAAGCTGGAGTGACATGTCCAACCACATCTGGAGCCTCATCTGAGTCTGAAGATTCATCATTACTAGCACAGGGAAAAGTTATAAACGTCCAGCCTGGATTTTTAAGCTAGTTTTTAACAAAAACCATCTGGAATGCAGCAAATCGCGTAAAAACCATCCTGGGATTGAGCGTCCAGGGTGGAAATAGATATGGTTCTACCCTGGTTCTGTCGAACAAAAAACCATGTTGAGGTAACAATTATATTTATACTTCAACATGGGTTTTGTTCGACAAAACTAGCCCGCAGGGTAGAACAACATGGATTTTATACTATTCCCACCCTGAACGTTCAATTCCAGGATGCTATTTGGATGTGCCTAAAAAATCCAGGCTGGACGTTTATAACTTTTTCATCAGCTTCACTATCGTCCTCGCGAGTGAGGCTGCGCACGTTCCATGCACTTTCACTTGGTGGCTTGTCCCATCTTACTATCCACTTTGTAGCGGGGCCTGCTCCTTCCTTCCGCACTATTTCACTGCGCATTTCAACCTTTGAAGCCTGTTTGCCAAACTCCTGTCTTGCACCGAGTATTTTCGTTGCTTTTGCCTTCACCCGAACACTGATGCTCAAACAATTCGCTATCGAGAATAGCATAATAACAGCGACAAACGGCAACGAGCCCAACGTCGAAAATCAAAAATGAGGTCAGGCGGACAAAGGACTGAGTTGTGTTTATCATGTGCCAGCTAATCGATCTATTACTTATTGTCGAACGAAAGTTACAAGCTATCAAACATGCGTTACCCCTGGGGAACGAACGTTCCCCTAGGGTAACGCGTGATCATGTAAAGATTAATGTCCTAGTGAAATATTACCACAACAATTTAATGTATTGTGGAGCTACATGTACCATTGTCTTTCCTCTATTTACTTTTGCTACAAATTTGATTGTTAATATACATGTACATGTAGTGTGCATTCATTGCACAGCATGGTATGAACTTCTTGCTGAGAATGTTCTTTATAAAATGATTGCAATAAGTAAATTCTTTTGAACTTCCTGCTTGCCTATAGGATTGATCAGAAATCATACATTTGTGCAAAATTACCACATTGATACATTCCAACCAAAATTACTTCTATTGGGTTCCTGATGTACACAATACCACAACCCCAAAGCTGAACTGCTGGTTTGCTTTGCTCTATAGTTCCACCCTCCTACCACTCCCCTGGTGCATTGACTGCACACATGCACATGCATATGCTGTAATGCTACTCACGAATGGAAGGTTATAAATGCCCCTTTCATGATAAAGATTTTGTGCACAGTGATTGTGGTTGGAATAGTAAATTTGGAAATATTTATATGGTGTTCCTCAATCAAGGAAAATTGTTTATAAATTAACCACAAGCAGTTAATTAACTGATAAATGTTGTTAAAAGTTCTAACAGCTAAAGAAGACATGCTGGTGCAATAAAATTAATGTAATTTTTTAATTAATGGTTAACTACTTATAAAAGTCTAAAACATTATTATTGTTAATCAATGTAGGGTGGGTAATTAGTCAAAACTGTACTTCTTCCATTTAGAAGTTATTTAAAAATGAAATGTTGATTTTTTTACTTTCATTGTATCTTGATTTAATGGTTTGAATTCATTAATAAATTCAAAAAGAACATTCAAAGTATTGTTGGAGCTTTTGGTGCCTCTAAACAAGTTATTGATTACGTGTTATTGGGTGTTAATCGATTTTTGTTAATTTTGATTCCTTTGATTAACTATTAAATTAATATAAACAAAGTAAAAATTGAATGCTCTAGATATAACTCACTTTGTTCACATCAGCTCCTGCCTTCACAAGGATCTCCACTACAGCTGTGTGGCCATTTTGAGCTGCTGCATACAGTGGTGTCTGTAACATCAGAGAGGTGTCACCATCCATACTCCGACATCTCCCATTACAATCAGCTCTACAATGGCAGCTGACAGCAAACTACTACAAATAACAATATTTGGACATTGTACATAGTGGTAATGAACCACTACAATACAGTTGCCAAGAGCAAGGATTGGGATCATAGTTTTCTTCTCCAAATGCAAGCACAAAAGCAAAGTCTATTGCATTTGCTGCTTGCTCATTGAAGTGATCAGGGATGGTTCCCATATACACAATTGCACATCCCCAATGAGGGTCTACTGGTTTCCTCCATTGCTCCACTACACATCAGCATTGATTGTACATACTACATGTATCACCCGGGTCACCATGCCTGGGGCGTGGGCCTCCCTTCCTTCCTTTATTAAAATTTGACATAACCACCATGACTGCCTTTTGTGGTAAGCACAGTAGCATAAAAATATAGGTGGTGAGTTCAGCAAACACATCATAATCTACAATAACCAACTACCATAACTTACCCACTGTAACATTTTTTTTAACTTGCTAGCAAAAGTAAAAGGACAACACTAGTATCAAAACAAAATCAGAGTAGATCTATTGTAAATTTGTGATGAGCAATACAATGGTCAATGAGATGGAATAATTTGGCAGAGTACATTCCATACTCGTTCTACTTGGTTATGCAATTATCAAACTGTACACGTTAGACATGCACATACCTTATCAGCAACTACATTCACATTAACACCACGTGACAGAAGTCGCTGAACACCTCTCACATCTCCAGTTTCGCATGCTTGGACTAACTGTTGATGAGAAATACTAATTATATATTTTATAGTACACAAGTCCAATGTACAAAGCTAGTCATCATACCTTTGCAAACTTAATTTTATTAATGAATTTCATACATATTAATTCTTCCATCACTGCTGCGTGGTGATTGTCCCAGTAAGCTGATGGTGGTACATACCTGGACCTCATCATCATCAGAGCTTACAGGCCATAGGACAGATCCCATTAACCACAGGGGTTGTCCGTAAACCCTTCAAAAATATGCCAATTCTTTCATACACACACACACACACACACACACACACACACACACACACACACACACACACACACACACACACACACACACACACACACACACACACACACACACACACACACACACACACACACACACACACACACACACACACACACACACACACACACACACACACACACACACACACACACACACACACACACACACACACACACACACACACACACACACACACACACACACACACACACACACACACACACACACACACACACACACACACACACACACACACACACACACACACACACACACACACACACACACACACACACACACACACACACACACACACACACACACACACACACACACACACACACACACACACACACACACACACACACACACACACACACACACACACACACACACACACACACACACACACACACACACACACACACACACACACACACACACACACACACACACACACACACACACACACACACACACACACACACACACACACACACACACACACACACACACACACACACACACACACACACACACACACACACACACACACACACACACACACACACACACACACACACACACACACACACACACACACACACACACACACACACACACACACACACACACACACACACACACACACACACACACACACACACACACACACACACACACACACACACACACACACACACACACACACACACACACACACACACACACACACACACACACACACACACACACACACACACACACACACACACACACACACACACACACACACACACACACACACACACACACACACACACACACACACACACACACACACACACACACACACACACACACACACACACACACACACACACACACACACACACACACACACACACACACACACACACACACACACACACACACACACACACACACACACACACACACACACACACACACACACACACACACACACACACACACACACACACACACACACAGCCATATATGAATAATTCAATACAGACCAGTTCAGGGCTCATCCTCCCATGGTGAGACTAAATGCCCCTCAATATGATACACTGGCATAGGCTCATCACTTATCAGTTCCACTGCACTCAACCTTCCGAGCTTTTGTGGTGCTGATGACTGCAGTACATTTGATTTGATTTACATGCAGGTACAAATACTCAAAGCACAACTCCTTTTTTGCTCCAGAGTCTGACAACAGCATTCTGACAGTCTTTCTTGCAAGCTTTTTCTCATTGTAACAGTGACACAAATAACTTCTCATTGTTCAAGTTCATAACACCCCCAATCCTTATGCATAATTCAATCCCCCTCTCCCCATCACAGTTTGTCACACCATTTAGCACCCCACCCCCAAGTGCTGATGTTCTTTGTGGGACGACCCCACAAAGGTTAGATAAACTCTCAATTTATGGAATTTGCAAAGATAATAACAATCAGGAAAATCAGCAGCATTAGCGTGGCCACACCCACCAACACATGGCTAAGATCATCACCTTTCCTGTGCATCTGTCTGAGGATTATGATGTGGTCTGTGGTACTTATCAGTTAGGACCAACATCAGCTGACCAAATACATGTTCTATTTGGTGCCTTATGCCTTATAAGCCACAATTAATTATTCATTGAGCTGCTACACACTGGTGATTGACCCAACAAGCTGATGGTGGTACATACCATCATCAGAGCTTACAGGCCCAGTGGATAGATGGTCTGCTATAGGGAGGACCTCATTAGAAGGCCTACAGTCTAAACCACATGGGTTAGAAGACTAACGCTATTTTTAAAATCGTTTCGCGCCCATGTACTGGTCACGTGTGAGCAAAATAATGACCGATCATCTTAATCGAGCTCTAGTACTACTAGCGGTCCAGTCTTCTTGGCGATTTTTGAAAAACACTTTTCCAGAACCACGGTCCTGTCTCGCGCTGCACGACAAAGGTCGTTTGGGAACCAGATAACTATTACTCACTGCCGATTGAGTTTACTAACAAAGCTATTCGTGTCTCGGTTACTACACTAGGTTAATACACGCGTACATCAGTACAGTTGCAACTAAAAATACCTCTTTTTTTGACATCTTCTCAAAATTCAGATCCAATATGCGCAAATACGCCCCCGTACTATTAAATAATACAATAAAGTCCGCCGGAAGTAAATTGCCATGTGGCATGGCAGACGATGGACTACGCAGGCCCGTTTTCGGTAACCGTTACCTAGACGATCCATCGTCCGTTTTTGAGCATAATGCTTGTTAGGTAGGCAACAGGTGGTTAATCCTTAAATAGCTTTGTGGCTTGTGTTCCCGAAGGGATGACGTACAATGGGACGAGGAGCAACAGGTGCTAGCGGAACAGAAAGTAAAAGACAACTCTTCCGTGCCCCTCCCCGCTGAACAAGCAGGTGGGAGTGTGTTCGTTATTCTAATTTGTAGAGTTGTTTGAACGAAGCAGCTGCATAAAGCCCAATTCTTTTACCGTAGAGGTCTACGAGAGAGAAGCGGGAATGCGTTGGACCGAATTCTATCACCAACACCAGAATAAGTGAGAAGGGGAAGGCTCTCTTGAGATTAAAAGCATTCCATCCAGACTACCTGCCCTTCCACGGGGGTGAACCAAGATTCTTCAAGGATCGTCACTGGCTATTCACGGAGTTTCCAGAGCTGATGCAAGCAGCCCACTCTGTCTCTGAAGTGCCGGAGGAAATCCAATCACTCCCATCAGAGCGGGACGACAAGTTTGTTATATTCGAGGTACTAGCAATATATGCTGAATGCGTGGCGCGCAGTTCAACAACGTGACACATGTATTCATGCACACACACACAGGTTGGGTGTGGAGTGGGTAATTCAGTATTTCCCATACTGCATACAAACAGGTCCGTTGGTTGTAATTGATCGCAACTAAACTGCCTTGTACGATCTCTTCCCTCCTCCTACCCCTTCTCCTCTTCCCCCTCCCTTTCCCTCATCACTTCCTTCTCAGAAGTCCAAACCTTTTTGTCTACTGCTGTGACTTTGCACACAGTGCTGTTCAGTTGGTCAAGGTATAGCCCTTTTGTGTACCATCATGCTGTCAGCAGCATTCCTTGCAATCCCATTGGTCATCAGGAGCACGAGCTTTATGACGCCAAGAGGTGCCACGCCTTCCAATGTGACATCACCGACTCCTCCCACCAGCTACCTGTGTTGCCAGGGTCTGTGGACATTATGATAATGATCTTTGTGTTGTCAGCCTTGCACCCAGCAAAGTAAGCTGTTCTGTCCTGGACACACAGTCTACTGTTGGTCAAACGTGTGTCCTACCACCCCCAAACTCCGCCCTCCCTCAGGATGCAGGAAGCTGTGAGCAGACTGGTCTCCTGCCTAAAGCCTGGAGGACTTTTGCTGTTTAGAGACTATGGAAGATACGATATGGCTCAACTGAGGTTTAAGAAAGGTTGTGCATGTGATGAGATGCATGTATGTGTGTAGATCTACATGTATGTGTATATGTATGTATGTATGTATGTATGTATGTATGTATGTATGTGTGATGTGTCATTGTGTGCTTGCATTACTAAAATAGTACCTTGCTTCTTTAGGTCAGTGTTTGTCTGAAAATTTCTATGTTCGAGGTGATGGCACTAGAGTGTACTTCTTTTCTGAAGGTATGTTGTCCCACAAAGCTGCAAGTCACCTCACTGTATGGCCACCTCCATCACCTCACTGTATGGCCACCTCCATCACCTCACTGTATGGTCACCTCCATCACCTCACTGTATGGCCACCTCCATCACCTCACTGTATGGCCACTTGTTCTCTGCGTCTGCTGTGTATGTCATACCATGTAACTTTGTTAAACTGTTGTATCATTTCCACCCTCCCCCTCCCCCCCACACATGTAGAAGATGTCTTCAACATGCTGACTCGCGCTGGTCTTGCAAAGGAGCAGCTGTACGTGGACCGACGTCTCCAGGTCAACCGGGGTCGGCAGCTCAGAATGTACAGGGTCTGGATCCAAGCCAAATTTAGAAAACCCCTTGTGTGTGTTTAGTACCGTCAGAGGTCATCTATATATGATCTCTGGTACCGTGTCTCTTTTGTCCTTTGACAATAAAATTCGCGTAACTTTTAATTAGCTTGTGGGAAACAAAAATTCAACCCGACGTATTGTGACGTCATCCACGTGCAGATAAGGGCCCTGCTCGTGGGGTTAGATGCGGTTTAGTCTACGACACTTTGCAGCGACATTGAGCGGTACAGTGCGCGCGACGAAAGTTACTCCCAAAATGAGCAGCAGCAGCGGTGAAGACGTTCTAGCGCCCCTCAGGAAAGCAATACAGGAGCAGGTGAGTGGCAATATCTTAGGCCTAGTCACCCTGCGGAGACTATTAAATGCAGCGTTTCACCGACCTTACTAGGACGAAGTGGTGCATCGTCTTAAATTGGAGAACAGGTCTACCGTGGAGGTGGAGAGAGCCCTTACAGAGCTCAAGGCGCGAAAGAAGCAGCTGGAGAACAAGGAGGAAGAGCTCTCTGGAAAGAAGAAGTTCGACCGAAGCGGGTTGGAGGATCTGGTGAAGAGGCGCTTTTTCTTTGGACCTGCCTTTTCTATATACGGAGGTAAGTAGATGTACAAGCGGGCAGTCTCTATAAATTTGGGCGCCTCCTACACCGCTGGGGATTTTTCATGTGATGCAGGGAGGGGGAGGAGGTAACTTTAATAATCATTGTTTTGGCTGTTATAAGCTTGCCAGTTTATACGAGTTCTGGTGTATTGGAGCATGGAGTGATACCTGTCTATTGGGGTATAGAGGGGTGCTCATCTATTGGGGTATAGAGGGGTGCTCATCTATTGGAGTATAGAGGGGTGCTCGCCTATTGGGGAATGGATAAGGCTTGAAATTGGTTGTGCCAGTGTTTAGGGTTAGAGTGTGTGCTTAAGAGTTAGTTCATTAATAATGAACGGATTGGTAAACTGGTGAGATCTAGTTCCCAGCCTACTTCCTCTTATGAAAATGAATGAATGGGTTAAGTATTCTGCACACACACACACACACACACACACACACACACACACACACACACACACAGGGGTTGCCGGCCTGTATGACCTAGGGCCCATGGGGTGTGCCATGAAAGCCAACCTCCTCTCACTGTGGCGTTCACATTTTGTCCTGGAGGAGAACATGTTGGAGGTGGACACCACCATACTGACACCAGAGCCCATCCTCAAGTAAGGACTCCTTATATGGGCACATGTGGGCAGTGTGGGTGCGGGTGGTGTTGCAATTATGCATATACCACCTCCACCCTCTCCTTAACCACCATCTCTTGGTTCACCATACCATCCTGCACCCTGCCCCCATCATATGCACTGCAAGTGGTTTAGCAGCGTGTGGGGGCGATATCTTACTGGCTTTGGTGGTGTTGATATGTCCACTGGACACAATCTTTGTTGCTCCATTGTCTCCAGGACATCAGGGCATGTCGACAGGTTTGCTGACTTCATGGTCAAAGACTCCAAGACTGGGGACTGTTATCGTGCAGACCACCTACTGGCAGAGCACTTGGAGAAGCTGTCCAATGACCCCAAGTGCTCAAAGGACAAGAAGGCAGAGTACGATCTGGTTATGCAACAGGTAGGCTGAGTCTGGGGACCAGGTACTATGCATGGCGTTGACTTGTTTTATGCTATAATAGGGGTACGATATACATTGTAAGGCATGACCATCTTTAGGGCAGGACCATCTTAAGATATAGGGCTAGACCATCTTAAGATATAGGGCATGACCATCTTAAGATATAGGGCTAAACCGTCTTAAGATATAGCGCAGGACCATCTTAAGATGTAGGGCTAGACCGTCTTAAGATATAGGGCAGGACCATCTTGAAGATTTAAGTGTAGATTGTTATACTATGTTGTGATGAGTGAAGTGATCTTTATAGCTATGTAGTCACAAACTAGTATGAGTGGGTCCCTGTTGCAGTAATCTGCCATGGTATGGACTGTTCTTCATCATTCCCACTTCCTCACCTAAATGCTTCCCACCTTCCCCACCCCCTCACCTCTCACCTCCCAGGTGGACAACTACAAAGAGAAGGAGCTGACAGAGCTGTTCAGGAAGTACGAGGTGAAGGCCCCTGTGACTGGCAACCCTGTCACTGATCCCGTCTACTTCAACCTGATGTTTGCAACGTCCATCGGGCCAGGAGGCCAGATATCTGGGTATGTCTGATAGGAGGGGCCACAGTGAAGCCACTCCCATCACGTGATCATCTGTGGTTCCCCTCTTCCCTCTACCTTCCTCTTTTTGACAGTTTTTTGAGGCCTGAAACAGCCCAGGGCATTTTCGTCAACTTCAAACGACTGCTCGAATTCAACAATGGGAAGTTGCCGTTTGCTGCTGCTCAGATCGGCAAGTCGTTCCGGAATGAGATCTCTCCTCGCTCAGGACTGCTCAGGGTGCGTGAGTTTGAGATGGCAGAGATTGAGCACTTTGTGAACCCAGACAAGCGAAACGACTTCCCAAAGTTCTCGACCGTAGCGGGGGTCAGAGCGACCTTCTTGTCGGCATGTAACCAGGTTGATGGCAAGTCTGCTGAGGAAATGACATTTAGAGAAGCCCTTGAATTGGTGAGCAGATCGAGTGAGAGTGATATTGTACCAGTGCTCAAATTAAGCGATATCACATCACAATTTACGTCATTTGCAATACAGTTACAAATTAGATATTGTCATTTGCGGTGTAACAGTAACATGTACATAATTTTAACTTGTGCACTTTGATATAGAGCTCTATTGAAGCACAAGTTTTGCATAAACACGGGCTAATGTATCACACTTTGTTATAATCACACCACACACATGAATACACACACACAGCACCTCATAGCCAATGCAACCCTTGCATACTACATGGCCAGGATCTATCTGTACATGGTCAAAGTGGGAGTGGACCCTGCAAAGCTGCGATTCAGGCAACACATGAGCAATGAGATGGCGCACTACGCCTCTGACTGCTGGGATGCAGAGTGCAAGACTTCCTACGTAAGCCATTGAGCCCCCACCCCCATCCAAGCTGACCTTCTGTTATCTCTGTTGTGTTATTGTTCTGTTTTGTTTGCCCATGTGGTTAGGATTATATAGTGTCTGTCTTTTTGTGTTGCCAAATAATTTTGACTTAGTCTGTTGTCTTTCTGGCTCTAAATATTCTGTGTTTATCATCAGTTTCTCCTCTTTCCTTCTTACCTCTCTCACCCTCCCACATCTCTTCCCCCCTCTTCCTCAACTGTTTCCTCTCCTCACTTCCTGGTAGGGTTGGGTTGAATGTGTTGGCTGCGCTGATCGTGCCTGCTATGACCTCACCTCTCACTCGCGGGCCACCAAAGTGGACCTCTCGGCCAAGGAAGACCTTCCAGCTCCCCGTCAGATAGACGTGGTGGAGGTGGTGCCAGACAAGGGGCTGATAGGGAAGCAGTTCCGCAAAGATGCCAAGGTCATCACCGAATTGTTGGCTGGCCTGTCAGGGGAGGCAGTGAAGCTGGTGGAACAGGAGCTGGCTGAAAAGGGGTACGGGCTGTTGGTGGACTTTCCTCCATCATGCTGATGAGTATCCCTGTGTGTGTGTGTGTGTGTGTGTGTGTGTGTGTGTGTGTGTGTGTGTGTGTGTGTGTGTGTGTGTGTGTGTGTGTGTGTTGCTCCCTTCTCCTCCCCTCCCAACAGGTCGTACACACTGCAGGCGGATGGGAATACGTTTACACTTCAATCAAATATGCTCACTATAAAGAGATATGAGAAGACCATACATGGTTTGTGACAAATGTGTTTCCTTTGTGGTTCTGCCACACCCTCTTAGACCCTCCCCACACCCTTCTCTAACAAAATTATGCTTCATAGTAATTCAGTAGTTTTACTCACTCACCCTTCACCCCTAATTCTATCACTGTTATTCATTTAGATAGTCTCTATGGCAACAGCAAAATGCTCAGATTTTGCGAATACATGTTGAAAATCTGATTGCCCATTACAGAGTTATAAGCCACTTAAGTGTTATATTTAGTTGTACATATCAAAGGAAGTGCAGAAATGTACTACTAAATATGATCTTATATATAAGAGGCTGTCAAATTTTCAACACCATGTCTAATAATGTCCTAGGCATGCTTTGCTGTTTCAGCATTCTAGTGTTTTGTCACGTTGTATAAGTCCTGATCTGTTTGGACCAAAGCCCTCACTGCTCTTACAGCAACTCGTGGTAGGCAAACGTTCTGGTACGTATCTTTCTCAACGCATACTTCCACTGTGACGAGTTGCTGTAAGAGTAGCAAAAGGTCTTGGGCCTTCAAAGCTTTGGCCCAAACAGAATAAGGACTTATGTAGTCAAACTTCACTAGAATGCTTCTTAAATGGTGGAGCACACCCAGGAGATTAGACATCTTTATTATCATTTTGTCGACATACTCCCAGAATATCATAAAGAAAGTACCTCTCATTTGTTCTGATGTAGTGTATTAATCTGTTGCATGCTTTTATGTTGCATTTTTGGGGGTATCTGATTCAATATGTTTCTCTTTCCCTCAGTGGTGGATGTTGTTCCCTCGGTGATAGAACCCTCCTTTGGGATTGGACGCATACTGTACACGATCCTGGAGCACAGCTTCAGGGTGAGGGTGGAGGATGAGCAGAGGAAATGGCTGGCCCTGCCCTCCCTGGTCGCACCAATCAGTTGCTCTGTCCTTCCCCTGAGCGGCAATGAAGAGTTTGTTCCATTTATCGCCAATATAGGTGAGGAGAGGATGGGGAGACAGAAAGTTAAAACTAAACCGCATGAGACAACGATTTTGTTTTTTCAGATAAGTATGGACTGTTTAAAGCCAAATTAAGGCTCTCTTTTATACAACACCTAATGCTTTGTGAAAAGACATCTTGTTGTATGGTGGCATCGTTAATATGCGCGCATATGTAGCCATATTATACATTTAGTGCTCTCTGAAAGTCGTACTCACCAGGATATGATGTTGTACTATGCTAGAACATGATTTATTAGTAATGTCTGCTAATTCATCTCAACTTGCCTTACATGTAATAAGTATTCATACATGTACATCCAATATTTAAATAAATACATATAAACATTAGCCCTGTTTATGTATCAGTGCCAACTTGCTCTATATTGTATTATATATGTTGTATGGGTGTGCATGTGTGTGTGGGTGTATGTGTGACCTATTCATGTGTAGGATAATTGTTGATAGCATGAGCTGAACTGCATGTATTTTTGTTTATTACAGCTGGAAGTTTGAAGGAAGCAGGCATCACACACAAGGTTGATGACAGCGGTGGTTCCATTGGGCGCCGCTATGCTCGTACCGACGAGATAGGTATCCCTTTTGGGGTCACCATTGACTTCGACACCATCAAGACAGATTCAGTGACCCTGAGGGAGAGAAACTCCACGCGGCAAGTCAGAATTAAGGTGAGGGAGGTTGATGAGTAGTCTAGCTGGTGATGACAGAAGGTGGGTGTGGTGTTTTATAAGAAGGGCTTTTCCATTTAACTTCTGTTGATATTATCACCCATGGCAACCTTAACTTATTGTCACCCATGGCAACCTTAACTTCTGTTTGATATTTGTCACTCATGGCGACCTATCTTCACAGATCAGTGAGCTGGCAGAGGTTGTGGGAGGATTAGTCAGAGGCCGCAGTGCGTGGTCAAACGTGGAGGCTAAGTACCCGGCATTCAGCGGGCAGGAGAGCACAGGTCAGGAGTGAAGCACAGATGAACCAATGTTTTGCTTGTAATGTAGTATTTTTCAAACTATTGGAATGAGCTATTATAGTTAGCATATCATGATTTATTGCAAGATTCAATTTGTTATCTCACGGTGCTTCATTATTTGGATACTTCAGTAGTCTTGGACGATAGGTGTGGCATGTGATGACGGTTTGTATTGTGTGAGTGCACTGCTAGTAATTAAGTGTCTAAAGAAAAAAAGAACATGTACACACTCCAAAGAAATCATGCGCTAGCGATATACATCATTTTATGTAGAAGTGTGTCATGCTTTTCGGACCATCTGAGCCCATCATGCCACAAAAAGTCCAGATCAGAATAGTTTGCCACAACCCAAGAGTCCATTTATATCCTTTCATCTATATGTCCGTCTCCAAATAAGAGCACACCACGAGACATCATCAGGGCTAGGGGTTTCAGCCAAAGGTACTGTGAGGTGGGCTGTTGCCACAACAACTAAACAATAGTAATGTAGGGGTGCATGGGGAAAGTATACTTACGTTCGAACTTCCTATGAGGTTATGAAGTTTATTGACCATAACTAAAGGCGGGGCTTACTGTATATATACGAGTGCTGCTTCTAAAATCATTTCGTGAACTGAAGACACTGTTAAATTCATACCAATTGGTCGAGGTGTCCCCCTTCACCAATATGGACTTTTGTATTTTAAAAATGATCGTTATAATGGTGTAAGAATAACATGATACATTAATGTGATTAGAGGTACAAAAGAACACACCCAGAAATAGAAGGTACAAAAGAACACATCCAGAAATAGAAGGTACAAAAGAACACATCCAGAAATAGAAGGTACAAAAAACAAGTTGAGGTGTTTTTCATCTATGGCAGACTTTTCATCTTGACTGCACACAGATGTCAGTCATCTATGGCAGATGTTTCATCTTGACTATGGCAGACTTTTCATCTTGACTGCACACAGATGGCATCTTTACAGCAGATAACACAAATGACACCATCACCCGATAAGAAATGTCAGACTCAACACTCTTCATGGCCATTCGATACAATTTAGTAAGGGGCCCAGGCCACCACCACATCTTGTGTGAATAAACTCAAGACCACACCTGCTGGTGCCAGCATAGATTTGATAGAGTTGTGCAGGACCATGTGTTCTCAATCCTCAGACCCTCAGGATAGATGTGGTGGTGATGTGGAGTGGCATGAATTGTTTGATGATCTTGAGGTGGTTACAAAGACAAATCAATGAGGAATAAGTAACTTGGCGATGAGCAAAGTGAGGGCACTTAGAATATTCTGGCTGGGAGCTCCCTAAATACACCGTTGTATCGAAACATCAATACTTTAACATAAAAATATATGAAATTGAAATAAAAAAGAAAATAATATAAAGAAATAATAAATAAATAAAATCAGTGTAGTTCCAGTGGAGGGACAAGTACACCTCTGGCCAGTGTGCTGCAGCTGATAAGATAAAGCGAAACTGAAGTGAGAAAGTGTTGACAAACTCCCATCGAATGCCTACACCAGCAAACAGCAAAAGGAAAAGATCGTATTAGTGATGAGATGACCTAACCATTGCAAAGACAAGAGGAAACAACATCTTGAAGCCATTCAGCTCACCCACTTTGGGGAGGGTGTTGATGATACACTCAATGTCATCTTGGTCTAAGGGTAGGACCATTAGCACAGGGTAGGGGGTCATGCACAGCTAGGGGGTCATAGTGGAGGGTATGTTTGAGAGAGGAGGGAGTGTGCAGTTGTTAGGATATTTCAGTTGAGAGAAAAGCACACAATCTCGTTGCCATGAGAGTGCTTTGCTATGAGTCTGGTATTCTCGCCATGTGGAGGTTGAAAATGTACTATCTAGCATAGAAAACTGGTTGTCCATGTGAATTTGTGGGGGTGGGGCAGAGGCTGTAATGGTCTACAAACATTAGACATCGGTCCTAGCTGATTCCTTCACTTCTTAGACATAAGGTTAAATCATAAAGTTTCCTATCCTCATCCCCAGCTCCTACTTTTATATTACATGACAGGGGTTGAAAATAGATCCTGGTGTTTATTTCAAGGTCCTAATGCACATGTGCTAGCTATTACCAAGAGACTTGATAATCGTATACTTTTTTCCTTTCCATATACTTATATATCATTTTTCCTCATCCCATGGGGGCCATGGTATATATGTTGTCATTTATAAAACAGCCATGTTTCTATGGTAGCAGCTAGCTCATGCACGCAAGGACCTTGGCAATGGACACCAGGCCCTATTTTCCTGCCCCCAAAGGTGCAACTCTTCGGGGCATATTGCATATTGCAGATAAGCAGTGCCACTGCTGTGGACTGGTACAACTTTGTACGCGATATTTGTGTGGAGTATCATACTGCTCTGATTGGAGGGCCAGGGATTGAAGTTGAAATCGATGAAAGTAAATTCGGGAAGAGAAAGTACAACCATGGCAGAGTTGTGGATGGACACTGGGTGTTTGGTGGGATTGAGAGAGGCAGCGGAGAGTGCTTTAGGTGGAGGTGGAGAAGCAAGATGCTGCAACCTTGCTTCGCCTTATTTCCCAACATGTGAGGCCGGGAAGTATAGTGCTGAGTGACGAGTGGAGCTCCTACAACGAGCTGACCGCTACAACAGGCAACACACATCTGACTTGTCAACCACTCACTCCATTTTGTTGACCCCACCACTGGAGCACATACCCAAAGTGTGGAGGGTATGTGGAGCTGCTGCAAGCTGATGATGCAAGAAAGTGATGAACTCTGCTCTATTTGAGACCTATCTTCCTGAATTTATGTGGAGGAAAAGATTTGGAGGACCCATAGCTTTTGGGAATATACTGAAGCACATCACACAACATTACCTGTATAGCTATCAGTTGCTTATGTTGCACTACTCTTCATGTTAAAATCTTTTATTCCATTTAATCGTGAGGGGGTTATGTTCTAGTTAGATTTATTGGTTGCTATAGCTTCTAGTATGCTACCAAAAACAAGCCTGTTAGAGGTGAAAAGAACACTGCATTCCCACAACAGATAGTATAAGCACTCTTATATGTGATACCACAATAAACTGTATAGAAATGCTCCATGTGAGTAAATCACGGATTGAAATCATATACAATGTGCATGTTTCCAAGGTGTCTGTTGTTGTGTACAATCTGAATCATATGGATTAGTGGCCATCTCCAAGGTGATGCACTATTGCACCATCCTCCTCATTGACAACATGCTCAAAAAGTATGCCTCAGTCTTGGAATGCCTAATGCAGAAGACGTCCATTTGCTTGATGATGGATTTGGAGACAAGTCTGATATATGTCCAAAGTTGGACAGTTCTCTTACAAGATCTTCTATTTGAACAGACACAGTTATGCCACCATCATGGCTTGGAGTGAGGGACATGGTCTGTACCCTCTTGAGAGTGGCCTGCAGTTTGGTGGGTACCAGTCCTCCCAAAGCTACCACCTCATAGTCAGTGGGGGTCTGGAGGATGTGGGAGGACACCTCAGTGTAGTGACCAATGTCCTCAACTATCTTCTCAAACTGTTCCTTCTGGAGGGTCAGAGCAGTTGTCTTGGACAGTGAAATGGCCTCCACCCCTGACAATAGCAGCTTTTTCCTTTTCTCCAATGTTTGCTGGAGTATTTCAAAGGCTTGGTTGATGGCCAAGAGAGCATTCCTTTTTGAGACCTCCACTTGTTCTATCACCCTGTCATTTCCATCAATGGCTCCAGTCAGCTTTGTCACAACCACTTTTGTAGTGTTCGCTAAACCTTCCATTTCATCTCGGTGAGACTTGGCAACAGAGGAGAGGGGAACACTCCTGTGATCCTTGTGGCCATCTAGGATACATTGTGGACAGATAACACACCTACAAGTCTCACAGTAGACCTCTAACTGATAGTTATGGAGAGAACATAACTGCTCTCTTGGCTTCATGGTAATCTGTAGCTGTTTAGCTCCCTCCTGATCCAGTTCAACCATACTATGTTTGGACAGTTTTGGATGACGTTGGTGGTGATGGTGGCAGAAGGTACACATGAACCGATAACAGGTACAACAGAACACCTCTGCAGGACCACTGCGTCCATCTATACATTCATCACAACACACCTCATTGTTGCTGACAATCTTAGACATGTACCCAGCTACCTCTACTTCAAATCCAAGATGGAGGTTCTGGGGGAGATCACTGGCCCCTCCCACTGGGATGCTCATGCTTCGTTCACAGGCAGGACATTTGAACACTTGTTGGGAGCCACTTTTCTCTATCTCATGATGGAGACATTGTTGACAGAAGGAGTGCAAACATGGTAGAATTCTTGGATCGTTGTAAGGCTTGGAGCACACACCACAGATAGTGTGTGGAGACCTTTCCTTCACAACCACACTGTAGGAGGTGATACATCAAATATAAACCCCACCACCTTGGCAATCAATTAATATTTAATATTAAACCTATCACCTCAAGATCAAGGCATCATTAAAGAAGCCGGGTTGTTGGTGTACATTATAGAATTTATTTTAAGGATTAAAATGAATATTTGCTAATGTTCAAAACTTACTCCATTTATTTCACATCCTTAATTAATCCTTGTTTGCAGCACTATTACTGTTACTTCCGTTTGCGTACACTGGCTGTGCATGTGTGTGTTTTAAAACAAAGATTGGTAGCAGATACAAATAATGACAAGTCAACTGAAGCGGCTGGAAAAGCTTCAGACTATTATACATTAAGGTTAAAAAAGTGGACCACCTATATGTTAGGCATGTATTGGCTTATAGTCTTATGGCATAAGACTTTGCATGCTTTTTTGAAGTCATTTTTTTAGTCAGAGAAAAATAGATCTCCTTGACCTAGGGTTGAACCCTAGACTTGTACCTTATGACTACAATGCCTAATCAACTAGACCAATCTGACCTCCCCTCCCCTTACCCCATGGGGAAAAGGGTCATGCTTATATTCTTTCATACATGTACTTTTCCCTATTCACCTGATGTCCCATACAAAGAACATACATGTATGTCAGTCTTGTATAAGGGCAATTTTTGAAGCCCCTTTTTATACGTTAAAAATGGCGGAAACCGGCAGCTCTCAAGTTACTCTCGCTGGTGGTGCATCTATTATAAAGGTTAATGGAAAAATTGGGAGGTAGGTCAAAGCATATGTGCAAGAGGTATGCACGTCTCAAAAAAGAAGGAATTAATGAATGGATTAATGTATGCCTTGACCTACCACCCAATCTTTTCCATCAACCATTATAAAAGACGCACCACCAGCGATGACTCAAGAGCTGCCCGCTTCCGCTATTTTTAGTACAAATTTTACTGAGGTCATGTATAAAAAGGCGTAAAAAAAAATGCCCTTACACAAAACATTTGTCATCAGATACTATTTTAATAATGCCTCAATAGCAGTATGTATAGTGAGAATGCAATGCTACATACTTTTACCCATATTCATTCGAGTTGCATGCTACAAGTCGGCAGGAAGTCGCCCCGTGTATGCATGACCTGGTGCTTTCAACCACACATACGCACCACATGAAACGTCAATTCAATATCTTCACGTCTGATGCAGCTTATTTGGAGGTGTGGGATCATGTATTATGCAATGTATGTGCCCCACAAGGAGGACCCTCATTTACAGGGTACCCAGGTACCTACATGTGTGGTGTGCTCAAACTGTGCACATGAACTGGTTATCATGGTATAGCGTCTTGAGTTTGATATTGCATAATTCAAAAGTATTTCAATACATTTGCATTGGGTAAAATGTTTTCAAACAAGAGGGACTTGTGCTTAAGAAGTCTTTCTAAATTATGGTGTGTACACGTACACATGTTCATGTTGGATGTGTGGTGACCTCTTGTGCCCTATATACGGTGTGTTACATGTTTGACTGGTCAAGTACAAGTATGTGATATCACAGGCTAATATAAACTGTACAGAAATGAGGGCTGTGATAGCTACACTGGACCTTTTCAAGCTCAAGATGAGTAAATCAATGATTCAAATAATCCATGCCGGCTCCATACACAATGTGCATGTTTCCAAGGTGACTGTTGTCAGCATATGGATCCATAATGTGATTTGACACCACCATCCTCCTCATTGACAACGTGCTCAAAATGTATGCCTTGAGCAATCTTAGAATCCCTAGTGCTGAAACCTACTTGAGTCCAGTATTGTAATGATGATGCCGGCAATCAAATGCCAAACTTAACTGTGTAATATAATGGCAATGCTCAGAGTCATTCCTTCCTGCGCTGACAGTTATCCTCTGGCAGATCCAGTTCCTGATCAAACTATGCTGCCAACAGTAAGCTTGACAGCCTTTTTTATTGGATGGCTTTAAAAAGGCTCCTGGTGTGTCAGACTCTGTCAAGCTTACTGTTGGCAGCATAGTTGGACCAGGAACTGGATCTGCCAGAGGATAATTGTGTCCTAGCGGGAAGGAATGACCCTGAGCGTTGCCATTTTATTACGCAAAGGTCCGCGAACGTGATGCAATGTCTCTAGGCAACCGCTGAGGTTTTTACTCCGGACATGACGTTTATCGTAGTTCTGATCTTTCGTGCAATGGGTCCATTGGTCATTACATTATTCAGCGCCTAACACACTTGTTCTACTACTGCACCATTACATCATTCAATATCTGGGCTAAATAGAATACTTCAATATAGTCTTGATCAGTTTCAGTGTCAGCAACATACAAACTACTACTTCTGGGGTCAATACATATGGTGGTGCAGAAGACGGTGTTGTCTCTAAGGAGAGTGAAGTATTGGTACCAACATTGTTATGCTGAAGCAGCTCAATTCCAGCCACCTTGACAGCAAGCCTACCCTCAGAAGAGCCCCAGATGCAGTCCATTGGCCTAACATGTCTGAGGACATCAAGCGAATCACGTCAGAATGCCAGCAATGTGAGGAAAATGCTGCAGCACAAAGCAAGGAGCCCCAGCTGGCCCACAACATCCCAAAGTATCCATAGAGTGAAGTGGAGATTGATTTGTGCCAGTGCAAAGGGAAAGTTGGATCCTGACTATGGATTACATATGTCTGGATTAGCTGACCGAATTTATCGGGGTGTCAGAACTGCAGCACAACTGTGGTTATCAACGCCATTAAACAACAATTTGCTAGACATTGCGTTCCGGTGGTGGTGCACACAGACGGCAGTCCTCAGTTTTTATGCCACAGGAATTCTGAGCATTCTCAAGGGCATGGGATTTTGCTCACACAGTCTCCTCTCCTTATCATAATGGGAAGGTAGAATCTGCCGTTAAGATTGTGAAGAGGTTGTTCAAGCAAAGTTCAGACCCATACATGGCTCTTCTATAATGGTGCAATACCCCTACTGTGTAACTGGACTCCACCCCATGTCAACGACTGTTTGCTCGACGAACCCAAGGAGAGGTTCCGGCGAGTGCATGGAAACTGGATCCAGCCACAGTGCAAACAAAAAGAAGTTGGAAAGACAGAGAGCCAAGTCCAAGCTAAAGGAAAGAGTAAAACACTAGAGCCTCTGAACATGGGAGATCCAGTACTGGTCCAGGACCTTAGAGCTAAAAAGAATGCGAGGATATACCGGTATTTAGGTCAACTCTCTGATAGGTTGGTTGGAAATTAGTGGCCAGCTGTTACATCGGAACAAATTTTGAAAGCCTTAAAGAACCGTTCAATGGATTTGGAACTGGAAACAGAGCCAACCTCAGAGTCCTATGTGGAGCCAATACAGAGGTCACCATCTGAGCCAGGAGGAGCTACGGATCGAATCCAGACCTCATCGTGCCCTAGCCAGGATTGAGGAAGTGAACTCCTATCCACCAGAAGTAGATAAGGAACAAAACCGAGATACGTCAGTTGAAGTCAGTCCCTCGGACAGTAAGCAAACTGGAACCTCAGGCTAGTCCTACTGTGAAGACTACAAGAAGCGGAAGTGGCAGGGTCGACGTCATCCATCGGCCTAGCAGGTTTAAGGAATCGGCAGAACCGTTACTTTGTACTTACTTAGACCCCTACCCTTCCTGTACATGGCTCAACAAGGCATGCAGTGGAAACACATTTGCTCCATTCTGCAGTCACCCAATGCCTTGACAGTGTCAACCAGGGAGGGGGTGTCGAGGATCACGTGAGATTGGAGAGTGCGTGTGGAAGTAGTTTGGTTGTACTGAATGTGTATCTGAGTGAATAGGGATTTGTGCTAGCAATAGATAAATATTAATCACCCCGCTGCGAAACAGCCAACAGTAACGCGACATATAATTTTAGTTTAACGCTTAATTAGATTTTACCAGCATGGAGCACAATTTGGACAACGAAGTGACAGTGTGCAGTAACGGACAAAGACAGACGATCTGTTCGAGTAGAAAAATTATCGTTTCCATATAAGAAAGCCAACATCATAAGTACTACTACTCGAGGTTGACAAACACGTAGAATACTAGATGTAGTCTCGTGTAACCACACTTGTGATAAAAGTCCTATCTATAATAATAAACTTATATTTCTCCCCCCCCCCTCCCCTTTACCTGCTTTTTGACTCCACTGTCTCCATCTTGAACTTGTCTCGTACCCAAACCCCAAAACGTCATTGTGATGTATTTGGGCTTGGGTACAGTTTTCTCTCAGCACAAGATTAATCCAACGAGGACGCCAGCCTTTCAAAATAGGCATGTTTACCGGTACTGATGTGTATAATCAATTTCGAATTTGAACCTTGCAAAGAGCAACGCCAGAGTATTATCTCTGGCAACGCTAAGACTGATTTTCTTTTTTTTTTTAAAGGTATCGTGTTTATGTTTTTACCAGCGGGGAACCTAATTTTACCAATCAGCTGGATAACTATGACTGATTTGCTTTTTTTTTTTTTATACGACGATTAGCTTAGCACTTAGCAGACACGTTTATCCGACAGTTCAAGTGAGATCGTTCCATTTCAACCTGTAAAAAGAAACAATTCTTTTGTACAGTTCTATTTCTATTAATGGGCCTGGTGTCGAGTCATTTGGCTCTTGGTTAATATCTGTTTGGTACTTGACTAAAGCCAGCATTACGGGACACCGAGATCGAGATGGTGATTTCCCACCCGTGCATGGAGTTCGGCAAAATAGGGGTTTGGTCCTGTGCCTCTCATCCACTGATTGAGAAATTGGCTCCACAAATATTCGCGATTGCTTACAGTCCACCCGCACCTCTGTCAGCAGCGGCGACGGAACCATGGCGGCTCCACTTTTTGTACAGTATATTAGTTATTCATGAACTTATCAATTATATTCATATCAGGTATAAACACATGCATGAGTGATAGCTTACAGTTGCTACTTCACATGCTGCTCTCTCCACATGATTTGTGTTTCATAAGAAAATGGCTTCAAGTTGAAGTTGATGTTTCAGTCGGTGTTGTGTTTCATAAGAAAATGGCTTCAAGTTGAAGTTGATGTTTCAGTGTTGTGTTTCATAAGAAAATGGCTTCAAGTTCAGTGTTGTGTTTCATATCAGAAAGATGGAGATGAGGGCTTTACGATTGTGCCGTACCGCTTATTTGCAATTATTAATTATTCATAATGGCGGCTACACTTTTTAATTCCTTTCGTCGCCGCTGGATTCTCACCAAAGATATGAAACTTTATAAAGTAACAGGCGTACCGCTTTTTATACGCGTGCGGGTAATAAAAGTTTTTATCTGAATTGAAACTTTCGCAAGATTTCAAAACAGGAACCATTTTTTTTTATGGGCTCAGCGATGGTACCGCCTCATTTGCGATCCATTTGCGGTATATAAACCGGCTGATGTGTGTATGGACACTGCGCTGCTCTCTGTACAATTAGTGTTGCCACGGCTTTTTAATTTTAGCACTCGAAATGAAGCTTTTGATACTTGATGACTGTCTCATTCATTATATTAAAATAAGAGGCAGATGTCAGTGTAATCGGGTGACCCAGGCTTACAAGACTTGGCCGAGGTGTGCGTGGTGCTTGGCAACCACAACTGGAGGCACAATTTGATATTATTACTGATACAGATGCCCATCTCATAGTAAGTGGACACCACGCGGAAACTGCATGCATGTACTTGAATCTGAAGTACGCAAATTTACACGCAGGCAGTGGAAGATCGAAGAGAGACATTTACACCAATGGTTCTATCCGTGGATGGACTGTTTGTTATACACCGTCATGAAGCCGAACATCTCCTTAAACGAATTAAATTTAATGGCTGCATTGCATGCATATTAAGTGAAAAGTGGAAGAAACCTTCTGTATACCGCCACAAACATACTGTTTTATCACTGAGGGCAGGGCTAGGGTATCATTTGATGTTGTCACACCAGCCCAAGAGGCTCAGCCCAGAATTGCTTTTAAAAATATATTATAACCCGCATCTATTCATCTTGATAGTATAGGTTTGATATTTGCAATTCGTTGCTTTGTTGTTGTCGTTGAATAATTCGGGTATAACATGTCCAATGATATGCTCATTCAATACTCGCTTGTGCATTAAAAGTTATTCGCAATATAGAATCACGCGGGACCATGTTTTTCATGGCCGCATGCATTGTTCCTCTATTTTTTTTTTTAATCAGAGTTCAGACTGAGAGAAAATTAAATTATATCAAACAACTGAACCGCAAGAACCGCCCATACATTGCGGTTATCTGATTATAAGTGTGTTGGGGAGGGAGGCGGGGCGGGGGAATGTTGTGGGGCGCGTCCACCTCGAAACCAGAAAGGGGTCTAACGTGTATAACATAAAATGTATGGAGCACTATGCGTTAAGTACAGGCGGATGTTGGGATAATAAAACAATAATGCCACACAGTGAATGTCTTGTTTGTAGTGATTATATCTTGTGAGAATTAGAGGCCAGCAAAGTGCGTTACACTTGGGGTCAGTTGGGGAACACTCGTTCCCCAAGAGGAATAAGAACTTAAGCCCAGTTTTACCTACCAGTCCCATTTCTACCACATAGTACATAACAGTGATACGCGTGGCGTCGAATTTGGCCGCACCCTCTAGGGCGCCTGCGCAAACCGCCTATAGAATAAAATCCTTTGTTCTTGACGCATATATAGGATCCCACGGCAGAATACATACGGTATATTAGGAGGTCAACCGAACCCATTGTGCCGTTTTTAGATTTTAGTAATGGCGATAAAGCTGCAGAAAGTACTCATCTCCGATAGTGTAGACGAGTCCTGTCGGCAAATATTGGAGCAAAGCGGAATTCATGTTGATTACAAAACGAACTTCACTAAAGAAGAACTCATTGCCGCAGTCAAGGTACGTACTGTGAGCTGATTTAACACCACTTGTGCGATATAGTCGTTCGTGTTTTTTTTAATTACTTACTGTGGCGCGTACAGTTTGAAAGGAGGGTGTGTTGGAAAAGTGGAATGTAACGCATCAACATGCGTCGTAGAAACATGATGTGCACATGTTCTGCACGCACCGCGCGCGTAATTAGGTATGATTATTTCCTGTGGTTTAGGATGTGGATGATACATTGTACATGTTATAAGGTGCCAGTACAATAGATACTATTTCTATGGTGTCACTGTCAAACTCTTCTGTTATGCGGTCAGGCCAGCTAGGTCGCACAATTGTGTGCTAGGGGAACGACTACGCGGCCCCCTTTTTGTCACTTCCGCGAAAACCTTAAGTAACATTGCACACCTCATTGTACTATGGTTTGACACCCCCTGCAATGTGGCGCATTTGTGCCCAGACACTATGCATTATCTCTGTCGCGTGTAACCACAACTCTGTGTCCGTGCCGCACTGTCCCGCAGGACTACGACGGTTTGATCGTGCGCTCCGCAACTAAAGTAACCGGAGATGTTATACGGGCGGGGACCAACCTCAAGCTGATAGGCCGAGCAGGGACGGGCGTCGATAACATCGACACCGATGCGGCCACCGCACAGGGGGTGATTGTGCTGAAGTGAGTGACCGCAGTTGGTGGTAGTGGTGGCGGGAAGTGAACAACGTGTGTGCTGTGTGTGTGTGTGTGTGTGTGTGTGTGTGTGTGTGTGTGTGTGTGTGTGTGTGTGTGTGTGCGTGTGCGTGTGCGCCTGTGCAGCACTCCTAACGGCAACACTATCAGTGCCGCAGAACACACCTGCGGTATGATATGTGCACTGGCAAGGTATGTTTTTTTTTTGCGTGTGCTCTCTTCGCAGTTTTACCTTTCCCGCTCCATGCAGGAACACGGCTCAAGGGCACTCCTCAATGAAGGCGGGAAAATGGGAACGAAACAAGGTAACAGCCCGCCCTCTGCCCGCGGCCACCAGTACTATAGCCCCGGCCCCTATACGTTCTTATCCTGCAGCTGATGGGAGTTGAGCTGCACGGAAAGGTGTTGGGCATCATCGGATTGGGCCGCATCGGGCGGGAAGTAGCAACGCGCATGCAGGCTTTCGGAATGAAGGTACAAATACAATGCATTACGTTTTATTACGTCATTTATTGTGACTGTATAAAATGAGAGAGGGATGTGCATTGTTTTTTGTTAACGTTGTTTAGCTTGCAGACAAAAAAAAAAAACTTGCTTTCCATAATAATTTTGGCAATGGATATTGTTTTGTTGCTATAGACGGTCGGGTATGACCCACTCGTTCCAGCTGCCTTCGCTGGCAAGTTTGGCATAGAGTTCATGGAGCTGGAGCAGCTGTGGCCCATTGTGGACTTCATAACAGTCCACACACCACTCATGCCCGCCACTCAAGGTGCTTTTATCTTGAACACTTTTTCTTTGTGTGTTCAACTCATTTTCTCCCACCTGCCTTGCTCTATTCCCCTCTTCCACTACACCACTCCACCCCCTTTTCCACCCTCCTCCCACTCTTCCACTATCCCTCCCTCCCTCCCTTTCTCCCCCTCTTCTTACTAAACAAGGACTTGTCAACAAGACTGTCTTCCCCAAGTGCAAGCCCTCCATGAGGATCGTCAACGTGGCCCGGGGGGGCATCATAGAGGAGGCAGACCTCCTGGATGCCCTCAACAGGGGGCTGTGTGCGGGGGCCGCACTCGACGTCTTCATGGAGGAGCCCCCCACGGACCGTCGCCTGGTGAACCATGACAAGGTCCTGGTGACCCCCCACCTGGGGGCCAGCACGGTGGAGGCTCAAGTGAAGGTGGCACAGGAGGTGGCCCAGGCCTTTGTTGACGCGGCTAAGGGGAAACCCCTTATGGGCATTGTGAGTGTGAATGGGTTTGGCTGGGGAGGGGAGGGGAGGAGGGGCTGGGGAAGGGAAGGGGAGGAGAGGGAGCTGGAGGGATGTGGTCACTTTCATTTTCAAGTACACTTAATGTGAGTCCAAACATCTACTGACCATTGGTCAAAAATGCGAGTGGTGTGTATTTTAAAAAAAAATTACTTCCCTCTAAATAACCGTTGATTACCTTCATTTTTCCTTGTGGGCAGGTCAATGCCACTTACCTGGCCAATGCATTTACGCTGGTGGGCAAGCCTTGGTTGGAACTGGGCAAGCAGCTAGGTCGCATGGCGCTCAACCTGGACCAGAAGACAGCAGACATTACCCTCACGCTGTCTGGGCCCACGGTGAAGCCATACGAGGAGCTGCTTCGGGCGGCAATACTGTCAGAGTACCTTGCACCACAGGGTGCAAACCTCGTCAACGCAACGACCGTGGCTTCCAAGGTCGGAGTGGGCGTGACAGTCACCACGGCAACAAGCGAGGAGGATGCAGTGGAGCTGAAAGTGAAAGGCGACCACGCCCACCTGAGGGGCACGGTGCTGGGGGGTAGACCGTTCCTCACCTCCATCTACGGACAGGAAGTGGGGTTTGTAGAACTGAGGGGAACGTTGGCCGTGCTAAGGGGACCTCTGGAGCTGGCCACCATACTGTCCCAGCTCAGCGGGGCGGTGGAGGACGTGCATCACCATGGCGACGTGGCACTACTGAGGTTGAAGTCCCCACACGCAGCGACGACCGAAATGTACAAGATAGTGTTGGGGTGAAGAGAGAGAGTCATGAAGATTGAAATGCAAGACACAGATGAAATGACATGATACATATTTTACACAATAGACTGCCCTATTTCTAAGCACATTGCCTGCACAAAGGTTATATATATATATAACACATTCATATGCAAATTTCTAGTTTATCCACTTTGTACAACCAGTCCGCCATCTTGATTCCTGCTGCGTTGTTTGCGGCTGCTTGTTTCGCTCCGTGCAACACGGACAGCTTGGACAGAAATGACACCTGGTGTGGTGTGGTGAGGTGTAGTATGTGGCAAGGTGATATGTTTCCTTTGTTTGCTGTAATATTGGGAAGGAGCATTGTAGCCATGGAGTGATCTCCATGGCTACAATGTTACTTCTCCACACTTATCCCTCCCTTAATGCCTCTCCTCGTCCATGGCTACAATGTTACTTCTCCACACTTATCCCTCCCTTAATGCCTCTCCTCGTCCACTATTTCCCTCCTCCCCATCCCTCCCTTAGCCCACCACTCACCTGCTTGCTGACGTTCCTGTTAAGTCGCGTTAGCAGCTGCTTGGACCCCTCGTTCAGCATGAGCTGTGTGAAGTGAGTGTCCAAGAGGAGGCCTATCCAGTCCAACACCTCGTCATAAGGCAGAGGGGTGGGGCATATCAGAGACTCCATCTTGATCCTCTTGCTCAGATATAGAAGCAAAGACTGAGGAGGAAGGGGAGGGGAGGAGGAAGGAGAGGGGAGGAGGTAGAGATGACAATGAGTTGTGTGCATGCACACACACACCACAAATAACACACACCACAAACTTGCACGTAATACACATACAAACTACACACATCATGTACACATATCCACACATCCATGTACACACACACACACACACACACACACACACACACACACACACACACACACACACACCATGACTGCTGGAAGGGACATTGCACTGAGAGGTCCCACCAGAGCTGCATCATCGTGTGGTTGGGTCAGGATCAGTGTGCTATTGTTGTCCAGGTTAGGGGAAAGCTAGACACAGCACAAAGGTCAACCCACAAACACAACCTCTCCCACTAATCAATGCTCACCACCCATCCCCTGGACTATTTGGGTCCACATATGGACTTTTCAACATACTTCCATTATTTTGTGGGAGTTTGGAGGACAACATATCCCATATCCCCAATCAGTGACCTCCACTTATAGCCTTTCCCCCCCATCTTCCTGGAGATCAATTATTGCCTACGACATAAAACCATCAGCTATTCTAAGGGTTTATGTTATTGCAAACAGTGGCATATCACGATGTAAGGGTGCATATCATTGGCACGAGCTCCCTCCTCCCCAATATAACCATATAAGGATACTCCCTCCCCCCCTCCCCATATAACCATATAAGGATACTCCTCCTCCCCCTCCCCAACATAACCATGTAAGGATACAGAAGCTTGTTCTGGCGCACTTTCTCGTTCCACGCTTTCACCTTGACAGGAAGACTGAAAACAATTTCAAAACAAAACCAAAACCGCTGGATTGCAATATGCCAGACCAATAAGGGGTGTGGTCAAACAACATACTTTATGACCACCTCCAGAAGCCTTGCAAGCACATCTTCAGGGATCCCGCCCCCAGCACACTCCAAGGTCGTGACCAGCAGTGGCTACAGAAGTACAAGCCATCACACAGGGGTGACCCTACCCCCTCCCACCACTAACCCAATCCTTGTTCCCCAGGCAACGCTCCACCAACCTTCTCAGCTGCCTGAAGACAACACACTGAAAAGCTGAACACAATATAGGCCTGGGGACTCTACCACTCCTACACTCACCCAACAGGGAAGGGGGAAGAAGTGAGGCACCTCTTGAGGACGTCTCTTCCCCAGAACCTTTCCTCTTCCAGCACGCGTCTCACCACTGCCTCCACAGCAGGGCCGGGAGGAAGTGGGTGGAGCATTTCCTGTGCACTGAAGCTCTCCAGAGTAGGAGTCTGGAGATAGTTAAGAGATGGACCAGCACAGCACAACAGACAATACAACCCTCACCCTCCCCTACCTCCCTCCTTCACCTTCCCCTACCTCCCTCCCTCACCCTCCCCTACCTCCCTCCTTCACCCTCCCCTACCTCCTTCCTCACCCTCCCCTACCTCCCTCCCTCCCCACCCCTGGGGTATCATCTATGGCACCTGGTCATCATTCAAGTGGTCTGTGTTTGCACACAATAAGGTATTGTTATACTCCCACACCAAGTTAAGGTGTTTTCCCCTTACCTCAGCTGGGTCGAGCAGTACTCTCAGCCATTTGGCTACCTCCTGACTTTCCTTAGACACCTCCCGATCCCACACAGCCACATCCTTCACAGGGAGGGAGGGAGGGAGGGAGGGAGGGAGGGAGGGAGGGAGGGAGGGAGGGAGGGAGGGAGGGAGGGAGGGAGGGAGGGAGGGAGGGAGGGAGGGAGGGAGGGAGGGAGGGAGGGAGGGAGGGAGGGAGGGAGGGAGGGAGGGAGGGAGGGAGGGAGGGAGGGAGGGAGGGAGGGAGGGAGGGAGGGAGGGAGGGAGGGAGGGAGGGAGGGAGGGAGGGAGGGAGGGAGGGAGGGAGGGAGGGAGGGAGGGAGGGAGGGAGGGAGGGAGGGAGGGAGGGAGGGAGGGAGGGAGGGAGGGAGGGAGGGAGGGAGGGAGGGAGGGAGGGAGGGAGGGAGGGAGGGAGGGAGGGAGGGAGGGAGGGAGGGAGGGAGGGAGGGAGGGAGGGAGGGAGGGAGGGAGGGAGGGAGGGAGGGAGGGAGGGAGGGAGGGAGGGAGGGAGGGAGGGAGGGAGGGAGGGAGGGAGGGAGGGAGGGAGGGAGGGAGGGAGGGAGGGAGGGAGGGAGGGAGGGAGGGAGGGAGGGAGGGAGGGAGGGAGGGAGGGAGGGAGGGAGGGAGGGAGGGAGGGAGGGAGGGAGGGAGGGAGGGAGGGAGGGAGGGAGGGAGGGAGGGAGGGAGGGAGGGAGGGAGGGAGGGAGGGAGGGAGGGAGGGAGGGAGGGAGGGAGGGAGGGAGGGAGGGAGGGAGGGAGGGAGGGAGGGAGGGAGGGAGGGAGGGAGGGAGGGAGGGAGGGAGGGGGAGAGGGAAGGGAGAGGGAGGGAGAGGGGGAGGGAGGGAGAGGGGAGGGAGAGGGAGGGGGAGAGGGGAGGGAGGGGGAGAGGGGAAGGAGAGGGAAGGGAGGGGGAGAGGGGAAGGAGAGGGGGAGGGAGGGAGAGAGGGAGGGAGGGGGAGGGAGGGAGGGAGGGAGGGAGGGAGGGGGAGGGAGGATAGGAGGGAGGGAGAGAGGAACAATAAAGGGTACTCTCCTTCCCTAACATCAACATCATGGAGTTCCTCTCTAACATCGACTTTGTGTTCCCCTGACCTGCTTTGGAAGAAGCCAAGCAGGTGCTACCAGGAGGCAGCTGCTGGCCACATCCTTTGCATCCTTTCTGCCGAGGGCACTGGCAATGCCCCCCGGGGGGCAATGGACACTACATATAGCCACTCCCGCATCGCAAACCATGTAAAGCACACCTCCACTGGAGTACACCTGCAGGGAATGGAGAGATGAAATTGTGGGTACACACCATGGGACACTCCCACCATCCTTCCATAACCAATGGGACCCCCCTCCTCCACAGGTGGGTTCTGTGAATGAAACCTAATCAGTGTTGATAGTCTATTGTTCTTGATGTTGTCATGGTGACTTAATTGTGCACAGCAGCCATAATAAGTGGGAGGTTCCCCCTCACTCCACAGAGGTCACCCCTTCCCCCTCACCACAATTATTTATTGTGTGGCCTCTATGATAAGTGGGAGCCCACCAACGTACTCCTGTTATGTTGGCATATCCAGGCTCCAACCTGCCCTGACATGTCCCGTACACAGTCTCCCAGATGCTCATGCTGTTGCCATAGGCAACCACAAAGTGACTCGTATCCACAGCGACCAGCAGCTGCTCTGGGTGTACCATCACCATGGTAACCATCTTCTTGAGCTGTGGAGAAGCCACATCTAGTTCCAACGTGTGCACAGTCCCCTGGGAATCTGCGAACACACAATGCATCATTGTAAAGAATACAGAGTGTCACGGGCAGGGCAGGTGATTATGTCACCCAAGGGTGTTTGCCATGGCAACACACCATCTTAACATGGCTGTACACTAACACTATTTATAATGTGAGTACTAATGCTGCTCCATATTGAATCAGTAGACAATTACACAGCTGTACACCATAGCAGCTGTACACCATAGCCCTCACATACAGCTGTACACCATAGCAGCTGTACACCATAGCCCTCACATACAGCTGTACACCATAGCCCTCACACACAGCTGTACACCATACACAGCTGTACACCATAGCCCTCACACACAGCTGTACACCATAGCCCTCACACACAGCTGTACACCATACACAGCTGTACAACATAGCCCTCACATACAGCTGTACACCATACACAGCTGTACAACATAGCCCTAACACACAGCTCTACATCATAGACCTCACACACATGGCTTCACCTCCTTTACCCAACACTTCCTTACCTAGAAGGATAACTGTCTGTCCACAAATGCAAATCTGAGTGGCCTGTAGTGGAAGCAATGAAGCATAATTAGATCCGTAACCATGGCAACCCAACCCAATCTCATACTTCCTACTACGTGTAAAGCCCTGCATACATACAATTGTGGGATTGTGTTGTTAAATAGCTTTGAAGGTGACAGCATCACACTTGGACCTATAATTTTTTTCTACTGTAATTTTGTTCACTCGAATATAATGAGCTCAAATGCAAATCAGAAAGCGCAGATATAGTGCAAAAATATTTGAAAGCATCAGGTGACTACTTTCGTTATAAATACTTGTTGTGACCCTCGTACTAAAAAAAAATTGTTAATAGAATTCCTCCACCTGTAGCCAATACATCTTCAACCAAATTTGTGTTTGGCCACATCCATTTTTAAGTCAGGTAAATAGTTACGGTTTTATCGAGCTAGATGTGCACTTTTAGCTCACAAAAGGCCATATTATATTGCACTCTTATGCTGTCACCTTCCGAGTCGTCACATGTTCGGTCCATCGCTAAGACATACTTCAAAGGCCACAAACTTTCCTTTGCTGTTAAAGTGCTATCAGAACCAAGTACCTGAAAACCTCTGCCATTTTCTGGCAATCATACAATGAATTGCATTGACTTAAAAAAAGTGGCCAAAGGTTGTGAATGCTTGTTCTTTAGATATATATTGCAAATTTGATGAAATACAGGAGGAGGAATTCAGCTTACAAATTTTTTTAGTACCAGGGTCACAACAAGTGTTTATAATGAAAGTAAATAGTCACATGATCCTTTAAAACTTTCAGTATTTACTTACAAATTTATTTTGCACCATACCTATGTTGACTAATTTGCAATATAATTTAGCTAATTGTTACTGAAATATATATTAAAGCGAACAAAATTACAGTAGAAAAATAATTATAGGTCCAAGTGTGATGGTTTCCACTGTAGTTGCTTGTGGTTTAGTGATTTGTTGCCAGAAAATAGAAAGCCTTTCTATTTAGAGCCCCAAGTCACCAGAAAGATAAAGGGATTTGCAGACAAGTCACCCAGAAGCAAACCAGAAATGGGTCTGGCCAGTCCAAAGACCAGATTTGGTTTTCTAATTAATATCCTGGCCAAGTGGAGTCTATTAAATGTTGCTAATCTGAACGTTCTGTAGTCACGTTGAACTGCACATGTCAATGAAATGTATCGATTGTCCCCTAAAGTGATAGGAGGAGGGGACTTGTGTGTTGAATGTGATGTGTGCCCTAGCTTATCTTTCGCAAAGATGTGTTTGAGCTTCACTGATTGGTACGAAGTTATGTACAAAGTTATGTAAGGAGTTATGTATGGTTATGTATGGAGTTTAAGTATGCAGATATGTATGGAATTATGCATGGTTATGTATAGAGTTTAAGTATGCAGATATGTATGTGATGTGCCACGCCCCCTTCAGGTGACACAGTACAGACCACCCAATGGATCTCACATCACACTCCAGAACAACACGTGTCATTCTTTACAAATGAAATGAAAGTGAATACTTGACAGAGGTACGTATGGTGCTAAACCAAATACACACCCTGACTCACTCTCCTCCCTCTCACCCCCCCCCCTCCCCCCCGCCCTTCATCCTTATGGGTGGCACACTTCTGGGCAACTATCAGCAAACCTCTTCACTCTTTAAGGCAACAAGTCGCTCAGAATAGAACAAATTGGTTCACCAATTTAAGCAACTAATCACGTGCTATTGTCCTCAAAACCATTTGACCAGAAAAAATCCTACAATTAGACAAGTTGCCCAGAAGAAAAAAAGCCAATCAGAAGTTGACCTGCGCATGCCGGGCCTTACACACACACACACACACCCTCACACACACATATATACACATACACACAGATACATTATATTCTATTTGAGTAGCCGTGTGCACTGGCAACGCTGGCACAATCTGTGATATGAAGTCATGGGATTTGTAGAAGGGGTGAGGAGGGAGTACACCTACACACATACACACACCTACACACACACACACACATACACACACAGAGGGTACAAACCAAAGGGGAGGAGCTACATGAGGGAGGGGCTACCTTGGTGTCAGCCAACTTGTGCTTAGTCATGGCTTCAGGGCCAGCTGCCCCCAGTGGGCACACACACAGTGTGCTCTGGTTGCCATGGTTGCACAGCAGCAAAGCAGCCTCGTGTCCACCTACGTTCCCAAGTAGGGCAGCCTGGACACTGTAGATTTATTAACATCAAATTAACCTCTTGCAGACAATGCCCCACCCACATGACCCAACCCACACTGGTGTGGACACCGTCCGTCTGGTTCTGCCATCAAAGGCCTTCACCGATTGGTCACCATCTTGTGTACCGATGCTTCCATCGCTGTAGACTACGACAATGTATGGAAGTGTACAAGGTGCAAGGAGGCAGTGGATAGGGGAATTGAGCTGGGAAGGAAGATGGAAGGAGGGAAGGGAAGAGGAGTGGAGAGAAGGGGAAGAGTGAAGAGGAGTAGAGAGAAGGGGAGGAGTGAAGGGAAGTGAAGGGGAGTGAAGGGGAGGGAAGGGGAGGAGTGAAGGGAAGGGGAGGAGTGGAGGGAAGGAGAGGAGTGAAGGGAAGGGGATGAGTGAAGGGAGGGGAGGAGTGGAGGGAAGGGGAGGTCAGGAAGTCGAAAGAAATGTCTCAAATCTAAACAAGAAAACAAACCTAACAGGCCAATACAAATGAATCCCTCCCACACCAGCGAGTGGACAGGTGAGTGGATAGGTGGGTGTATAGTGTGTGTGTGGATAGGTGTGTGTGTGGACAGGTGAGTGTCTAGTGTACCGGTGGATAGGTGAGTGTGTAGTGTGTGCCAGTGGGTAGGTGGGCATGAGTGTTGCCTATGCATCATCCTTGATGACTGTCAGTGGCTCCACCCACCTCTTTTCGTACGACTCCGGTCTCCGAAGCCGTCCAACAGACCAGCTCGGTCTTATTACACACGGTGTAGTACTTGGCAGTGGACACATGGTATACCGTTGCGCACGTGACGCGGTCTGCACTCCCAAGCGGCCAGGTGCATTCGAGGCTGTGATCCTGAGCCTAATAGCGAGGGTGCAAATGCGTGTCACGTGTCACGATCAACAACTCCATCCCTCCCTCCCTTCCTCCCCAACTAACGTTATAAACTTCCACGCTTGAGGCGTACGTGCAGATCACGCGGCCTTCCTTGGACCCCTCGCTCACACCGAGGCAGTCCTTCTGGTGGCTAAGGACACACACGTCGGTGAAGACGCCCATTAAAAAATTTCCAGCCCGCGCTAGTTCGATCGAAAGTATTCGTCTACAGCTGCGTCCGCAAGTGGATGAGAATCTAGTCGCAGCGATCTAGGACCACCTCACTGCGACTGCCGTGTATGGTTAAACTGACTTGAGCTCCCACGGTGCGACAGCTGGATTCCACGTGGAATGGATGCGCATTAATTAGAGAAGTATTTGCAACAACATCAAAATAAAAAATATATAAAAACAGAAAAGTGGGATGGATATACAAGCGGGCCCAGACACTGGAAACGAATATTCGTGGGAGCGCCCGGACGAGCAAGGTACGTCTCCTCGTCATTACCTTCAGGTCTCGCAATCCGAGCCCCTCGGTTTGCAGGATCTGGAAGCGCGGGAGACAACCTCTCGGGCTTGGAGAGCCTGGACCCTCTGAAGCGGGAGCTGCTGGAGGCGCGGTTCCTAGGGAAGGTTAGATGCTCGTTTCTATGCGTGATGGAGCGGCTACCTACGCGGTGCTTTTAAGCTTTTCTCCCCGCGTTTTTTTTTTTCAGCAGGCAATAATAAACTCCACCGATTCAAACCTCAGCAACAGGTCGATATCAAGCGATCACGATGATTTGGGCGGGAGGCGGAAAAGAGCGTTAGCGTCTCCAGACAACAGAGCCAATGGAGCCGGTGAGAACTGATCGTGCAGAGGTTGCTTTTACACGCTATCGTTTCCACATCCCTATCACTACCGCTGCTAAAAAATAATAACAGGCAAAACCCCACGCATCGACGGCACTCGCAAGATCAGCGAGTTTTTCCCATCGAAATCGCAACTTTTCAAAGACTGCGCGGTCCAGGTTGGTTGGGGAGAGCGGGCATGGCATGGGAGGTGGTGGGCGGGATTCAGGGTGGTGAGAGGTGGAAGTGCATGTGATATTAATGATTAACACCTGTTCTTCCCATGCCCATGCGAGGTGACCAGAATAGCAGCATTACTGTGCACGAGACTAGCATGGTGCAGACTTTACAACTAGGCCTGAATAAACTGTACTCCATACACAGCATAAAATAACCTGTGCTTAACGTTGAACAACACACATGTACAGAACATAATAGCCTGTGCCTAACTGTGACCTGTGCATGCAGGGGCCATGTGTTGGCCAGGGGGCATGTGTGGGCTATTCTGAGGCAGGGGGCCCACACTGTCCTCAGGGGAACAAACTCCCGACTGAAGGAAAAAAACCTCCTTAGAGGGGAAATATCGTGCTGCAGACCCAAAACATTCTTTCCTTAAGTCCAGTGTACTGCACTCGAGTCTATCTGAGTAAGGAAGAGCCCTATGGCACAACAGAACACAACACAACACACAGAACAAAGTAACACGCACTTCTCTCCTACCCTCCACCACGTGGCCCTGATCTGTGTGCCGCCACAGTGTGACCAATCACCTTCATCCAGCAATTATGCACCAGGCAGGAGCTAAATTCCCGACAGAAATAGTATTTACTCGGTTATGTCAGGCTAAAAATACATACCAAAAACTATAGTGCATGCAGTCAACACTAATGGACTGGGGACTAGTGCTGCCTCTTTCCGTCACTGATTTCTCTTCTGTCTGCAGACGGACCTGACTTCCAGCGGCATTACGGAGATGGAGGGAAAGATGGTTCAGTCATCACTTCAAGAGGTGGTTGTGGCCATGTGTACCTCACTGCCCACCCCCATTTCAACTCTTCTTCCCCTTCCCTCCCTCATTTCTTCCTTTTGCTCCCTCCCTCCCTTCCCTCCCTCTCTCTCTTCTTCTCTCCCTTCCTTCCCTCACTTTTTTTTGACTGATCCCTCCTCCCCTCCCTCTCTCCTCTCCTTCCCCCTCCCTCCCTTCCTCCCTTCCCTCCCTTCCTCCCTCCCCTTCCTCCCTTCCTCCCTCCCCTCCCTCCCTTCCCTCCCCCTTATCCTCTCCTTCACCCTCACCTCCCTCTTACATAATGCTCCATAGCGCATAGCTGAGCTGGAGAGATGTCTTGGGGCCTGTAAGGAGAAGCTGGAGACATCCCTGACACAACTAAGCAAGGTTACCCCCCTCACCTACCCTTTCCTACCCCTCAGGGCCCCTCACCTATCCCTCACCTGTCCCTCAGGGTCCTTCACCTACCCTCTCACCAAAATGTAACTACAGCTTCCCTCCCTCCCTAGTGTGTGTCAGTGAACAAGGAACTTCTCACAGAGAAGGTGTGTGATCATTTACCTTACCACCAAGGTCCCCTTCCCTTACTCCTTCGTCTACTCCCTCCCTTCATTTCCATCCTTATCTGCCTCATCCCTCTCCCTACCTCCTCTCACTTGCTCACTCCTCCCTCTCCCATCCTCACTCCTCACTCCCATCCTCACTCCTCCCTCCCATCCTCACTCACTCTTCCCTCCCATCCTCACTCACTCCTCCCTCCCATCCTCACTCACTCCTCCCTCCCATCCTCACTCACTCCTCCCTCCCATCCTCACTCACTCCTCGCTCCCATCCTCACTCACTCCTCCCCTTCCCATCCTCACTCACTCCTCCCTTCCATCCTCACTCACTCCTCCCCTTCCTATTCTCACTCCTCCCCTTCCTATCCTCACTCCTCCCCCTCCCACCCAGTGTGTAGCGGAGAAGAAGGAGAGAAGCCAAGAGAGTGTGCGGAACCAGTCCCGTCTTGGCCACTTCCACAACAAGAGGTACTCCATACATCCTCCCAACCCTATCCCCCACCCTCACCCAACCCACCTCCTCATTGCTCACCTCTCACTCCTCTCACCCTCCCACCTCTCACTCCTCCCCACTCCCACTCCCCTTGCAGGCAGGGTGCCCAGTTTGTGGAGACATGGGTAGATGGCCACGCCTTCTCTGAGCTGGCCCAGCGCCAGGAAGCCATTTCACGTCAGAGGGAGGAGCTTGAAAGACAGCGAAAACAGCTGAGCAAGCGGAAGCCAAGCAGCGCCTCGGCCAGTCCTAGCTGTGAGTGGCCTGGGGAAGAGTGGGAGGAAGGCTAGCCGTGGGTGGCCTGGGGAGGAGGGGTGGGAGGAAGCCTAGCTGTGAATGGCCTGGGGAGGAGGGGTGGGAGGAAGCCTAGCTGTGAGTGGCCTGGGGAGGAGGGGTGGGTGTGTACAACTCATACATGTTAAAAGTCTCACAGCAGAGTGGTTGCTAGAGGCTAGCATATGTGGGGCGACTTCCGATCGGCTAATCTCTTGATCTTTCTGTTCATTTGTCACTCCGAATTAGAAAGGCTTTCTGTTTTCTGGCGACAAATCGCTAGTCCTCAAGCGACTGATCATTATCTAAGTTATTTAATCGTTCTCAGAGCTATTTGACTACAAAATCCAACAATTGAGACAAGTTGCCAGAAAACAAAGCCGCCCGGATGTGTATGCTGGCCCTAATGCTGACCTTAATGCTGACCTTAATGCTGACCTTAATGCTGACCCTAATGCTGGCCCTAATGCTGGCCTTAATGCTGGCCTTAATGCTGACCTTAATGCTGGCCCTAATGCTGACCCTAATGCTGGCCTTAATGCTGGCCTTAATGCTGACCTTAATGCTGACCTTAATGCTGGCCTTAATGCTGGCCTTAATGCTGACCTTAATGCTGACCCTAATGCTGGCCCTAATGCTGGCCTTAATGCTGGCCTTAATGCTGACCTTAATGCTGGCCCTAATGCTGACCCTAATGCTGGCCTTAATGCTGGCCTTAATGCTGGCCTTAATGCTGACCTTAATGCTGACCTTAATGCTGGCCTTAATGCTGGCCTTAATGCTGACCTTAATGCTGGCCTTAATGCTGACCTTAATGCTGACCTTAATGCTGGCCTTAATGCTGGCCTTAATGCTGGCCCTAATGCTGACCCTAATGCTGGCCTTAATGCTGGCCTTAATGCTGGCCCTAATGCTGGCCTTAATGCTGGCCTTAATGCTGACCTTAATGCTGACCTTAATGCTGGCCTTAATGCTGGCCTTAATGCTGACCTTAATGCTGGCCCTAATGCTGACCCTAATGCTGGCCTTAATGCTGGCCTTAATGCTGGCCTTAATGCTGACCTTAATGCTGACCTTAATGCTGATCTTAATGCTGACCTTAATGCTGACCTTAATGCTGACCTTAATGCAGGCCTTAACTTGCTGAATTGCTCCAGCTGCAATGGACCACTTACCAATGTGTGGTTTCCTGATTATTACACATTGAACTATTTGGGAGGGGGCGTGGCATGTAATGATCTGCAGAGCAATACTCCCGGGGAAACAGAGGATGCATGACCTCAGCGGCAAGCTGCTGATTGGTCAGTCATTAAAAGAATGTTAACAGAACTGGTGGATATGTGTGTGGGGGGGGGAGGCTTCGGGGTTTATGTGTGTCACATGGTGGTCGCCCCTTCTAGTAAAAGCTAAAGGCAACAGCCGTAGTAGTTCACAAGAAGGGGACTCCAAGTCTCAAGCAGGGAGGTAGGTGGGTGTGGCATTCCCCTCCCCCTCTAGTCACCACGCCTTCCCTTGCTCTTCTCTGGTCCCCAGTCTCACTGCCTTTGACTACAGCGAAAGAGATGAGCTGTTCAAATTAAGGGCAGCTGCTCTGAAGAAGGTATGAGAGAAAGGATGGTCCACGTTCTGCCCCTCCTCCTCCCCTTTCCCTCTGGTCTCCACAATTCCATTTCTCCTCCCTTTCCCTCGTTCCCCTCTTCTATCCTCACTCCTTCCACCCTCTCCCCTCCCCATCACTTCCCTCCCCTCCTACCCTCCCTCCCCCTCCTACCATCTCCCCTCCTAGCCTCACCCCCTCCTACCCTCTCCCCTACCCTCACTCCCTCCCTCCCTCCCTCCCAGGAAGAGGCACATCTTACAACAGAACTGGAGAACCTCGAAAGAGAACGAAATCTCCACATACGTGAGCTGAAGAGAATAGCATCTGAAGAGACCTCAAGGTACCGTGATGGGTGTGTCCATGCTACCATAACTGTATGCACTCATACCCACACCTACATGCACGCATACCCACACCTCATACCCACACATACATGCACTCATACCCACACCTCATACCCACACCTACATGCACTCATACCCACACCTCATACCCACACCTACATGCACTCATGTCCATACCTACATGCACTCATACATATCCACACCCTCAGGTTCAACAACAATCCCACCCTTAACAGTCGTTACCTGCTGCTTCATCTCATTGGTCGAGGTGGTTTTAGTGAAGTCTACCAAGTGAGCCACGTATGGTGGATGCAGTCCAACATAGCCAGACCATCGCGTGGATGGAGGGGCTGGAAGGTTGGCCTATTCTTGAGTCATGCCGATATGTTTGTGTTCATAAAAAAAATTATTACGTCAGGAGCACGTAAATTGCATTCCCCACTCCTGATGTAATAATTTTTTAATGAGCAGAAACTAATCGGCACGACTCGATAATAGGCAACCTTCCAGACCCTCCATCCACGCGAGGGTCTGCTACACTGCACTAGTGTGTAGGTGTTTTGAGGCATGTGATATTGGGTTGTTTATTCTGTTAATGTTTTGTTTTCAGTTTTGATTTTGTGGTAAATAATTTCAGTTGTTTCACTTGTCTGGCACAGCATTGCCACTAGTCTCGGCCCCAGACCCAAAAGACACAGCTGCGGATGGATCACATCACTGCTACCCGTCAATCCATCTACAGCTGCACCCGTTGGGTCTGGGGCCGAGGCTACATTGCCACATGTACACTAACTAAAGATACATGCTGATTCAATTGGTGCACCAGTATTATGCATCATACTGGTGCACACTGGCGATATCGCAGGGGATTCCCCATGTTTTGGCCGTAATATGTGGAGCACCTGAAGTAGAAGTAGTTTCCAGCCACTCACCAAAGCCATCCCATTGTTGTCATTGGGCCTGGTGTCGTACCTAGCCTTATGGGTTGCATTTAGATGTGTTTTCAAAATCATTAATCGAATACTTCCTTGAATGCATGTGTGTGTGTGTGTGTGTGTGTGTGTGTGTGTGTGTACACGTGTGTGTATGTACGTGTGTGTGTGTGTGTGTGTGTCAGAAAACAAGGCATATGTGGTAACCCATAAATGTGAAGGGGAGGTAATGCCAGTGTGTAAGATGTTTTATGTTCTTCCCCGTGATCAGGCCTTCGACTTGCAAGAGCAGAGATATGTGGCGTGCAAGATCCACCAACTGAACATGGAGTGGAAGGAAGACAAGAAGGCCAACTACATCAAGTCAGGAGAGCTGTACATGCCCCTCCCCCTCCCCTCGTCCCATGCCATTCCACCTATCCCATCAGTGCCATACACCATCACACACATCAGCACATATGCACACCATCACACATCAACACATATGCACACCATCACACATCAACACATATGCACACCATCACACACATCAGCACATATGCACACCATCACACATCAACACATGCACACCATCACACACATCAGCAATATGCACACCATCACACATCAGCACATATGCACACCGTCACACATCAACACATGCACACCATCACACACATCAGCAATATGCACACCATCACACATCAACACATGCACACCATCACACATCAACACACATGCACACCATCACACATATCAACACATGTGCACACCATCACACATATCAACACACACATGCACACCGTCACACATCAACACACATATGCACACCATCACACACATCAACGCATATGCACTTGCCATACACCACCATCCCACACATCAACATGTGTACTTTGCTACTACAACGCTTCCATGTGACCCCTCCCCCTCCTCCTCCTCCCCTCAGACATGCCCTAAGGGAGTACAACATCCATAAGAAGCTCAACCATCCAGTGAGTAAATCTTTTTCCCGCTCATCTCCTGCCATTTGTGGTCCCATCCCCAGCACATAGTGCAACTGCATGACGTCTTTGAGATAGACTCAAACTCCTTCTGTACAGTCCTGGAGTACATCAACGGAAATGATCTGGACTTTCTTCTCAAACAGCAGAAGACCCTCCCCGAAAGAGAGGTTGTGTGTGTGTGTGTGTGTGATTTAGTGGATGTGTGTGTTAGTGGATTTGTGTGCATGTGATGGGAGTGGATGTATGTATGTGTTTGAGCAAATCTGACATTCATTCTATTAGTTATTGGGGGGGTAGTATTGATAACAAACGCCCACCCTCAACAATGGACTCTGGTAGGGATGACAATACCGTAACAATGAAGGCTGCATGGTGGTGGTATAACTTTTGTTTTATGATTGGCCTGTATTATGATGATGTAACCATGTCTGTTGCCATGGCTCCTTGTTCCATTACTTACTACATGTGAAGGGGTTTTTTGTTTTTGGGCCGCATTCAATGCATGTTGTTAGATGAGTCACCACCGCAGAGATGTTTACATAATGAAGCTTTAGGGTACTCTAATCCAGTAGTGCCACCGTTAGCTTGGGTGTGCACTAATTGGAGCATATAAATGTCACAGTTGCTCCGCCCACAGGCCAGGATGATCATTGTTCAAGTCATGGCTGCTCTGAGGTATCTCAACGAACTAAAGCCTCCCATCATCCACTTTGACCTCAAACCAGGTGTGGGCTAACCCTGACACACACACACACACACACACACTCACAAATCAAATGTAACACACATGTACAAATGTCACACACACACACACACACACAAATATAACACACACACACAAATGCACAAATATATTACTGCACACAATGTAACTCTCACCCCCCCCCCCCCCACACACACACACACACAAACACACGCACAGGTAACATCTTATTGGGATCTGGCATCGACAACCTTGACGTTAAGATAACAGACTTTGGTCTCAGCAAGATCATGGAGCACGACCATCCAGATGGCATGGAGTTGACCTCCCAGGGGGCGGGCACATACTGGTACCTCCCCCCGGAGTGCTTTATGATGGGGAAAGAGCCCCCCAAGATATCATCCAAGGTGTGTGTGTGTTTGTGTGTGGAGGGAGGGGAATTTGTTTGGTAAAGGTGCAGGCATGATCTTTTTGTTTTAAATTTAGTTGTGTATGTTCATTTTATTTTTTTATTACAATTTTACTATTCTTACATGTATTATTAAAAACAATGCATTACAATTTAATACTCACAACTATTTATTAAAACACTACAACTAGAAGTCACAAGATGTGGTTGGTGGGACACATCTGGCCAAAAAATGGCCCTGGCATTCTGCCTCATGAGGATGAGGATAAGGCGACTGTAAATGGTTGATGTAACCTCAATAAGAGGTCGACATAGCTGGGTGGCCATGTTAGCTTTATTGTGTAACACTGTATGATTATAATTTAATTAATTAATAATATATATATTAATCACATTTTTGGTTGGCAGGTAGATGTTTGGTCCATTGGAATAATACTCTACCAGTGCCTGTATGGAAAAAAGGTGAGAGAAGGCGTCATGATTCCATTCCAGGTCCTTTATGCACAGTGCACGTCACACCTCGTTTTACCCCACAGCCATTTGGGCACAACTTGTCACAGGCTTCGATCCTGGAGCAGAACACTATCCTAAATGCGAAGGAGGTCGAGTTCCCTGCAAAACCTGTAGTCAGTCAGGAAGCCAAGGTGAGGCAACACTTCGTGCCTACCCCATGGTAAATATCGACCTACTTTTCCACTCTACTCCCTCCCTCCTCCAACACACACACACACACCATTAAATTCCTAAAGACGTTTATTCAACGCTGCTTATCCTATCGCAAAGAGGAACGTCCGGACGTATTCGGTGTGTGTGAAGATCCGTATTTCAGACCAAAGAAGCAGCAGACAGCAGCTGCCTCACAACAGTGAACCTGCACACGTACAGTGTTTGTGTGTATATATCTCTACATAGCCTCCTATCTCTCATGTGTCCACCACTTGCTTTCTCTTCTAATACGCCAAACTCGGGCTAATGTACGGTGTTGATAAAGGCAGTATTTAGAACGGTTTGAACTTCCGCTTCTCTCTCATCTGCTCGACCCTGCGTTTATCCTCTTCGAATTTCTTCCTCAGTTCCGCTATTCTTTGCCGCTGCGTCTCGCGCTGCTGAAAGTTGTAAAAGTTTAAAAGCTCTTTCTTCTTTCGTTTCTTCTTCTCTTGGCGGCTTGCGGGTAGCGCTCTCTTTCTCGTGACGGTTACCCATCCCTCCTCGTCGGGTTCCCCCGTCTTAGTCCGTTCATCTTTCGCCCCTTGCTTATTAAGCTCGTACCGCATAACAGTTTGCTCAACGAGAGCCTCCAGAGTGGACAAACTTCTCCTCTCCTTAAGGTATTCCGCGCACCACTTCTGCGTTCCACAGCTCCCGTCCGTGCAGGTGCAAACAATGGCTTCGGACACGCCGCACATTTTCAGCGCGCAGTCGACTTCTTCAGCGGTGTTGAACACGACGTAGCCCACCGGTCCCGTCTGACAGGAGTCTCCGTCGCCTCCCTCAAAATGGCCCGGCCGGTCGCACATGTACACGGCGCTCACCTGGCCAACACGAGAAAATATGTCCTGGACCATCCCGCTGAGGCAATACGGCGGCCATCCCAACGTGAAGAGCGTGAGACCGTTGGGCGTTTTCTCGGAGGTCTGCCTCACCGCATGTCGCTTGCAGAAGATGGTGTGAGTAGACTGCGCCCCTCCTCGGCTCGTGAAGCAAACCGGCAATCTCTCAAAGTCGTTCATTTGCTACTTTCGCACGTGGGCATGCTTTAAATATACGGTTCTGATATTTATGCCGTATTAACGATTATGTATGGGCACATATGCAATATGCAATATTAAACGTTACAGAAAAACAAATTGAAATACCGAGACGACACTTTATTCGTGCAAAAGAAAGCGGCTCCTATGCACGAGCGCTACGCTTCTCCCGAGGAACGCTCAGCAATGATGCCGTTGCTAGCTAGTGTAGAGCATTACCATGCAGCCTAAGCCATACACCAGATGCTCCTTCTCCATCATTTCTTTCGCTTTTGAACAATCGGGGTTATGCTTCATGTCGTTCATGCACCCAGCTTCAGTAGATACTAGTATAATTTCAAGGTGCTTGCTATGCCTATGGTCAGTCGTACTAGGTTACCATAGCAGTAGAGGTGATAATATATTCATTGCTAAGTGGTTTCTTTGTGCAAATTTGTGGTTACGCGTGAGGGCGTAGGGTGGTGGGTACTTTTATGAAATCTGAGGATGGGTGTTTACAAAACCTTTTTGCCCCCCCCCCCCCCCCCCCCCCTCGTGAAATACTAAATTTAATAACACATTACAGGATAAATGAACACGTACATACACACACAACATTATTAATAATCTATCAATTAATGGTCTTGGAATCCTCTGTTAAGGATTGCCCTGACATTTGCCCTAAGCCCATATAAAGCTGCAATGGCTATGGACTTTGGGCAGTTCTGTCTTGTGGCCAATCTGAAAGCAAGCTGAGATAATGCCCAATTAGCCTCTGTACCCCAACAACCATATGTCTCCACTGCGAGTGGGATGGACACCCAACCCAGTTCAGCACATTTGGTGTCATTGCTTGCACTCCTCGGCAGCAAAGGCTGCAGACCCAGCTGTCGCACTCACTTCAGATAAACTGATAGAAACTAGCAGTGATATGACAGTGAAGTCGAATGCAGCTGGCTTGCCCAACATCCAATCTGCAGCAAGAACATCCGCTGGTCGTTTGTTGTGCTCATGGAGTCCATAACCACTCCCCACCTCTACCTGAACCCCAACACAGGCTCTCCGACATGACTCCACAAAAACATCCTGCAGCCTGTTATGACGGGTGACCACATCACCTCCGTGCTTGCAAGTCAAAGCATGGTGACCCAGGGAGTCCAATGAATGAGCTGGGCAGTAGGGACAACTGGCACGTTGAGCCTAGCAACCACTGTATGGCTATTTGAAACTCCAGAGGGTCAAGGTGTAAGTTAAGCCCTGGAGAAGGGATAACAGAAAGCCAGGCTGCAGCATGGAGGGAAGATACAAATAGTAGACGTGCTCTGTCTGGCAAAGATGAACTAGCAAACAGCTTATTAAATTGGCTATCTTCAAGTTTGCAGGAAAGGTATTTTTGACGGCACGAGTGTGAGTGACTGCTTCTATTGTAATGGCCTCAGATGGTGGAATACGGCTATTATATTCTCCAATAGAATGGACAAGATGTTGATTAGATATCAATTCCAGTGTGGACATGCTAAGTGGAGCTATGTAACAAGCTGCTGAGTGGTCTGAGAGGCTGCAAAGCCCAATACCACCTCTACTTAAACTGAGCTGTGCCTGTTCCCAAGAACTATACTAATAACGCACAGGTTTCTCTAGTCTCGGCCCCAGACCCAACGGACGCAGCTGCGGATGGATTACATCATCTCTACGCATCAGTAGGCGTTGGGTCTGGGGCCGAGACTAGGGTTTCTCAACATCTGGAGGGATCCCAGACAAATATTTACGTGTATGTGTTTGTACCTACTGATCACTTGTAAATAAGTCAGGGGCGTTTGTACAGAACCATTGCTTTGTCTTGTGGACTTACTGCTGCTACCTATGTATTGAACAGATTTCATCAGATTTTGTCCTCTGAGGAGGTTGCCGTAGTTTTGCTGTCACATGTGCCCTGTGGACCAATCAGACATACAGGGTACCATATATGCGTGTGGACAAAGACATACGTTACCCTATGAATCAGCCAAACTATATACATTGTGCTTGAACTGAGCTCGCACAGACTTGCAAAACTCGCTAAAATTTTGTGTTCTATTTAAGTCAGATATCAGTTCTCCCACTCCTTCGACCTTTGGCTGTACGTCCAACAGGAGCCACTGGTTGGAGGAATCCAAGTCCATAACTACAAAGTGTTCCTTTGCTGGCTCCCGAGGATCGAGGCTGGTGAAGACTAGCTTCATGGCTTTGCCTAAAGAGTAGAGCAAGGGAAAGAGGGAGAGAAGGTAGAGAGGAAGGTTGTGGAGGGGGGAGGGGGGGGGGAGAGATTGAGTAAATAACGATACAATGAAGATATTAAACTTGTAAGTATTTCAATGGCGATGTGCAGCCACGATACATCCACTACTCCATTCAATAACAGCAGGATACATCCACTACTCCATTCAATAACAGCATGACACATACTTCAATGAATCCACAGCACACAGACACACACGCTACCTTCATCGAGAACGAATTGCAAGCCAAAGCACATGAAAAACAATTCTTTTTTCTTCGTCTGCTCATAATTCACCGGTTGGCTGCCCTGCAGTGCACACTGGTCCGTAACACCAACCAGTTCCGCGCCAGTGTTTGCCAGTTCTCGAAGCTCTGTTTGTAATCATTGCGCTCGCGCATAAAACAACACACACCATTTTATAACGTACCGTTCTCCATTATCAGCTTCTCTGCCTGGTACTTGGAAATCATACTGGTTTGCCTGTTGACCTCCTCTGTGTGGAAGCGTCAAACGAAGGGTAAAGGATGGAAATGGGAGAGTACCTTTGTGACTCTCTAAAGTATCAAGTAGGCGACGTATTGCTGCCATCTCCTTGGTAGTCTTCGCGTTACTTAATGCTTCTGCAGAGGCCTGTATCATGAGTATTTCCCGCTCCATGTTTGTTTTGAATTTAGTAGCGAACGCGCGCTTTTACGTTCACGTGATCTTGTATGCGTACGTACAATGTACATGTATAATGTTAACGCATGAAAAATATTATATTTAAAAATGACCGGGTCGACCCGACCATAAGAATTGTCATGTACACTTATTAACCACGTGATCACCGGTAGACACTTTTATCTTCACGTGCTTTGCATTCGGTATGTAGAACTCTACCAGAAGTCCCTGCTGGACATTAAGGAGTGCTAACCCTCTTAGTCCTGATACACCCAGCGGTGATGTAATGCTGCAATGCTGGTCTGGGGACGAGACCAAACCGACTGACTACCTGAAGCCTCACCCACTCCCTCTTACATTCGTCACTCTCTCTCGCGCTGTTTCCCTATCATGTCACAGCCATGCTCCTGCCCCAGCACCCTGTTCTCAAGTACAATGTAAGATGTACAGTAGGTCCCCAGCACTCAAATGCAGCTTTTCTATTTTACTCCCAGTGCACATGGGTTATTAGAACATACAAGTCATTGTCAAGGGGGCAGAGGACCAGGGAGAAGTCATAGGTATCCAGTGACAGTGGGGAGAAGCATGCCCACTCACCATTAAACCTCACAGGCTCACACTACATAAACATGCAGTTAATAACATGTCGCAAGTTTAATCTAATACCAATCCAACATGGGTCAAAATGGTGTCCGATACCACAGCTGTCCCCTGAACACACAATTTTTGTGAGGAGGGGAGGGGAGGAGGGAGGGGGAGGGGAAGTGAAGTGACCCATTTACGAGCGTGTACATAACGGAACTGTTCGTAGCTCAAAGGCAGGAAATGGAGCATCCAGGGGGTTGTGCAACATGTCCGCAAAAAATGTTAGAGTTCCAGCAAGACCTGGAGATGAATAGATTTTTAAATGGCGCACGCACTACACGCTGCTGAAGATATTTTTACCTTCAAAGAGAGAGTAGGGGTTGTCAGGTATGCGACACGTTCTCTCGGAACTGGTAAGGCACCATTCAGTGAACTGCACAGCAAAATAGTAGGTATGCAAATACACCACACAAGCACGCACATACAGATACACCACACACCACACACACAGATACATCACACAGCACACAAATACACTGCACAAGCACACACACAACACACACACCACACACCTTCAATGCCCTGTGGAGGTACTGAGGTTTGCCCGTCAGGCGCAGCAGTTGGAGGAACGTGTAGGCGTTGCCTGCCACACCATGACACAGTCCATATCCCTTCCGCAGTAGACCACGCCTCCACACCACCTCACCACACCCAATGGCTGCCTCTAGATACCGCTGGTCCTTAAACACCTACATGTAGAGGTACAAACATCATTAGAGCATCCACCCCCAAGGAGGTGTGGCAAGGCCCCCTACCCCAAGGAGGTGAAGGAGGTGGGGCAAAGCTCCCCCCCCCCCCTCCAAGGAGGTGTGGCAAGGCCCACCCCGAAGGAGATGGGACAAAGGCCCCCCCCCCCCCCCCCCCCCCAAGGAGGTGTGGCAAGGCTTACCTGGAAGGCGTGGGAACAGAGGTGCACTAGCCCTGGAGCCCCATGACACCAATGTACCAGGACATCGTCATACAAGCTGTCGAGGGAGGCAGGTAGATTGCTTGACGGCAGTCTGAGAGAGAGGAGGTAGTCAATGGAAGGCTTGACCAGGGACACTATGCGGGCATTTAAACTGGGAACGGCTGGCAGGGCCTGGGGAAGAGGAGGTCAGAGGTGGAGAGCATCAAGTGCGTACTGCAGAATGATGTGCACACAGGTCTCCATGGGGCATGCACAGCCAATCAAAGGACAGGTCCGCTTGAGAACCAGCACCCTAAACTGTATCCAACCTTCCCCCAAGGATATGGCCACTGCCCCTCCCCTCCACCAGCCCACTGCCAGCACAATGTATGACCCAGCCGATACAAATCTTGAATACGTATTCAAACAGTGGAAAGACGAGAGAGTAGAAGAAATGGGAGGGACAGGTGCAAGTGACTAAAAGGGAGTATTAAGGGATGGGAGGGGCACAGTGAAATGGTGGAGGGGAGGGGCAGTGGGCTGGTGGAGGGGAGGGGCAGTGGGCTGGTGGAGGGGAGGGCCAGTCGGTTGTTTGCTTTTCACTTTCTAGCAAACTATGCTCAGAGTTGTGTCACTTTCAGCTCCTTATCTGATTAGTTTACTGTTAGCACTGTATATCAAAAGTAGCTATGTGATGGAAGTAAAGTGTTTCAGGCATAAAGAGACCTCCCTCGGCTTCATGCCAGCCCCATTAACCCTCCAAGTTTAATTTAGCTTGCATGGGCATCTTCAATGACTACTCTTCAATGTAGGAGTCATGGGGTGTGTGTGGGGGGGGGGGGGGGGGGGGGTAGGATTCCAATCAGTCAATATGAAGAGGAGGTGGTGTGTGTGTGTGTGTGTGTGTGTGTGTGTGTGTCAGTCAATATGCATGGGGTGGAAGAGGTGGTGTGTGTGTGGGGGAGGGAGGGTGTTGGTGTTCCTATCAGACAATATTTCTTTTGTTGTTGTCAAAGTTGAAAATATCTCATTCACAGATGAGAAGTAACGATGTTTGCGTTTGCAATTGCAAGCTCAAACATTATTAAGTACACTGCATGCATTGCCTCACAGAGAAGGGAAAACACATGTATAATCAATGCACTTTCAGTGTTGCGTGTAGACATCACAAAAGTTTGGGACAACCACACTGCTGGAGATAGGAATCTCTAGACCACATGTGGTCATAATGTAGCCATGGAAGTCTGCACACATATGTGTGTGTACATGTATCTGGTATGTGTGTGGTGATCATTCCTTATTAGGCAGGATACATACCTCAACTGCCAGACAGAAGACATTCGCCCAAGTTCTACCAGTTGTTTACTAGCGGCTCAGTAATGGTTCAGGTCCAATAATGGACAGGAATGGGAATTTTAAGGATGCATAATATTTATAACTACATAATTTTGGTGAAATGTTTCATGTAATAAATCTAACCAGCTCTGTACATGGTTACATCACATGCAACTGCTAAGCAGTGCAAGTACAAAGAATATAAATACACAACACCCATTCACACTCCCAACACCCACCCACCACACCTACCCAGAACATCAATCCACTTCATAACATACGCTCACATGAAACACAACCAGCACACACCCTACTCCCACCAGCTGCTGCATGACTGGTACAAACACCAGATGCTACTACTCCATGTTGCTATGGATACGTAACAACACATCCAGGGTATGGTGGTGAACAGGACATGCTAAAGGTCACAAAGAAAATTAGAACCTATCTGCTGCTCAACTGAGGTAGACACAGCTCCATGTCTAATAGAAGCACACTCTCTTATTACACACATCACTTTAAAGGTAACCCAACTCAAATGAATATGGGTAAAAAGTTCAGTAAACCATCAGTAAACTAGAACTTCATTTGCAACATGTGTATGGTCTTAGGTGTGATCCAACACATGGGTAAAAGTCCAGTAAACCATCAGTAAACTAGAGTTGCATGCAACATGCATAAGGGCGGGGGGGGGGGGGGTCGCTTAACAGATGCAAAAGTAACATTTACTGCTGCTGGCATTTGGAGCCACAAATTATGGGGACTGGGTGGGAATGTGATTTGAGCAATCAGGCAGACCATTTGCACAGGCAGTTATAGTGACATGATGCAGGATCTGGTGATGTAATCCAATGTGTTAAGATTTGTGGCGAGGGGGCAGGGAGGAGGGGCACCAAGCATTGTAATACTGCATGTGCCAGAATGATAATACATCCCCCCCCACTCACTCACACACACTACGAGTCATTTCATCTTGGCCCCATGGGAAATAGTAGGTGTGTATGTTATCATTTTTTGCTGACAAAGTAGTGATTTCCCATTTCCTTTGTTGACTTACCTGAAGTAGAACTAGGAATATGCCAGCAAGACCATGTGCTGCTCCTAAATAATGCTCATCGTACCAGCTGTACATCAGAGGTGATGGCACGGCAGGCACCCGCCCATCCTCACCAACATCAAGCACCATGGCAACCAACTGTTAAAAAAAAAAAACACAAAACAGGGGTCAATACATAGTGTGGAAGAGGTGCGTAGGGGAGGGGGGAGGGGCTAGCCATGCCCACCTCTGTCAATAGTGCTTCATCTATGGCTGTGGGGACATGACAGTTGACAAACAGCAGGGAGTACAGATACCCAACATGCCCATAGAGGAGCTCGCTGGGGAGTTGGCGAAACACGGACCTGTGCTCGAGGTAGAGCCCCTTTAGTTTCTCCGTGCAACCGCGAGATTCCTCCGCATTCTTTAGGTAGTGGTGCACCACGGCTCCGAGGGCTAGGGGCCCCGCCACGCCCAGAAGGAAGCTGCAGTCTTCCAGCTTGCGGCGAAGACGTTCCAACGAGGGCTTCAGAATCTGGAGGCTCCGCCTCAGGTGCCGAGCGCGTTTAGCGTCGTCATTGGCGTGCAGTGTAGTAGCGAGGTGGAAGTGCAAATATGCAACACCTGCATGGTTACACGCGCGCACGCACACACATACACACACACACACGCGGTTTTGGTCATGGGATTCAGGCTGCTTCCTTTTATTTACCGCTACTGCCGGTATAAACAGTGTGGTCATTCGGATGCAGATACGCAGTGGTCACCGCCTCTATACCCCCTTCAAGTGTGCTCGACAGACTCTCTCGAAGTTCCGCTGGCAGCTGGATTGTGTGCCGTGTGCATATGCAGTTAGTATAAAGCCTGCAGTGCTGGATTCATTTTGGATACCTCGATTTTCTGATCAGGTTCCTTATTGTCCGCAAAGGGATTCGGAAAGTAACGGTTGGGATCGCCCTCCATTTTCCGAAACGGCGAAGTTATAATAAGGCGCATGCGTACCATGTCGGTACCCGTACATGTACCACTTATTTGCCCGCCCTCGGCTATTAATCACACACCGTTAACTAAAATTAACCTGCAAATTTAATTATGACAAATACCAATAAGAGAAGGTCTGGGTTAGTCAACGGATACAGGAATTAAATTGCTTTCTTGCACTTCCATTGCTTTCCAGGACCATAGTAGTGACCATCATGCACCACCCATGACATGAGTTAGTGGGGACATGAAAGTTTCTAACCGTTTCCCGCTTAATTAAATATATATTTTACAAGAGATAGTGTCACACAGCCCTCAGAATTACAAAAAAATAAATCTTATTTGCCCTAAGCTATTAATAATTATTATTATTTTGGGGGGAGGGGGGGGGGCACTCATTGAAGGCAGCTTGAACAATCATGGGAGGGGAAAATCTTTAATGGCAGAAACATAGGGGAAACTAAACCACTACTAGTACTCAGCAATGGACACAGCAGCCAAGGTTATGTACCTATTAGGCAGCTTTACATGTACAGGTGTGGGCATGCACCTTGTGACAGAGAACAAGTGACCATTGTATAAGTGCAGTTGGTGTAAATCATACTAGAATGGGAAGTCCTACATACTCAAGCACTAATGAGACCCCCTCTCTTGTGGGAGGGGGCCTAATGGAGGAATCAGCAACCATAACAAGAGAGGGGGAGGAATGCGCAGGGGGAGGGATGGGCAAAGGAAGGGAGGGAGGGATGGGGAGGAAGAAGGGGAGGGACGGGCAGAGGAAGGAGGGGAGGGATGGGCTGAGGAAGGAGGGGAGGGATGGGCAGAGGAAGGAGGGGAGGGATGGACAAAGGAAGGAGGGGAGGGATGGGGAGGAGGAAGGGGAGGGATGGGCAGAGGAAGGAGGGGAGGGATGGGGAGGAAGAAGGGGAGGGATGGGCAGAGGAAGGAGGGGAGGGATGGACAGAGGAAGGAGGGGAGGGATGGGGAGGAAGGAGGGGAGGGATGGGAGGAAGGAGGGGAGGGATGGGGAGGAAGGAGGGGAGGGATGGGGAGGAAGGAGGGGAGGGATGGGCAGAGGAAAGGGGGGAGGGATGGGCAGAGGAAGAAGGGGAGGGATGGGCAGAGGAAGGAGGGGAGAGGAAGGAGGGGAGGGATGGACAGAGGAAAGGGGGAGGGATGGACAGAGGAAAGGGGGAGGGATGGACAGAGGAAAGGGGGAGGGATGGACAGAGGAAAGGGGGAGGGATGGGCAGAGGAAAGGGGGAGGGATGGACAGAGGAAAGGGGGAGGGATGGGCAGAGGAAGAAGGGGAGGGATGGGCAGAGGAAGGAGGGGAGAGGAAGGAGGGGAGAGGAAGGAGGGGAGGGATGGACAGAGGAAAGGGGGAGGGATGGACAGAGGAAAGGGGGAGGGATGGGCAGAGGAAAGGGGGAGGGATGGGTAGAGGAAAGGGGGAGGGATGGACAGAGGAAGGGAGGAGGGATGGGCAGAGGAAGGGAGGGGAGTGGAAGGGAGGGGGAGGATGGGCAGAGGAAGGTGCCAGTGACACACTGGATCAGTTAGGGGGTACCACGGGGTTCTTGGCAGACATCATTTGCATGACAGGAAAATGTTGTATGCACTTGCCCCTCCCACCCTCTCCCTGACAAAGGAGGGGACAAGCCAAGCTCACATGAAATAACATCACCTCCCTCCACAGAATCAATGGCGCATACATTACAGTGGTAATTGGAGGGGGCCGGGATTCTGTATTGATTAAAATACTCATTGTTTATATCCTCATTTGGTAATTAAATGACGTCAAACGGTGTTTACCACATTGTAAGCTTAAAGGTATTCCTCATCCTTCTCAGTATCATCTCCATTTACACTTACTACCTCTAAAAGTCACAACGCAACCATCTCAGTACCTCCACGTCCTGCTTCTAAATACTCCATAAAGCTTGTGACATGTGGTGATTGTATTCTCCCGCACTCGAGGTACCACTAATTGACTAGTTATTGTACCACAGACACCCACGTATCATGAAGGCGTCCAATGCTTGGCAGAATGCTCGCTCTCCACGTACGTCTGACCTTGCAATTGTATGATGAGACACGGTGTATTATATAGTAACTGAAGCTGCTGCAGCTCAATGAGGTATAGCAAAGTGAGCAACAGACGTATCCTCTTAGCGTTGGATACCTCTGGACTTACCGTACCCCTTTCCCTTTTATTGAAAACTCACGAATGCCTTCCATTTTTGAAGGCGTGTTCTCATACGCATGCGCTCTCTTAGCATGAGAGGCCCCTGTCAATTATTAACTCGTTACGTGACTGTATTTGAAATTGACTTGTTTTGTAAATAGAACTCCTGTGTTGGTCAAATATAGATAGATCTGTTAAGTAGCGTCATAAAATTATCTCTCTAACCACACTACTGCGTAGCCGGCTCAAGCTGAGTGATACTTGGTAACCAACATGGCCACTACGTTGCGCCAGTTCTTATCATCTATCGGATGCGAGCAGTATACGCCGATATTCGAGCGAAATGGGTACTCTTCTGTCAGTTCTCTTAGGTACGTTTAATGTTGTGTGGCAATGACCCAGCGACGGCTGTTAGTAATGTGTGCCTGTATAGACCTTATTCCCTCCATGCGGCTAGAGCCACTGGTTCTTTTTTTTTACCTCTTCTTCTTTTAAACGCACTCACACGATACGCACAACACAACGAACATCTTTACGCAACTCGGTATTTAACTATCTGCGTACTCATTTGCACGCACACACACACACACACACACACACACACACACACACACACACACACACACACACGCCCGCACGCGCACACACACGCACGCACACACACATACTGAATGCACGGATGTTACCGCAGCTCGCTGGACGAAGCACAGCTGGCGTCATTCGGTGTGTACGACGCCACCCATCGCCAAAAGATTTTGAGCAAGCTCAATGCGAACGCGGGGGGTGAAGACTTCGACGACATGCTTGGAGACCTAGACTCGGTGATAAAGGACCTCGAAATGTTTACTGTCGTAAGTAACGCCAATTTTTTTTTTTTAGCGGACTGCAAGTTCTCTATAGACTTGGAAGGGAAGGCATATGCGAATGTGTCCGCTCTCCCATTTTGCCAACACGGGGTTGGTGCTCAACTATGGCTTGATTTGTTGTGGCCGACCCCTGTTTTGGCTGCGCTGTTAATGACTACCAAATAAGGCGAAGGATATGAGTAGTAGAACTTCTTATTCTTTACCTTTTTTATGTCTCGTTTATTGCAAGTTCCAGTTTTTTTTTCTCCCCCCCCCCCTTCTTCTTGCAGCCAAAACCTGCACCTGTGCCTGTTGAAGTTGTTGCCAGGTTGGCTCCCACTAACCCTGTTGTTGTACTACCAATGCCTGCGGTGAGCTCTTCTCCAGGCTGATGAGTAGGCAGGTGATACTTACCTTGTGTTCTTTCTTTCCTTGTGCAGCCTCGAACGCAACCCCCTTCTGTCAAGCCGGTTTGTGATGTGACTGTTGTGTGTGTGACTGGTGTGTGTGTGTGTATGTGTGTGTGTGGTGTGTGTGCACGTGTGTCTGCGTGTGATGTGTGTGTGTGTGTGGTGTGTGTGCACGTGTGTCTGTGTGTGACTGGTGTGTGTGTGTGTATGTATGTGTGTGTGTGGTGTGTGTGCACGTGTGTTTGTGTGTGACGTGTGTGTGTGTAAGTGTGCTTAGGTATGTGTGTATGTAAGTGTGCTTAGGTATGTGTGTGTGTGTGTAAGTGTGCTTAGGTATGTGTGTGTGTGTGTAAGTGTGCTTGTGTGTGTGTGTGTGTAAGTATGCTTAGGTATGTGTGTGTGTGTGTGTGTAAGTGTGCTTAGGTATGTGTGCGTGTGTGTGCATGTAAGTGTGCTTAGGTATGTGTGTGTGCGTGTAAGTGTGCTTAGGTATGTGTGTGTGTGGCTAATGTGTCATCCATGTCTACTTACAAGTGTGTCTCTCCCTGTAATGTGTGTGTGCCCTTGCGTGCAGGCCCCCGTGTGTCTTTCACTTCTCCTGCTTTTTTTTCTCTTCAGAAACCAGTTGTCGCCCAGCCTCCTCCTCCCTCACGACTCCCACAACCCCCTCAACCCAAGCAACGCGAGGACTTTGACCTCGATTCCCTCCTCAACGACCTCAGTAGCTTTAACCCCACGGAGGTGGTCAGGACGAGTGTGGTCCCTCCCGCGGCCGAGCAGGGCGCCCTCACCCAGGTCCAACCCAAGAAGCCCCCGCAGTGGTCCCAATCTGCCCCCCAGCAGGCCCAGCCTGTTCCTCCTCCCCAGCCCATTCCTCCTCCCCAGCCCGTTCAAACCGTTCAGCCGGTTGTTCCCTCCAACTCTGCTCCGACCAAAGTGGCTTCTGCTACACCCAGTCCCCACGGCACGCCTGTGCATGGGAGCTCCATGCCTTCCACGCCCGGACACACCATGCAGCGTTCCAACACCATGGCTGAAGGAGGGTCACAGGGAGGGTCACAGGGCGAGGGACTGCAGCGGGCTCTGACAATGTCAGCATCCGGTACGTGTGATAAAGGACTAGGGGGTGTGGCTTTAGAACCTGTGCTTTTGGTTGTGGGTGATGTGGTGCAAGTGACCAGTGGTAAAAAGGGGTGGCTTTAATTAGGAGCTTTGGCTGTGGTGTGAAGTGACGAATGGTAAAGAAAAGGGTGGCTTTAATTAGGAGTACGACCTGTGCTTTGGCTGTGGGGACGTGGTGCAAGTGACGAATGGTAAAGAAAAGGGTGGCTTTAATTAGGAGTACGACCTGTGCTTTGGCTGTGGGGATGTGGTGCAGTTCAGTTTGGCATGCAAGCAAATTTACAATTAAGCACACACGCACACAGCGGTGTGTGCACACATAAAGGAAACAGGGATGCTCTTTACAACTGCAGTTGGCCGCACTTGTAAGCAGATTAGATTCTTGTCATAGCTGCTGAGTGGCTGTGTGTCTGCTTGCATCTGTTTGCATGGGAGGTGTGTGTGTTTTGGTGAAGCCAGTCTACACGCCACGCCCTTTTCCCCCCTTCTTTTTTGGGTGCCACTGTTAATTTATAATATGTTGTTGTTTTTTGGAACAGCGGATGAGTTCACGATGGTGCCCCAGCCAGACCTGCAAGGAGCTTCTGACATCATTTCAGCAGAGGAGGTGCAGAGAAGGCTGGAAAAGAGGGCAGAGGAGCTGAGAAATGACCCCACCCTGACCGAGGTGGGTGGGTGTCTGTAAATGTTTGTTTTGGCTTTTGCTCCTCTTCCCACACACACACATCCTGCTTTCTTTTCTACCTTCCTCCCCCGTACCTTTCTCCCTCACTTCTTCCTCCACTGTCTCTGCCCCACCTTTTCTTTCTCTGCCAGCCACTCCCACCTTCCTTCTGCCACTCCCTCCTTTCCCTGCCACTCCCACTATTCCCTGCCACTCCCACCTTTCCCTGCCACCCCCTTTCCCTGCCACTCCCACCTTTCCCTGTCACTCCCTCCTTTCCCTGCCACTCCCTCCCACCTTTCCCTGCCACTCCCTCCCACCTTTCCCTGCCACTCCCTCCCACCTTTCCCTGCCACTCCCTCCCACCTTTCCCTGCCACTCCCACCTTTCCCTGCCACTCCCACCTTTCCCTGCCACTCCCTCCTTTCCCTGCCACTCCCTCCTTTCCCTGCCACTCCCTCCTTTCCCTGCCACTCCCTCCTTTCCCTGCCACTCCCTCCTTTCCCTGCCACTCCCACCTTTCCCTGCCACTCCCTCCCACCTTTCCCTGCCACTCCCACCTTTCCCTGCCACTCCCTCCTTCCCTGCCACTCCCTCCTTCTCTGCCACTCCCTCCTTTCCCTGCCACTCCCTCCTTTTCCTGCCACTCCCTCCTTTTCCTGCCACTCCATCCTTTTCCTGCCACTCCCTCCTTTTCCTGCCACTCCCTCCTTTCCCTGCCACTCCCTCCTTTCTACAATGAAATACAGGGGCAGGGTTCCAGGGGTTTGAACGAACCCCTTTTGACCCTAAATTAATAATTATGGGAAAGTTTCCTAGACAAAGGCACATGTAAGCTTGTTTCTAACATAAATGTGAGTACCTGTTGTGGCACAGAGCTTCCATGCTGTATGTAACCACACCCCCATTTAAAAGAAACTTCCCATGTTCATCAAATCATCAAACATGCATAAATTGGCTTCTGTGAATTCAAATCATTGCATGTGTCGCTAGTGCCCCAATGCTGTCCCAAGATGTAATGCTCCAGAGCTGTCCCAAGATGTAGTGCCCCAAAGCTGTCCCAAGATGTAGTGCTCCAGAGCTGTCCCAAGATGTAGTGCCCCAAAGCTGTCCCAAGATGTAGTGCTCCAGAGCTGTCCCAAGATGTAGTGCTCCAGAGCTTTCCTTTGTATTCTAATGTAATATGCCCATTCCCATACTGAGGTGTGCCCATTCCCATTCTGAGGTGTGCCCATTCCCATATTGAGGTGTGCCCATAGTATAGATACTTAGGTATACACATTCTACTAAAATGTGCCCCTATTTCATACTGACGTATGCGGCTATTGTTCCTATGAAGTTAATGTGGTTCTGGACTTGTTGTGTCTGTTCTGTAATTTAGATCACATGAAATATGTACTTGACAGTGGAGTATAAGGGAAATCAAAATGATTGGGCAGCCCGATACATGTTGTATTCAGGGTTATGGTATGCATTCCATAGCTCCAACAATGTGTATGTAACTGGATAGTGTTGTGCAAGGTAAATTGATAGTACCCAACTAGCCTCACTCCCCAGTCATGCCAAGTGGATGTGTTGCCTCCACTGTCCTTATGATGTCCTCTCCCTAACAATCCTCCTCCCCTCTCCCTAACGATCCTCCTCCCCTCTCCCTAATGATCCTCCTCCCCTCTCCCTAACAATCCTCCTCCCCTCTCCTTAACAATCCTCCTCCCCTCTCCTTAACAATCCTCCCCTCTCCTTAGCAATCCTCCTCCCCTCTCCCTAATGATCCTCCTCCCCTCTCCCTAACAATCCTCCTCCCCTCTCCTTAACAATCCTCCTCCCCTCTCCCTAAAGATCCTCCTCCCCTCTCCCTTTTGCTTCATAACAATGTCTTGCACCACGCAGGAGGAGAGGGAGGGGAAGCTCAAGGAGGAGAACATGCGCATAGCTCTGGAGAAGATGAAGCTTGCCCACCACAAGAAGGTCCCCATCAAGGTGGTCAACACGGACAAGAGCAACAAGACTGTGGTGGTCGAGGAGGGCATGACCTCATCCATGGTCTGCCACCTGTTGGTGGTCAAGAACCACTACGATGAGAGCCCCAACTGGACCCTGGTGGAGCAGCTGGGGGATGTCAGCCTAGGTGAGTGGGTGTGCTTGTGTGTGTGGGGGGGGGTGCAGAGTCAGAAATAACATCTTCAAATTGACTAGACATTTGTCCAGTCAAGTGAACATTTGACTGGACATTTTGTTAAAATGGGTGGTCAAAGTATTACTGTGCCAGGCTATTAACCACATTGATGTATTCACTATTTGGTTCCATCAGCAAAGCAGATGGATTGTGCAAGCTGGCAGATTGTCAGTGATAACGCAAGCAAAAATAACATAACCACTTAAGCCAGAAGGCAGCTTCCACAGCACCAAAAGCGCTTGGTTTTATGAAGGTTAAGGTAGTTAACTGTAGTTAACATGAGCACTTTATACGCGCATGCGCCCAACGGTTCAGCAGTCTAAGCACGCGGCCCACTACCGACGTTAGGATTCTCAACGCCACCACCCACCCCATTCCACCATCCACTTTCCGCCTCACCTTTAACAAGGAGGCGTGACCTAGTGCCGGAGCGCAGGGTCTCGCAGGTCCACCCATACACACCCTGCAGTAGGGCTTGCCTCAACGTCCTGCAGCGGTGCATGTCGCGCTAAACCCGGCATCCCCCAAACTATAGATATCATTCATAATGCTCGCTTGGTACGAAGATACACACTGCATGCATATATATCCACAGTCCAGTGCGGTATTGTTAATGGTTGTTTTAGTTGCCTAACACAGTTCAATGTTTTCTCTTCTACGTAACTTTATCGCGTGTGGTGTAAGATAGTGATTACGTAATAAAGATGAACGATCAAATTGTCCTCCCAAGACCATAATCGCCCGGTCATTACTGTAAGATGCGCGGAAAATGGCTGATGACCGCACGTTATTTCCGACTCTGGGTATGCGCTAGATGGGAGGTTACAGCTAGAGGGAGTCAGTGGGTGTGGGTATGTGCTAGATGGGAGGTCATAGCTAGAGGGAGTCAGTGGGTGTGGGTATGTGCTAGATGGGAGGTCACAGCTAGAGGGAGTCAGCCTAGGTGAGTGGGTGTGGGTATGTGCTAGATGGGAGGTCACAGCTAGAGGGAGTCAGCCTAGGTGAGTGGGTGTGGGTATGTGCTAGATGGGAGGTCACAGCTAGAGGGAGTCAGCCTAGGTGAGTGAGTGTGGGTATGTGCTTGATGGGAGGTCACAGCTAGAGGGAGTCAGCCTAGGTGAGTGAGTGTGGGTATGTGCTAGATGGGAGGTCACAGCTAGAGGGAGTCAGCCTAGGTGAGTGAGTGTGGGTATGTGCTAGATGGGAGGTCATAGCTAGAGGGAGTCAGCCTAGGTGAGTGAGTGTGGGTATGTGCTAGATGGGAGGCTCATTGTACTACAGTGGAGAACATGATAGTTGGACAAATAATTTTTTTCTCATTAAGTTGTACTTTCGAATGGAGTATCTCAGTAGCCTTACATCTTTATTAAAATCTAATTGCACACATCTGAGCCTATACCACTTGGCCATATAAGCTTGAAAAAGAAATAAGTCACATGACTTCTAAGGCTCGTTAATTAATTATTTAGTGACCCCTCTTCAAAACAATTTGTTTGTCGAGTTTCTCCGCGCACATTGAATGGATCCCAACGAAATTGGGTGTGTAACTAAAGGACCTACGTAAGCAAGTTTTCAGTCTTACGCATCTAACATCGGACTAACCATTGTGCCGTTTTTCACAAAAAGGCGCCATTGTAGGGCCTAAAGTGTTAAGATCAACGTTTTCCCATGCGCTTTTGATAGCTTGCAGGAGTTTCAGGTTAAATCGTACGATGGGCATTCTATCGATTTAGCTACGGTATGAGCTCATTGCGATAAAACTACCGTACAAAACATGTTTTGAAACATCAGTGGCTTGGTAGTGTCGCCATTTTGAATGATTTCGATTAATAATACTATGAATATAATTTCAAATACTGCGTCGGTCCGGTTATTTCTGGTTATTCGAATGGCTGAGGGCGTAGCCTGTGTTGATAGAAACGGTTCTTTTGATAACGAAGCTGCCTGCACCTACCGAGTACGAGTCGATCTTCAAGACGGGTTAGCAAGGCTTAAAAAGCGACCGGATGTCTCCACGCCAACTGGCGCGATTGTTGAAGCACTCAGACTCTGGGATATTCCAGGTACGTACCTGGAATTTCCCAGACTCAGAGTGCTTCAACGGGTACCGGTAGCCGCCAGTTGGGTTTCTTTGGGGAGACTTCCGGTCACTTTTTAAGCTCTGTCCATGTCGATACAGCAGCCTTGCTAGCCTGTCTTGAAGATCGACTCGTACTCTGTAGGTGCAGCTTCGTCGGTTTGGTTATCAAAAGAACCGTTTCCATCAACACAGGCTACGCCCTCAGCCATTCGAATAACCAGAAATAACCGGACCGACGCAGTGTTTGAAATTATATTCATAGTATTATTAATCGAAATCATTCAAAATGGCGACACTACCAAGCCACTGATGTTTCAAAACATGTTTTGTACGGTAGTTTTATCGCAATGAGCTCATACCGTAGCTAAATCGATAGAATGCCCATCGTACGATTTAACCTGAAACTCCTGCAAGCTATCAAAAGCGCATGGGAAAACGTTGATCTTAACACCATAGGCCCTACAATGGCGCCTTTTTGTGAAAAACGGCACAACGGTTAGTCCGATGTTAGATGCGTAAGACTGAAAACTTGCGTACATAGGTCCTTTAGTTACACACCCAATTTCGTTGGGATCCATTCAATGTGCGCGGAGAAACTCGACAAACAAATTGTTTTGAAGAGGGGTCACTAAATAATTAATTAACGAGCCTTAGAAGTCATGTGACTTATTTCTTTTTCAAGCTTATATGGCCAAGTGGTATAGGCACAGATGTGTGCAATTAGATTTTAATAAAGATGTAAGGCTACTGAGATACTCCATTCGAAAGTAAAACTTAATGAGAAAAAATTATTTGTCCAACTATCATGTTCTCCACTGTAGCTCATCCCCAGTCTATGATTATGTAATATTGCATAGGAAATTAGATTTTCTATTTGTAGCAATGTGATTTCATCCAACATTCGACCTCTGCAGTTGTAATGCTTAGATCTAGGGGGAGTGTATGTAATGTTCGTGTGTGTGTGTGTGTGTGTGTGTGTGTGGGTGTGCGTGTGTGTTGTGTAGCCTTTGTTGTTACTTGCCTACACGTGTGTCTCTACAGAGAGGGAGTTGGAGGACCATGAACAGGTGGTGAACGTGTACAGCACGTGGCCCAGGGAGAACAACAATGTCCTCCTGTTCAGAAGGAACGAGAAGAAGTACGACCTCTTTGAAGATCCAATGGTGAGGATAGAGCTGGAAGGGGAAGGCTGATATGACACTTTGGTTAAAGTGTCCTTTTCAAATATGATTTAACCCCTTTCCACCCTACTTTCTTCCTTACATGATTTAACCCCTTTCCACCCTACTTTCTTCCTTAGATGATTTAACCCCTTTCCACCCTACCTCCTTCCTTTTCAAAGATTATTTAACCCCTTTCCACCCTACTTTCTTCCTAGAAATACTTCCCTACACACCTGGCAACCTCCCAAGCTGCCAGCAAGTCCAGCAGTGCGATGGAGAGGGCAGAGAAGGCCAGGAAGATCCTCCTGCAGGAGTACTTCTCCAGCAACGTGCGAGTGCCTGAGCTTGAAGGATACTTGCAATTCAAAGATGGCTACCACAAGAAGTGGAAGAAGGTGTACTTTATACTGAGGGCCTCTGGCATGTATTATTCCACCAAGGGAAAGTCTAAGGTATGCTCCAGCCTCTCTATCTCACCTCAAAATGTCTACTGATCCCAGCCTCTCTATCTGATGGTTTTACACCTCACTTGTATGTGTACCCCCCCCCCCCCCCAAATAGAATGCAAAGGATCTGATGCTGCTAGTGCAGTTTGAGGATACTGAGCTCTACATTGGAATGAACCTCAAGAAGACCCTCAAGGCTGAGACTGACTTCTGTTTTGCCTTACGCGTAAGGCTTCTGTGTTTTCCGTGTATTCATTCTAATTTTAACCCTTCCAAAACACCCACACACACACAACATATATTATATATGTATAAAGCCAATTGTGAAGCAGGCTATCCCAGGCGCTGATGACATCAAAGTGCTGTGTGCGGAGGAAGAGGCCACATACCTCTCGTGGATTGCAGGGATTCGCCTCGCCAAGTATGGCAATCAGCTGAAGGACAACTTCTACAAGGCAAAGAAGACCCAGTTCAAACTGGAAGACCTCAACGCTGGGTCTGGAGCCCCCAAGGCAGAGGTAGGAGTGCCCAGCCTCTTCTCTTTCTGTTATGCTAGACTTTTTTTTGTTTAGATTTTTTTTTTTTTTTAAATGTTGCCATAACAAATGTTTGTTACATACGATTGTGGGCTTTGCCTCGGTGGCTCATTGCTGCTTCATATGGCGGTAATACATGTTTTGATACAAGATATAAAGATGTAATTAGAATAAAATTGGTGATGTAGGATTTGTAGACAGCAATTGAGTGAAAAAGTAAGGAAGCATGGAATCATGCATTCATTACATTTAGCACAGAATTCCAGGCAGGTAGATTTGCTAAATAATGTAGGTCTGTAATATTTATAAATTAATGAATGCATAATTTCCGTAATTCCTTGTTTCCTTACTTTTTTATTAAATTGCTGTCTACAAATCCTACATCACCAATTTTATTTTAATTTGATTTTTCATATCTTGTTTCAATCATTTTTATTTGACTTGTGAGTGTGTCTGAGAGCACCATGTGTGTGGTAACATAAAGATGGGGCCTGTTGGGGCTAGCCACTGTGTCAGACGCCCGTTTACGCTCTCAGGTGTGCCTGTTCACACAACTGACTAGCAAATGCTTCAGTGGTTTCTGGCCACAATGACAAGTGCTTACATGCACCAACCACAAGAGCAGGGGGATCCACGCTTTAAGGCTTCCAATCATAAAATTCTGTTGTGTGAAATTGTGTCGAGCATAACCCCTTCAACGCTACAAATGTAGGTCCTGATAGGCAAATGGTTATTAACAATATTTAAAATGGACGATTATTAACTATCGATGCTTTGCAGAGTACATGTAGGGCTGTTATTATTGTAAGACTGGTATCGGAACCTGTTAGGAGGTTCAATATAGGGTTTGTTCTGTATACCACTAACTTTCTCAGAGAGAATTTTTTTAAAAATATCTTATAGACACGAAGAGATGGTCAGGTTGTGTGCACACTTAAGTTTATTCATGAAGGGGGAGAGATGCATCTAAATGTATGTGTTCTATTCCCTGTAGGAAAAATCACACAAGCTTGTTGGAATGCGTCTCGAAAAGCACTTGGATAAGATCAGGGAGCAGTACCAGGCACACAAGAGCGAGGAGGAGGAGCGGAAGATACGCTACCGGGACTCTCCCCAGGTCCCTCACAGGGAAGCAGACCCCAACAACGAGAACGCGAGCCTCACCTCCAGCCAGACACCGGAGGCATCGCCAGTGCCAGCCCAGAGGGGCATCCCCGCGCAAGTGGTGCGGGACTCCTCCCCCACCCCTGCCACGCCCACCCGTCAGGCACCAGCTGCTTTTGTGCCTCCGCAGCAGGCACCAGTGCAGCCTCCTCCCCCACAACCTTCCAATCGCCCGCCGGCATTCAGTGAGGCTCCCGTCTTTGCTTCTGCCCCTCCCCCACCTTTTGAAGAGAAAAGGGAGATATCTCCCGCCCTGAGTAATGGGGCAAAGAGCGGCAGTCCCCAGGATGGCGACGCCCTCTTCCAGTTTGCTTGGTTCCATGGCTCCATTACAAGGGAGGAAGCCATGTCGAGGTTGGACAAGTTTGGAGGATTCGATGGGTAATTTTCAGCTGGTATGTGTTATGTATTTATTTATCTTTCTCTCTCTCCCCCATCACCTTAGGTGTTACTTGGTCAGGGCCAGTTCAACTGTTGCAAATTCTTATGTGCTCACAATGTTTGCAAAAGGAGTGGCTAAGAACTTTCAGATCTTACCCGTAAGCCTGGGAGTTTAGACAGTTTAACCCCTTTGCATTTCCTCTCTTTTTAACCCTCTCATCACCGTCTTCCAGTCTGAGTCAAATGGTACCATCCTCTACCGTATCGATGACGGCCCTGGGTGTACCACCATTGACCTGCTCCTTCGACATTACAAGCAAGACTCAGACCGCCTCCCTTGTCGTTTGACAGAGTTCTGTCCCCGCCCACCGACGAGGATGACAGAGTGCTGAATGAATTTGTGTTAAAACTCCGCACGCACGCACACACACCTGTCTTTTTTGTAAGAGATTATGTTGTGCATTACATGTACTAGAGAGAAACGAAAACCAGTTATTTCACTATATATGGGCAATCGAACATAATTCTGTACATGTATACAAACCGTACCACATCAAAGGGGGGAAAAAATAGCTAGCTAGCTCGGGAACTCGTACCACTGTGCTGCACACTGATGCGATGTGGTAAAGGCGTAACACATTCAGTAACATATGGCACAAACATGATATGGTTGATGAGCAACAAAAAAACCGATTCTTGGGAGTCATGAAAAGAATCACAAAATGACGCACTTCTTTTTCTTGTTTTTCTTCGATCCAGGACTCGGCTTGGGGAGCTCCTTGCGCTCCTGAGCGCGCGCCATTAGGTCGTAGTATATTTTGTCCACGTTCACTCTTGTCTTGGCCGACGTCTCGACATAAGGGACACCCCAAGACCGCGCCAAAGCTACGGCTTCTTCCTCGGTCACCTCCCGCTTATCAGCCAGGTCCAGTTTGTTGCCAACCAGTATGAGCGGCGTCTGTTCGTCGACCTTGACACGGAGTATCTGTTCCCGGAACTCATTGGTGGCGGCGAACGTCTCTCTGTCCACTAGGGAAAAGACGCACAAGAACCCTTCGCCGCTCCGGAAGTAGTTGTCCCTGATTACAGCATAGTCTTCTTGTCCCGCTGTATCCAAGATATCGATCTGGCATTCCTGTCCGTTCAGGACAACCTTTTTGCGGTAGCTGTCTGCCTTGGTTGGCTCGTAGTCTTCAACAAACTTAAAGGAGAATGCACGCAGAGTTTGCTATGCCCCGCCACACTACCGGCTTACCTCATCATACATGAACTGCAAAGTTAGGGCACTTTTCCCTACTCCACCGCTCCCTACCATTATCACCTTGTGTACAGGCATGTCTCCGACCTTTTCACCTTTCCGCGCCATCCCGATACACTTTCTCTCCCCGCGACCCTTGATGCTATTAAACGCTGATGAGTCGTCGTGACAGCACGTGATCAACGCGGTTATTCGATAACTCACTATATGTGTATTAAAAATCTACCATGTTACACAACAAAAACGTTTACAGCCCCATACATTGCCCAAACATACTTAACAGGCCCTATACAGGTCTGTAAACAGTAAGATATTCGAGCAGTACGTTCTGTCACAGGCTGGAAACTGAAAATCAGAAATACTAGACCGGCGATCTTACTACATTGCTAAACGAAGCACATTACGCTCTGATCATTTTCGTTTCTATGTTAAGATTCTTCAGAAGAACAATTGGGAAAACATCTCGAAGTGTCATCTGCGCACTTGAATGCAGAATACTCGCTTGGAAATACACTTTCGTACATAAAAATACTATCGGGTTTCAACATTGCCCAGCGATTACTAGTCATTAGATCTCCATTAAAATGATTGTGTTAATAAAGGAGTAAATAAAATAAAAATGCATATAGGTTCGTTCTATGTCGCTCAGCTACGTCATCTGTGTGCCAGCTCTTTAAAGGCTGATCTTAGAAGCTACTCGAGTAAGAGCTCACAGGTTTGCATGCAGTTTTGTAGTGGGCATGCTATTTAACCCCCTCACCACCACCAATTCAATGCACACCTGTCACACACACACACACACACACACACACACACACACACACACACACACAGGGCAAATTGATAGACCAAGTCCGCATATACGTCAGAGGAGGTACGGGCGGTCAGGGCTCCAGCCGTTTAGGCGGACTCGGCGGTGATGGTGGAGATGTGATAGCTTGCGCCCAGCCGGGCAGCCTGGCACATATAGCGAAGAGCCCGACGAGGCGGTTCGTCGCCTCGAGCGGGGGTAACAGCACCTCGCAGCGTCCCTGTGGAACCAGGGGACGGGACCTCGTCATTCACGTGCCCCCGGGCACAGCTGTCGTGAGCGGCGAGGGGAACCAGCTGGCCGACCTCGATCACGTGGGTGCCAGCGCGCTGCTCGCGAGGGGAGGGCGCGGCGGCTCGCAGCTCACTCCGAACTTCAGCGGCACGAGGGGGGAGAGCAACGTGTTGTGCCTGGAGCTTAAGCTCATAGCCGACATCGGTTTTGTCGGGTGGGTGAGGCGCTAACTCGGGTGACCCACCTTGTTCATATGAATTCTTGTAACCTTTAGTTTTCCCAATGCCGGAAAGTCTACACTATTGAGGACACTGTCGAATGCCACGCCCAAAGTAGCTAGCTATCCATGTGAGGTATTCCCGCAGCTGCGGGTACGGTCTTTTAGTTTCCCTCCTCCCCAGTCACTACAATTCGACCCCATTTGGGTGTGCTGTCTTACGGTGGCCATGAAGTGACTTTGGCTGACCTTCCTGGTCTCGTTGAGGGAGCTCACCTCAACATTGGCATGGGCCATAAATTTCTGAAACACGTTGAGAGGACAAAGGCATTGTTGTTTGTGGTGAGAACAACATTGTTGACAATTTGTATGTTGGGTATGTGTGTGTGTGTGTGTGTGTGTGTGTGTGTGGTGTGTGTGTGTGTGGTGTGTGTGTGGTGTGTGTATGTGTGTGTTTAAGTGTATCATGTGTGAGTGTACTAGTATTGATCACCCTGTGCACAGGTTGATGTACAAGGTTTCCAGCTATCTGGTCACCATGATTTCAGAGATGCCTTCCAAACTATTCAACTATTATCAGCTGTGAGAACTACTTAAATGGCTTCACTTGAACTTTACCCTCTGTTGCCCCTTTTGTTAAATGCATGAATATGTATATATCTCAAAGGAGTTGGAGTTGTACAAACAGGGTCTTTTGGGGAGGCCAGCAGCACTGGTTGTAACCAAGATGGACACACCCGGCTCTGTTGAAAAACTCCAAGAGCTAGTCACTAAACTGAATGAGAAAAAGGACACCCAAAGTAAGCAGTGCTCTTCAATTGGAGTTGTTGTAAAATTTAATACTCCTACACAAACGCACACACACAAACACACACACACACCACAAGTTGAATGTGTGACTCCCATTTTTCGTGATGTGGTGCCCATATCGGCACTTCACGGCGTGGCTATTGAATCTCTCAAGAAAGCTATTATGCAATTAATGAACTGACGTCATATTCCATAAATGGAGTTCTCATGAAGCTGTTATTGAACTGACGTCATATTCCATAATTGGACTACAAAAGCAATCATTGTTGTAATAGTAATATTAGCTTGTGGGCGGAGGGCGAAAGGTGTGTGAGCAATCAGTAAAAAAAAAAAAGCAGGATGGCCGCAAGGCTACCTAAGATAGATGTACACACACATATCTTACCAGAAAGATGGCCCGACTTGAAAGAGGTGAGTCGCTTCGAACATCCTTGTTAAGTTCGCGTTTACCAAAGCTTCCAAATACGACTGTTGCAGCGTTACGGCTACGGTGGCTGGATACAGCTGCACCACCACTGCAAGGGGAAGGCCAGGATGATGAAGGACAAAGACGGGCAGCTCTTCAGGGAGATAGAAGAAAACTGTTGGTCCCCCGAGGCCAGAATCAAGGAGATGGATGAAACTGGTAAGGCAGGGTGGTCGGGAAGGACCTTATGTTTACGTGCTGCCGCTGCAGGTGTGGCGGTACAGGTACTTTCGACTGTTCCCGTGATGTTCAGCTATTGGGTACGCAGGCACGCATCTGTTCTCTCCCGCCATTTATATACCTCCCCTTTCACCGCAAACCAATTTTATATGAAGTAAAAAAAAAAAATGCCTTGTAACCAATGCAGTCTTCTTGTTGTTGTTTTGCCTCATTCCTCACATCTCTATTCTCTTCTATACTTATTGAAACAACATACACGTGCCACACACATACACACACACACACACACACACACACACACACACGTGCATACACAAACACACACACACACACACACGTGCATACACACACACACACACGTGCATACACAAAAACACACACACACACACACACACACGTGCATACACAAACACACACACACACACACACACGTGCATACACAAACACACACACACACACACACACACACACACACACACACTGGACCCTTCTAAACAGGCCAAACCTGAAGACACTCTCGACCTTTGCACCATCTTGAACGATGACATTGCAAAGACAGTGAAGAAATATCCCACGCGGTTTGTGGGCCTGGGAACCATTCCAATGCAGGCAAGGAGAAACCATTGTGTTAGGGGGAAGCTGTCTTGTAATTGCTCAACATAATTGCAGGCACCAGAGCAAGCTGTGCAAGAGCTTCGTCGCTGTGTGGTGGTAGGCTGAAGGGGGAGGGGCACCCCTAGACATGTACTCCACAGTGTGATATCCTTCAAACAGGAGCTAGGCTTTGCTGGGGTCCAGATAGGGTCACATGTCAACCAGTGGAACTTGGATGCCCCGGAGTTAGAACGTGTGTTTGCAGTTGAGTTTTCGTTTTCATTTCGTGTCTCGAAGACCACCCCGCAACCCCCCCCCCCCCCCCCCCCCCCCCAAAATGTGGTGTCCAAATAGCACCTGTTTGGACTCCTGTTTGGTGTCTTGACGAGCTCCTTGTGACCCCCATGTGTGTGTGTGTGTGTGTGTGTGTGTGTGTGTGTGTGTGTGTGTGTGTGTGTGTGTAGGCAGCAGAGGAGCTCGATGCTTGCATCTTTGTCCATCCTTGGGACATGCCTGAGGATGAAAGGATGAAGAAGTACTGGCTTCAGTGGTTAGTTGGTATGCAGACCTAAAAGCCCACAAAAGATGTATGTCCTAACATGTGGTCGATGTGTGGGTGTGGTGCCTCCCTTGTAGGGATGCCATGCGAGACAGCAGTGGCCATATGTTCCATGATCTTTGGAGGGGTGCTGGAGAGGCACCCACGCCTGAGGGTTTGCTTTGCCCACGGTGGTGGGGCTTTCCCCTTCATTATCGGGAGGGTTGAGCATGGCTTTGTGTCCAATCCTGATCTCTGCGCAAAGGAGAACCCCTTTAACCCAAGGTGTGTGTGTGTATATGTGTGTGTATACTGTCTGTCTGTGTTGGTATGTGTTTTATGTGCATAGCTGTGTGTGTGCACACGTTGCACACATGTATGCAAACACTGCAAGTGCACATGTATGTCGTTGCACGTCATGCCACACGTGTTCTCTGTCACCACAGGAAGTACATTGGGCAGATCTACACAGACAGTCTTGTGCATGACGAAAATGCATTGAAATTCTTGGCTTCTACAATTGGGGAGGTGAGTTTTTTAATGACCAAGTCCCCGCACAAGAAGACAGAGATGTATACCAATACACTTGTATACGTGAGTCTTTTCTATTTTCAGGATCGCATTGTTCTAGGTAGCGACTATCCATTCCCCTTGGGAGAGCAACACCCAGGAAAGATTATCTCATCTGTCACAGAGTGGGAAGGTGAGATGAAGGTAAGGCTGTCAGCAGCATTGGCAGTGTTATGACACACACACACACACACACACACACACACACACACACACATAAACGTGTCACCCAGAACAAGATTTTGAACTCTAATGCCCTCGAATTCCTTGGCCTGAAAGACTTTAAGTTTGAGCCTACGTCTGTAGCACCTGTGTCGGGACTACAGGATGCACAAACCTCACAGCGGCCTGAGCCAGAAGATGATTCCGAATGGCAACCTCCGGCCAAAATGCCCCGCCTTGACACACTAAGTATAACATGTTGAGCTGTCTGCCCATCGCCCATCTATTATTCCTGTACTGTGCATGCATACATGTCTCTGTTGTACACGTCTCTACACGTATGTGCTACAATGCTTTTATTTGTGTCCGCTGAAGTGGTCTTGAAGAAACGTTCCTAGTGAAAGCTCAAAGTCTATCACGTGCAACGCTGCTCGCAGGTTGGCGCATGCGCTGAGCACTTCAGCCAGCCGATATCCTCTTCTGGCCACTACAGTGTCCTGGCTTCCGAGAGCGAGGGAAGGACAGACATCACCTTGACCGTCACCGACGTAAATAACGTGCGAGTAGGGCCCGTTTGCGGACAGGTACTCTCTCAGCAGGGTCCCCTTGCACATGTTCGGGGAGTGAGAACACCTGGGGCACGAATGGGCGTGGCAACGTTTGATCCGCAGCTGACCGCTTTCGTCAAAATGGGCCGGGTTGGTAATGACGTCACTAAAGTGGTGCTTCAGTCCTTGCTTTTGTAGGATGGCGTCGATAAAGACGGAGTTGGAATCGGAAATGATGATTGACGTAGAGCCGGACATTGTAGTGGCCTCCAGTGCATCGCTCAGGCCCGGAAACGGCACCAGTTTGGCTACAAATTCGAGCATCTCTTCCTTACTGCATCCGGCTTGATGAACCTGTTCGAAAACATATCCCATAAAGTCGGTCCAGCAGTCTGACTCCCGCCTACGCTTGAGTAGTAGCTCCGGTCTCACTTTCATTATCCAAGTGTCAGTGTTGTCGGCTATGAAGCTGTGGTCAAAGTCAAAGACCACGAGCGTGTTTGCATCCATAACGATGGAGGGGGCCGGGGTTCGGTTATCATAAATTTAGCGTGGATTGGGGGGCGGGTGATACGTATACATTGTTTTTTTTTTTTTTTTTAGCGATAAGGAATATGTTAACGTATACATTGTACACATACATGTAGTCGGAAGTTATTCACTTACCGCTGGCGTCACGCGGGTTTCTTGTACATGTACGTACATGATGTGCAACTGTACGTCTCATACATGTACATACAACAACTAATCTGGTCAAACTGTCAATTCAAATGCACTAAGTCCAAGACCCTAAAAGGCTAAAACTGCAGAAGTAGGCCTACGATCTCACTACTTCGTGCGGAAGTGGTCTTGAAGAAACTTTCCTAAGGTAGACTCAAAATCTATCACGTGTGACATTGCTTTCAAGTCGGTACTTGAGCTGAGCGCTTCGGCCAGCCGGAATCCTTTTCTAGCCAAAACGGTGTCCCGGCTCTCAAGGGTAAGAGAAGGGCAAATGTCTCCTTCGCCATCACCGATGTAAATAACGTGCGAGTAGGGCCCGTTTGCGGACAGGTACTCTCTCAGCAGGGTCCCCTTGCACATGTTCGGGGAGTGAGTACATCTGGGGCACGAATGGGCGTGGCAGTGTTGGATCCGCAGTTGACCGGTTTCGTCGAAGTGGGCGGGGTTAGTGATTATTTTGCTGAAGTAATGCCTCAGTCCTTGCTTGTGAAGGATAGCTTCGATAAAAACGGAGTTTGAATCGGAAATAAAGATTACATTAGAGCCGGACATTGTAATGGCCTCCAGTGCATCGCTCAGGCCCGGAAACGGCACCAGTTTGGCTACAAATTCGAGCATCTCTTCCTTACTGCATCCGGCTTGATGAACCTGTTCGAAAACATATCCCATAAAGTCAGTCCAGCAGTCCGAGTCGCGCTTGTGTTTGAGCAAAGTGCTAGTGAGCTCAGGTCGCACTTGCATCATCCAATCATCTGAATCGTCATCGACGAAAGTGTGGTCAAAGTCGAAGACTACTAACGCTTTAGATTCCATGGTCACTGCACTGACATGTATTTACCATCCAAAAATGGATGCGCTACGTAATATTAATTGTAAAAGGTTTAAATAATCTATGGTGTTATCATGGTGACAATATAAGATGTTTCGTTACTATGGAAACTTTAGATGGCTGCAGCAGAAGTTGAGCACGGCAGAAGAAGAGGAACGCCCAAGTCCATCCGTACGGCAAATAAATCATTTACACATGTAACTTTGCTGAGCGTTTTGCAACATTTGTCCTTAGCATCCGGCGAACCTACTGCAGAAAAGCTTAGAAAAGGCCAGGTGAGAGTTCATAGAATGCGGCATCCGTGTCATTCATGGTTATTCACTCCGCCACAGACGCTAGTGATTCCGCACGCTGAGTGGTTGCGAATAACCTCCTCGCTGTCTTCAGCCGACAAGAAGGCGGAGGAGGCGAAAGCAAGGGCAGATGCGCGGAAGGCTATGCACGAGGCTTCCAAAGCGATGGTGAAGAGTTGGGACAACACCATCGAGGTCGGTGCAAGGAGACGTTTTGACATTACGTGGAGGGTATTGCTGCTGCTTTTTATAACAGGGGCAGCGACAAAAGCGTCTAGAAGCCCGGAAGATCCGAGAAGAGAATGAGGAAGCGGAGAAAATCAAGATCGACGCCGAGGAAGCCAAGTTCCAGGCAAATCTGCGCAAGGAGGCCATTGAGAAAGCTAGAACGACAGTCTACTATCAGACGGACCGAGTTAAAACATTTCATGTGAGTTACTTGTCAAGCGAGATATAGAACTACATGTAGTTAGTATAATAATGCAGTGTATCCTCAGGGGACTTCCGCACACTTTTGGTTGTCCTGTAATTTTACGGATTTCACATTTATAGGGAGCCTTGACATTAGCCGAAGTCCTTCGAGAGAGAGAGGCGCAGCTGAAAATAAAGAAAGCCAAAGAGGAGAGATCTAAACACATCAATGATAAATATCTGCAGCTTCAAGAGAAGGTCAGATTGTTGCAGTACAAGCTTTTAAGCCTGTTGTTCTTGAGCCGAGCCTCGGCTTGAGCAGATTTTAAAGTTACGTCATGTCTCACACAGGCACGTGAGCAGGCTGAGCTCGCGGACATAGCAGCAGCACAGCTTAAGACAAAGGCACAAGATGAAGCAGCGAGATTCCAACTGTTGCAGTAAGACTTTTACTACAGATACACACACACACACACACACACACACACACACACACACACACACACACACACACACACACACACACACACACACACACACACACACACCACTGAACACAACACACAAATAAAAATTAAATATCAGTTGTCAATGACTTTTCCATCATTTAATAGGATATCTGAGCGTGAGAAAGTTCACAAGAAGGAGAGAGAAGACCTGTTGGCAGAGCAAGCCAGGCTAGAACAGCAAGCAGTAAGGCTGCTTATCTTTTATAGGAAGGTGTGCAATTTATGTGGCATAATCCACCGACCTCCTCAGGCAGAGTATGCCCAACATCTCAAACAGTTGGAGGCAGAACGTCACGAAGGTAAGCTGGCCTTCAGGGTGCAGCTGGAGAAGCACCTGGAAGAGAAGAAGGCTCTGGAGGAGCAGAGCAGGAGGCAGAAGGAGGTGGAGGACGAGGAGGACAGACTCTATGCCGAGGGGAAGAAGAAGATGACTCAGATGAGGAAGTGCAAGGAGGCGGAGCTTCTCCACGAGCTGCAGCGCACCCAGGAAAAGATGGCCACCCAGCTGGAGCAGCAGGTGACGCAGAAGTCCAACGATGAGGACGAGAGGATAGCAAAGATGGTGGCCGAGCAAGATGCCAAGAAGGAGGTGAGCCTGAGGAGTGGGATGGGGAGGAGGGGAGGGGAGGAGGAGGGGGAGGAAGAGGGGGAAGAGGGGTCGGAGAGGAGGGGAAGGAAGAGGGGGAGGAGGGGAAGGAAGAGGAGGAGGGAGAGTAGTGCTGGTGTTGGAATGGGTAGAGAGAAGCACTAGGAGTAAGGAGGTATGGGAGGGGAGGGAGGAGGGAGTAAGGAGAAGGCCATTGAGGGGGAGTAGAGAGGGTTTGGAAAATGGTCAAGGAGGAAGATGTTGTGAGTGAAATCTTCTTGCAGCAAGAAGAGAAGCTTAAAGAAGAGAGGTATCAGCAGCAGTGCCGTGAGATCAGCAAGCACAGGGCCATGGTGATGGCAGAGACGGAGAGGAGGAGGCAGGAGCAGCACGAGTATGACAGAGAGCTCCTGAAGCAGAGGGTGATACAAGACCACAAGGTAAGCCAGAGAGAAAAAAAAAAGAATTGAATCGACAATCTTATTGCCCTTGCCAATATTCCAGGTTTGTTTTTTCTTTCAAGTTTTCATTTTTGTCTACAATGGGCATGCAATTGTTTTACCTTCCATCAGAGTTATAATAAGGCACTAAATATTTAGTTAGTCATACATGAAGCAAACGTTTGCCTTATGTTTGCCTGTCCTGTAAAGTTACAAGAGATACCGTAGCCCAGTTTTGTCAGAAATAGGTAGTTTGCTAAACTGGATATCTAAATCTGGTTTTAATTTGGGGACACCTTCCCATTTAGTTCCACGCTCAGAATCAGGAGAAGCAGCGGAAGAGGGCAGAGGTAGCCAGAGAAGTGCAGGAGCACCACAAGCTACAGATGGGCCAGTGGGCAGCTAATGCTGAGAGGGAGAAGGCTATGGAAGTAGCTCTAATGGATGCCCACCAGAAGATGCTTGAGGTGGAAGAGAAGCAGTTCCAGGAATATGCCAACAAAGTGATAGAGGAGGCTGGGGCCAGAGGTGCCCCCACCGAGGTGCTGAAGAAGGCTGCATCACTTGGTGCAGGTGGGTGTGGTGTTGTGAGTGTGTGATGGACGTCTGGGTGTTGTGGAAGTGCAGCAAAGGAAGACAACACTGCCTTGTACCAAAGGGCAGACTTTGTTGTATAACCTTGGGCAACCTGCATGGGCCAAGACATGTAGATGGCAGTGTGCTAATGTGCATATGTACTGTGTATCTGTTGTGCACAATGTGCATATGTACTGTGTATATGTGCATGTGCCTTGTGCACATGTGCTGTGCCAATGTGCCTGTGCATATGTGATATATAATCACCTTAAGACTACATCTCCCCCAACAGGAGGGGGTCACGGTGGATCACTTAATGGTGCCTTTGTACGGCCCAGCTTCAAGGTGATGGACGTCACGGGGGAGGAGCTTCCCTCCTACCAACCAACACGCCTCCTCTCTACATCAATCAGACGACGACCGGTTGATACTCACAAGCGAATGGGATGCACCGAATGAAGGAAAAGGAAGGGGGAGGAGGGGAGTCCAAATTAGCAGTTGTGTACAAAACACATTATTATTTTCCTGCCAAACAGCTGTGTGTTATGCGATGAATATGGTCTCGTCTTTGCGTTTCTTAGGGGCAGAGGCCCCACTCTTTGGCTGCATAGCATCAGGGTGGTTGGCCAGCTCAGGTGGGCAGGTGGACACGGGACTATCCAAGAGGAGTCGCTTGAGGTCGTAGAACAGCCCAGAGTCTTCCTTGGTGAGGAAGGAAACTGCTATTCCAGTCTTGCCAGCACGACCTGTTCGTCCAATCCTGTGCGTGTAGTCCTCAATGCTCTTGGCCATGTCGTAGTTGATCACCATGGAAACATCCCTGGTGGGATAGTGTACACAGTGGTTAGAGCAGAAGACGGAACAGAACATACCCATCACAGACAAAACACAAGTCTCTTCAATGCTTACAAACTAACCACACACACAAGCTGACTGCTTTACAGACAGCTCTGGGGAGAGATAGGTCAGGGGACTAGGGAGAGATAGGTCAGGGAACTGTGAGGAGATAGGTCAGGGGACTGGGGGGAGACAGGTCAGGGGACTGGAGAGGTAGGTCAGGGGACTAGAAGTATGTGCCAATTGAACCCTTGCCTCAATCTGGCTTCAATGCTCTGTCAAAATGCTATAAGCACAATACCTATTGTTAAGTCTGTGTACACAAAATTAGCTAACACCACAGCTACATGTAGAATTCACTTTTCACAGCATAGCTTGCCTGCACCAAATAACAGACCACACCCTACACCCTCACTATGCACATTCCCATATAAGGAGTGCGATGACAGTGAAGCAACACAATCTTCCCAAGGGAACGGAATGGGCACCACCACCCAAAGCCCCAAGAGAATTCTCCCCTTCCTGGTAATGGACACACAAACAACAGTTTCCATGGAGACCATGCGCTCACCTGATGTCTATTCCTCTTCCGGCAACATCCGTAGCCACAAGGATATCTTTGGACCCTGCCTTGATACTGGCAAGAGCGTACTCCCTGCAAAAAAAACAGACAAGAGATTTATTACATCCCCACATACACATACCCCCACACCCACCCACAGCAACCCAGATACACATAAACCCACATACCCCACACCAACCCACATACACACATACCTTCGCACCAACCCACATACACACATACCCTCGCACCAAACCACATACATACACCCACACCCCCCCTCCAAACCAACCCACTCACTCCACACCCACTCCACACACCCTCACCTCTGTTCTTGGTTCCTTCCTCCGTGCAATGTGCTAGCTCGGAACTAAAGAGTAGACATGGAAAGAAGCATGAGCTACAGGTGTGCAAGGTGTGCCCTGTCAGAGAGAAGGTGGGTGTGGTTACTTACACCAATCTTCTCCAGGGACTTGGCCAGTACGTCCGCTCCCTTCTTCTGGTTGACAAAGATGATGATGGGAGGATCCATACCACTGTTGAGAAGCTCCAGTAGCTTCCTCCTGCATGAGTGAGGGAGGGAGGGGGAGGGAGGGAGGGAGGGAGGGAGGGAGGGAGGGAGGGAGGGAGGGAGGGAGAGAGGGAGGGAGGGAGAGGGAGGGAGAGGGAGGGAGAGAGGGAGGGAGAGGGAAGAGGGAGAGAGGGAAGGAGAGGGAGAGGGAAGGAGTGGGAGAGGGAAGGAGAGGGAGAGGGAGAGAGGGAAGCATGCAAGTATTGAAGGCATGAGCAATTAATCAAGATGATAAACGTGCCCCCTAATAAATCAAGATCTGAAGAAATCCTACCAACAGGCAATGGCTCTTGCATTGTTACTACAAAACAATTCAATTGACCAGACCAACACATGTACCCAATCTCTCCATTAATAGTGGGCCGTTGGCCATAACTTTTCCAAACCTTGCCAAGAATGTGTTGCCACATTGTACTGCCAAGTATCAGCCCCTCCCTTCCCACTCCTCCTCCCCACCAGCCCTCCCTTCCCACTCTCCTCCCCACCAGCCTTCCCTTCCCACTCTCCTCCCCACCAGCCCCCTCCCTTCCCACTCTCCTCCCCACCAGCCCCCTCTCTTCCCACTCTCCTCCCCACCAGCTCCCTCCCTTCCCACTCTAATCCGGGACCCAGCCATACCCAGCTGTTACTAGCACCCAAAACAAACACAGTTGTACATGTACTGGATTTATCATTACTGTACACACCCTCCCACCACATCACTGTACACCCCCCACCACATCACTGTACACCCCCACCACATCACTGTACACCCCCCACCACATCACTGTACACACCCTCCCACCACATCACTGTACACATCCTAATCTTTTGGCTGTGCATATTATTTTGTCCCTTCAACACCACTGCAGTCACCACAATGGTCTCACCTCTTGTCAGAGTCATTTGATAACATATACACCCTCTGTTCAACACTCTCCGTAGGCTTGCCTGAGGGACATGAAACCATGACAACCAGTACAGATGACAAAACAGCACACATGCACTACACACACACATGCACTAGACTCATGTGCACACACAAATACATGTATGCATGCACATGTACACCCCATCAACCAAACACAATATATCTGCACACAACATCAATCCCTCCTCCCCCCATCTTTCCCCCTACACCCATTTAATAAATAATAAATGATTGTACTTACCAGCAGACCCAATATGGACCACCACAGGCCTCCTCAGGTAGTTCTGTGCCAGCCTCTCCACAGCAGGGGGCATGGTGGCCGTGAACATGACCGTCTGCCTGAACTTGTGTGTTGATGACTGGACGTTCTGGAGCATCTTGGCGGGGTCCTCAGCATCGTCTGTGTCTGGCTTCTGGTTGCTGACTGGAAGGTGATTCAAGATCTTCTGGACTTCTGGCTCAAACCCCATGTCTATCATGCGGTCTGCCTGCATGCATGCGATGGAGGTAAACCAGTGGTATGACAGCCTGACCTGTGACCCCCCCCCCCCCCCCCCCCCCATTTCCTGCCCCAGAGTAGAGGTAGGCACGGGGTTCAAGCCCCATGTCTCCATGGTCACCCCATGTCTCCACGATCACCCTTGGCATATCTCCATGTATCCATGACAGTGACAATTATAATGGTTGGACATGTAGCTAATTGTCTGACCATTTGGTTCATTGAATGGACACAATGGCTGGCAGCTAGCAAAACGAAAGAATGTGGGGAGTGTAACTAAAAAAGAGGCACATATGGTACTACACCCACTTGTACTTAAGTGACATGCGAGTCGCTTGCCACTTGACTGGTGATCTTCACTTCGCTGTACATGCACTTGACTTTATTGACACTTGGATGTGCATCCTGCTGTTGATGCTTGTACGAGGTGACCAATTAAAGGCCAGCCATGTTATGGGTGATGTTACGGGTGATGTTATGGGTTACCCCTCTAGTGATGTCCACAAGGCAGCTTAGATGCATGCATGTTGGTTGCACTAAAGGATTAGCCCACCACTATGCATATTTATGCATAATGAAATGCGCTAGTAAAAGTTTAGCAGTACATGTACAAACTTATGATTATAACTTTATGTTCACCCAAGTATTCTTAATGTCTGATGAAATTCGTACGTGGTCAGACATTTGTCAGAACACTACCAATAGTTATAATTGTCACTGCATGTCCCCCTATGCCTCCCAAAGTCCCCCCTATGCCTCCCAAAGTCCCCCTATGCCTCCCAAAGTCCCCCCATGCCTCCCCATGTCCCCCTATGCCTCGCCATGTCCCCCTATGCCTCCCCATGTCGCCCTATGCCTCCCCATGTCCCCCTATGCCTCCCCATGTCCCCCTATGCCTCCCCATGTCCCCCTATGCCTCCCCATGTCCCCCTATGCCTCCCCATGTCCCCCTATGCCTCCCCATGTCCCCCTATGCCTCCCCATGTCCCCTCATGATCACTACTCACCTCGTCCAATACAACATATGTACATCTGCTGAGCACAAGGTAGCGATTTTCTGAGGAGGAAGGGAGGGAGAGAGGAAAGGAGAGGGAGGGTGGGAGGGAGGGAAGGAGGGAGGGAGAGAGGGGAGGGAGGGAGGGAGGGAGAGAGGGAGGGAGGGAGAGAGAGAGGAAGAGAGGGAGGGAGAGAGGGAAAGAAGTTTGTGTGTGTTACCATGTCACACACAAACATTAGGTCCACCTACCTAGCACATCAATTAGACGACCTGGTGTTGCTATAACAATCTGAAATAGCGCAAGTCACATTTTGCTGCATTCTAAATAGTGCCCCTTACCTCAACACCCAAGCGCAGCTGGAAACCTTGTTCCTCTCTGGACTGCCCTCCAATAATGGACACAGTTCTGATACCAAGTGGACGGGCAAACTTGAGGGTTTCTTCTTCAATCTGAAGCCAGGTGTGTGTGTGTATGTGTGTGTGTGTGTGTGTGTGTGTGTGTGTGTGTGTGTGTGTGAGGGTGTGTGTGTGTGTGTGTGTGTGTGTGTGTGTGTGTGTGTGTGTGTGAGGGTAGAGAAAGTGAACGAAGTAATGTGACAGATCAAAATGTCATTCCACCACAAGGCACAGAGGAAGTCACTTGAATATTAAAGCAATGTTTGAAAACCTACCACATTCCACTGGGTGGAATCATGTTTTGTATACACAAGTTTAGCAGGCCTGGGAAAGTGCGTAATTAACAAACTGATTGCTGTATCAACAAGATTAATTTACATGCCCACAGTTTAAACTGAAGCTCTCAAAAGCCACAGCCACCACCATGAACACTAAATAATACAGTTTTTAATTAACTACAGGTATATGTATAAGATATTGCACTTTGATTTGATAAACTTCGTCACCAAATTTCAACCATCTTCAGCAAATGACGATTTAATCAGGCATTACCAAATTTACTTGTCTTAAATTTTATAAACACAAAACCTATCGTTAATTTGTGTGTGCATGTGTGTGCGTGCATACATGTGCATGTGTTGTGTGTATGTGTGTGGTGTGCATGTATGTTGTGTGTGTGCATGTGTGTTGTGTGTGCATGTGTGTTGTGTGTGTGCATGTGTGTATGTGTGCATGTGCATGTGTGTATGTGTGCATGTGTGTGCATGTGTGTGTGCATGTGTGTTGTGCTGTGTGTGCATGTGTGTGCATGTGTGTTGTGCTGTGTGTTGTGCTGTGTGCACGTGTGTGTTGTGTGTGCATGTGCATGTGTGTGCTGTGTGTGCACGTGTGTGCATGTTGTGCTGTGTGTGCTGTGTGTGCATGTGTGTTGTGTCGTGTGTGCATGTGTGTGCATGTGTGTTGTGTTGTGTGTGCATGTGTGTGTTGTGTGTGCATGTGCATGTGTGTGTTGTGCACATGTTGCATGACCTCACCTGTTGGGCCAGCTCCCTGGTGGGGGCAAGGATGATGGCATAGGGTCCCTCATCCACCTCAGAGTCCCTATGTGCACAGGGTAACACCGCCATGAAGCCACACCCACATGTTCACACTCCCCCCACCATCACACACACCTGACCACCTTGGGTAGACTGACAATCCATGTGAGCAGTGGTATGACAAAGGCAGCAGTCTTCCCACTTCCTGTAAGAACATCAACCACTCAAATACTTAACCCTTGAAATCAAAAAACATCTTAACACTAACCCTTCAAAAATTAACCACTAACTCCTAAAGCTTAACCCTTTGAAATTCTTGCCCAGAACAGCAACCCTTCCACCACACAATTTACAATCACAAACTGCTAACCAGTTTCAGCGACTCCAATAATGTCCCTGTTGATAAGCCCTATCGGGATGGCTTGCCGTTGAATCGGAGTAGGTTCCTGTTAATTAGATAACAATAAACATTGCACCCAGAAATTTACTAAGGTCCACAAATAAATTTACTAAGGTCCACAATTTTTTTTGCTAAGGTCCAAAAAATATAATTTGCTAAGGTCCAAAACTAAATTTGCTAAGGTCCAAAAATAAATTTGCTAAGGTCCAAAAATAAATTTGCTAAGGTCCACAATTAAAGTAATAAAAAGAACTCAACACTCACATTGTAACCAAGTGTCTGTATGACTTTGAGGATGTCTGGGGAGATGGCCGCCTCCTCCCAGTATCGGATGGGGTGGGGCACCCGGCCTCCCTTGGTGGAGATGCCAAAGTCCTCCCTCAATATCCTCCAATCCCTCTCCATCATCTGTTCCATGGTCTTGTCCGACCAATGTCTCTCGTCGTAGCACACCTTACGTTCCTTCTCCTTCATCTTCTCCTCGTGGGTCCTGGGGAGGAGGAGGGGGTGGGGGGCAAAAAGTGACCGCACCCATTCGTGCACTCACACAGCACACAGCCCACACACAGCATACACAGCCCACACACAGCATACATGTACATAGCCCACACATGCAGCATACACACACACAGCATACATAGCCCACACACACAGCACACATAGCACACACAGCACACATAGCCCACACACAGCACACATAGCACACACACAGCACACACACACAGCACACATAGCACACACACAGCACACATAGCACACACACACAGCACACATAGCCCACACACAGCATACATAGCCCACACACAGCATACATAGCCCACACACAGCATACATGGCCCACACACACAGCATACCAGGCCCACACACACAGCATACATGGCCCACACACACAGCATACATGGCCCACACACACAGCATACATGGCCTGCTGTTTCTGCTCTGAAGTTCTTCTCTTCTCCATCAGATCTACGTAGAATCTCGACTGCTCCTTCTTCTGTGCTTTGATGTCAATGCCAGCCAGGTGGCCACGCCCAAAGAACTGCACCTGATGCCTCTCCTTGTAACTAAGCAACCAAAGGGAAAAAGAGCAGGTGCATTATTCAATAACTTTGGAGGCCTTTACATGGGGTAGTGGGGGGCCTTTACATGGGGTTGTGGGGGGCATTTACATGGGGTTATGGGGGGCCTTTACATGGGGTAGTGGGGGGGGCCTTTACATGGGGTTGTAGTCAGTAGAAGTATCTTCTCCAGTGTCCCAGTCAAACACAAACTTTCTGTCTGCCAGTCGGCGCATACGCTTGCGTTTCCTCTCTGCCCCAAGGTACCGTGACTGTAGGGGTTAGGTGAGAAACAGGAGGGAGGGAGGGAGGGAGGGAGGGAGGGAGGGAGGGAGGGAGGGAGGGAGGGAGGGAGGGAGGGAGGGAGGGAGGGAGGGAGGGAGGAGGGAGGGAGGGGGGGAGGGGGGAGGGGGGAGGGAGTAGAGAAGGGCAAAACCTGTGCTTAAAAATTGCGGTTTTTCCTGACAATATATCAAAAGCCCAACACCCCTCCCACATACCCTAGCACCCCTCCCCCTCCATACACCCAATCACTCCTCACCCTTCCATATACCCAAGCACCCCACCCCTCCCTCACATTTGATGGCTTCCAGTATTCCATTTTGATGACCTCCCTTATAGCGACCTCCTTACCTCGATGACCTCCTCCCCACCCCACTCGATACCCTTCCTCCTCCCTAGCCCATACCTTTAAGGTATCCCTCCTCCCCAGCCCATACCTGTAAGGTATCCCTCCTCCCCAGCCCATACCTTTAATGTATCCCTCCTCCCCAGCCCACACCTTGATGGCATCCACCTCCTTCTCCTTGTCCTTCACGGCCAGTGTCTCCTCACGCTGCCTGTGGCGGCCCTCCCTTTCCTCCTGGGTCTGCTCCCCTCGGCGCTGCTCCCTCCCGTGCGCCTGCTCCATGTACTTCCTTCTTGCATCCCTGTCCTCCTCGGTCTTCTTACGTTCCTCCTCCACGGCCTCTTGACGCTTCTTTATGGCCAGCTCAGCCCTCTGCTGCTTAGTAAGGAACACAGGCTGCAGGAGGGGAGGGGGAGGGAGGAGGGGAGTGGGAGGGAGGAGGGGAGGGGGAGGGAGGAGGGGAGGGGGAGGGAGGAGGGGAGGGAGAGGGAGGAGGGGAGGGGGAGGGAGGAGGGGAGGGGGGAGGGAGGAGGGGAGGGGGAGGGAGGAGAGGAGGGGGAGGGAGGAGAGGAGGGGGAGGGAGGAGGGGAGAGGGAGGGAGGAGGGGAGAGGGAGGGAGGAGGTGAGGTGAGGGAGGTAGGGGGGAGGGGAAGGGTAGGGGAGGTGAGGGTGGTGGTGTGAGGGAGGGAGGTAGGAAGTGAAGTGAGGGGGTGAGGTGTGGTGAGGTAGGAGGAGAGACTCCTCAGTCTAAATGTACATGGACCTGGCAAATATACACACCATCGGTTTTCTATAATTCCAGCTACAGGTATAAGTATATCAAGTGGACTTTTTTAATATCTTAATTTCCAGTGACTGGCCAGATACACATGTACATGCGACCTGCTTCCAGTAATGCTGGCAGTTCCATACCCAGGCCTGTAGCCAGGGGGGGGGGATCCGTTTGATACTTGAGTTCCGCCCCCTCCAGTTACGGTACACTTTTTTTTGTTTGCATTGGACCTGAAGCTGACAGCACCCTCACTTTTCGTATATTCAGAAGTGGCGTCCCCCCCCCCCCCCCCCCCCCCCCCACTGCAGTCCTATTAATCGATCTGCCACGCCTGTTTACCTTACCATTCCCAGGTCTAAGCAACCCTCCTCCCCAGTCCATGTAACCCTCCTCCCCCTTGCCTTGGACTGTGCCTTTGTCTCTTCTTCCTTCTTGGCAATCATCTCCTCTAATGATATGGGCTGCCTCTTGCCCATCTCTGTCAGCTTTTCCTCCTCTGGGAGGATGCTTCAAAAGAGAGAAACTCAGTGAGTGTGGATGACCCAGTGAGGGTGTGTGGATGACCCAGTGAGGGTGTGTGGATGACCCAGTGAGGGTGTGTGGATGACCCAGTGAGGGTGTGTGGATGACCCAGTGAGGGTGTGTGGATGACCCAGTGAGGTTGTGTGGATGACCCAGTGAGGGTGTGTGTGGATGACCCAGTGAGGGTGTGTGGATGACCCAGTGAGGGTGTGTGGATGACCCAGTGAGGGTGTGTGGATGACCCAGTGAGGGTGTGTGGATGACCCAGTGAGTGAGTGTGGATGACCCAGTGAGTGAGTGTGGATGACCCAGTGAGGGTATGTGGATGACCCAGTGAGGGTGTGTGTGGATGACCCAGTGAGTGTGTGTGACGTGTGCAGTGAGGGTGTATGTGATGTGTGCAGTGAGGGTGTGTGACGTGTGCAGTGAGGGTGTACATGTGTGACATGTGGTAAGGGTGTGTGAGGTGTGTGGTGAGGGTGGGTGTGTGAGGTGTGTGGTGTGGGTGTGTGACATGTGCAGGACTTACTCATCGTCATCATCATTTTTACTTTTAACTGGCCTAGAGGGAAGGGAAGAGAGGGAAGGGAGGAGGGAAGGGAAGAAGGGGAGGGAGGAGGGGATAATGGGAGAAGGGGATAATGGAGGGTTCATATTCTCCAAAAGAAGTGCACCATATACAACAAAGTACACAGGCAGCATTGACTAACTTTTTATCTCTCTCCCTGCTTCTGTCCCTCTCCCTCTCCCTCTCCTGACTTCTGCTTCGTGATCTTAGACCAACGGAGGAGATAGGTGATTTTCACATGAGATGCACACAGCAGCTACTTACCTCTTTCTCTGCCTATCTCTATCCTTACTAGCAGACCTCCTCTCTCGGCTCCTGGACCGTCTGTTCGACTGATCACGCGTTCTCTGTGGCGATGACCTCTTTTCTTCGTGCGTCATGCTACTGGATCTGAGGATTCGCACAGCTCGGAAACCACTCCAATACGCTGATAAATAAATTACCTTCGCTCTCTGCTCCTATCTCTTCTTTTGCGACCAGGACTGCGTGACTTGGATCTGGGCGCGTGTTTACGTTTTAACAAACCATCAATACGCAATACCCAAAAACGACCGTACCTTGAACGTCGTTCTTTCCTTCGCTCGGCCCGCCTGTGACGATCATGGTCCTCGTCTCGCCTCTCCCGAGACTTGGATCGCTCCCTGTCTTTTTCTGTACCCATTTACTATTCTAAATGCAGCGCACTTGGAATTTTACATACATAATTTTTACATGCTTATGCTTATTTTTATTACTAGTATTTAAAAAAATGGTTTAAAAGCTATAATGGTTTAGCGAATAATTTTAAATTTTCTTATTTGGCATGGTGTGCTACATTGGTTTGCTAGCACTCGTGTTGCTGTTTGCTCCCGCGCATTGCAGCATCGGAGACCGCTCACACGATTTTCAGCTGTGTTTAGAAGGATGCCGCGCGAAGAATTGCACGGCAAGAAACGTAACGCCTCTGCCCGTGCACCTCCGAATGCTGTTGTGGAGTTGCGAGGAAAACTGCGCTTATGAATGCATGCATGATGTTACCATACAGGACGTTCAGTCTGGAAGAAAGATTAGACAGTTCTATGGCAAAGTAAGGTCGCACACCGCTTATTATGATATTTATACGTAGCTTACTATATGTATAAATGGGGAAGGGACTGCGAAAAGGGTCCTACGACATGTTTTATATGCCACTTTCCAGTGCACGTTACGCTTACGTTTGAAATGTACTATTGTAAAACAGTACAGCTGAATTTAAATTACCATCTACAATGCACTTGTTATATGTCCATGCTAAGCTGAAGTTCACACACCAAGACACCTTGAGTAGTTTTATTATAATTATAGTTATTGTATCATTATGAATAGAATTTGTCAGTATTGGCTGGTATGTGTATGTGTGTGCCTGCGTTTGAGTATGTACTTAACTGTTTGACTTTAATGTTTTTCTCTTTCATGTACGCCGTAACTCATTTGGTAATAAGCAATGACGTACACTTATTGTAGACTTCCAGAAATCATGGAATCAATTATGGATTTCAAAAGTGATGAACTTATTTTGTACTGTACCAAAGTGCCAACATCCTGGTACGTGAACGAGAAAATTCCGGTACATCATACATGAAGTTATAAATCACTTGTAAATCAACAATTGATTCCGTTCGTTTTTTTTTTTCCCCTGTATAATTACCCTTGTTGGTTGTTTTTCAAGTTTTCAATTTTCTGCAAACGACACAATGTTTTTTTTTTTCTATCAGGGCTATCATCATGGGGTTATGAGGGACTGAATTTTTAATTAGCCATACATTTTTAAAATGAATGCGAGTGTGTTGCTTTTGTTTTGCAACAAAGGGATTATGCTGGACTCTGTCCTATATGTTGAAATCTTGAATAAATATACGTCAGGTCCCTTTTCGCTGTCCCCCACTCCCCCCAAATTTTATTCATTTACTGGATGGTTTCGTGTGTCTTGTTGCTTGCAGTGGCCGTTTGTACGAGTTCTAGGGATCCAGGAGCCGTCATCGGCGTTGTTTTCCGTGCTCAATGGCGTGGCGAATGCATACGGCTACGTAAGCTTCAGGAGGCGGTGCCCTCACACATACCCTTATCGCGGGGCCATAGCGGCACAGTGCTTAGTAAGGCTGCCATATACCGTGGAACGGTTACCACTCATGATACCTTGTCATGGTGACGTCTTTTTTTTTTTCTTTCTCTCCAAAAAAAAAAAAAAGGTAAGTCTGCATACGTGGTTCTGGTCCACTGTGTTCCATTGCAGAGACACTTACTGGACCGAAAGGCTCGACTACTTCTGCGCTAGTGCCATGATCATCAGCGGACTTGTTCTCCAATTCATAAGGTGGGAGTGGTCGTGTGGTCACATGAGCGGTGTTTGGTCGTGTGGTCACATGAGCGGTGTTTGGTCGTGTGGTCACATGAGCGGTGTTTGGTCGTGTGGTCACATGAGCGGTGTTTGGTCGTGTGGTCACATGAGCGGTGTTTGGTCGTGTGGTCACATGAGCAGTGTTTGGTCGTGTGGTCACATGAGCGGTGTTTGGTCGTGTGGTCACATGAGCGGTGTTTGGTCGTGTGGTCACATGAGCAGTGTTTGGTCGTGTGGTCACATGAGCGGTGTTTGGTCGTGTGGTCACATGAGCGGTGTTTGGTCGTGTGGTCACATGAGCAGTGTTTGGTCGTGTGGTCACATGAGCGGTGTTTGGTCGTGTGGTCACATGAGCGGTGTTTGGTCGTGTGGTCACATGAGCAGTGTTTGGTCGTGTGGTCACATGAGCGGTGTTTGGTCGTGTGGTCACATGAGCAGTGTTTGGTCGTGTGGTCACATGAGCAGTGTTTGGTCGTGTGTCACATGAGCAGTGTTTGGTCGTGTGGTCACATGAGCAGTGTTTGGTCGTGTGTCACATGAGCAGTGTTTGGTCGTGTGGTCACATGAGTGGTGTTTGGTCGTGTGGTCACATGAGCGGTGTTTGGTCGTGTGGTCACATGAGCAGTGTTTGGTCGTGTGGTCACATGAGCGGTGTTTGGTCGTGTGGTCACATGAGCAGTGTTTGGTCGTGTGGTCACATGAGCAGTGTTTGGTCGTGTGTCACATGAGCAGTGTTTGGTCGTGTGGTCACATGAGCGGTGTTTCATTTTATCTCACCACCACCCAGAATAACAGGATCATCGGCCACCTTTTGGTGAGAATTTAATTTTAAATTATTATTTTTCTATTTGCATGGATGTTTTTTATTCCAATTAACCGTAAAGGCACTGGCTATATATCTTGTTCTGGGTAGCGCTGTTTTCAGCCCATGTGAGCTACCTCACTCTGTTCAGGTTTGACTACGGTTACAATATGGCTGCTAGCGTGTCGGCAGGTATGACAGGCAGTATTGCAAGTGTATTGCATTGTGACTGTACCACACCCACACCCACTGGCACCACACCCACTGGCACCACACCCACTGGCATCACACCCACTGGCACCACACCCACTGGCATCTAACCCACTGGCACCACACCCACTGGCATCACACCCACTGGCACCACACCCACTGGCACCCATCACTGACGAATGCAGGTGCGCTGTACACATTTGTATGGCTTTTCTGGTGTTGGAAGGTATGCGATAACATATACCATTATGTTAATAATGTCTTCTCCCCATGCCCTATGTTAATAATGTCTCCTCCCCATGCCCTATGTTAATAATGTCTCCTCCCCATGCCCTATGTTCATAATGTCTCCCCTTTCCCTCTCCCCATGCCCTGGTAGCACTGGTCGACAAGACGATATTTGTGGAAGTGTTGTACTGTTGTCCTGGGCACTACCTCTCTACTGTTACTCGAGGTTTGTGATAGATGTGGAAGGGAAATTTTTACAAAGTTGAGCCAAAAACTGGTGATGATTAAATATTTATTGAATGAAGGTATTAGTTAGGGTGGGGTGTTTCATATTGTGTATACAATGAGGTTGGCTATATTATAATATGAAGGAAAAATGGGGCGCAATATACACACACTCAACGCATGCTAAAAATGATTTAAAATAAATGTATGTGATTATTATTCAAGTTATTAAGTTTACAAACATTGTATCATAGAAGAAATAGATTTACAAATGGCTTTGTCCAGGTTAATCATTTATAATACTGTAACTCATACAGCTTGATTAATGACGTATTCAAGATTTAAATACATATAAATCCTCATCATTTTTATTTAATGTGAAAATATTCGCGAATACCTAATCTAAACAGTGTACATGTCCGAGGCAAAGCATCTAGACAGCATTGCAGTGGCGTTTGCTTTAACAAGGTTAAGATTTAGCCTGCCATACAGGCTATTGAGGACAGCTGCCTTTGCCTTGTTCGAACTGGTTGCTAGGCGAGAGGCCAGACACGACAATGACTCCATGGCTTCAGCACCCCAAGCCCCATAAGCTTCAACGACCATGGGGACACAGACCCACCCAAGCTCCCTGCACTTCCCATCATTTGCCTCATGCTTTCTCAGCTCTGTAGCTCTGGCGGCTGCACCAGCTGTGAGTCCCGCTTCCAACAAAACGTTTAAATTAAAATCCTCCACCCCCAGCAAAAAAAAAGTGTGTTGAAAAAAAAGTGTATCTTCATAACTATGAACACTGCTGTGTATCCTAGCTGGCTGGAGTACCAAAATGTTGAACAAGGTATGCAGAAGTGTTAGTGGTTATGGAGATACACTTGTTTTAAAAACACAAACCATTTTTTTTCACTGGGGGGGCAAGGAGAGGGGGGGGGGGGGGGGGATATATGCAGTACTGTTACAATAGTGGCAATTGCTGGCATATTTTCATATTAAAATGAATTATCCAATAAAACCAAACACAAAAGGGGTGTGGTCCTCTGCTAACATGAGGACGTTAGCTTAGCTAATTAAATATTTGCTGTGAGTTTTGTTGGATACATGTCTGATGATGGTCTGATGATGGCTGATGTTCAGGTGATGGTCAGAAACCATATTAAGATCTAATTGTGTGCATATGTGTGATCATGTGTTGTGTGTATGTGTGTGTGAGTGTGTATGTGTGTGAGTGTGATATAGCTCAGCGTTCCAACGAGCTAGAGGTGATTAAGGTGTGGAGTGAGGGCAGTGAGAATATCATTTAATACGTTTGTATGTGTGTGTCCTCCCACACCTCCCCGCCCCCCCTCGGGACACACCCCCTTAGTTGCTGGATTTCCCGCCGTTGTGGTGGGCTTTTGATGCACATTCTCTGTGGCACCTTTTCACTTCTCCCCTCCCTCTCCTCTGGTACAGGTAGGTCCATTTTATACTAGTATTCCGTGTTGTATGATTTGGTGTCCCCCATCCTCCCCCTGCCCCCGCCCCCTGCCCCGCCCCTCACTGCACATATCTGTACCTTCAGTTTCCTTTTGGACGATGCACATTATGAAACTCGGACTCCTAAAAAAACTGTTTAATTTTTTTTTTTTTTTTTTTGTTGCTGTGCCAAAAATCATATCCTGTTTCTTTTTTGTTTTCTATACCCTTGCAGTAAAGTGTTATAGTAGCCAACTGGTTGTGGACACTGACGTTACCGCAACTTAAATGTATACGAGGCACATCTCAGCTAAATACTAATATGATAAATGTTTGGATTGGCTGGGTGCGCATCTGTTCAATCCAAGTACGATGATTCTTGGAGCGAGTACAACTGTGGGCTGTGCAAAGATGGTGTCGAATGGCGGTAGAAGCTTATGGTGACTGAGGCCTTCAAGCGCACTATTTATTATTCGAAAAGTAGTAACTTCTGACTCTTTACGTAGTAGTAAAGGCATAGCATGCAGTGCAGACATGATATGGTAGTGAAGGCATAGCATGCAGTGCAGACATGATATGGTAGTGAAGGCATAGCATGCAGTGCAGACATGATATGGTAGTGAAGGCATAGCATGCAGTGCAGACATGATATGGTAGTGAAGGCATAGCATGCAGTGCAGACAGGATATGGTAGTAAAGGCATAGCATGCAGTGCAGACATGATATGGTAGTGAAGGCATAGCATGCAGTGCAGACAGGATATGGTAGTAAAGGCATAGCATGCAGTGCAGACAGGATATGGTAGTAAAGGCATAGCATGCAGTGCAGACAGGATATGGTAGTAAAGGCATAGCATGCAGTGCAGACAGGATATGGTAGTGAAGGCATAGCATGCAGTGCAGACATGATATGGTAGTGAAGGCATAGCATGCAGTGCAGACATGATATGGTAGTAAAGGCATAGCATGCAGTGCAGACATGATATGGTTGTGATGAGCGAAAAATGATTTATTTTTCTCGTTATCTTGGCGCCAAGGGGAGGTCAGTAGTTTAGTTGCATTTCAGTGTGGCAGTGCCATAGCAGCATAGTAGCTTCAAACAGTACATGTGGAGCATAGTAGCTTCACACAGTACATATGGAAGCATGGGTGTAGACAAGGTATTGAAACTGGGAAGGGCTAAATGGTTCAATGGTTGGGGGGGGGGGGGGGTGGTGAGCATTTATTCCTCTCCAAGAGGGGGTCTCAGCTCTTAGCAAAGACTTAGCCCTCCAGATAATTTCTTTGAATAAGCCTATCTGCTATTCAGTTAAATAGTAAATTTTTAAATTGTGATGGGTTGTGAATCATACGATGATCCATTCATAGTTGTAAAGGTGCACCAATGAAATTACCTCCTATAGTTTGCCTACTTAAAAGCATAAGAATCTTTTGTATGACAATATAGCAATATTATAGATAATAATTATGTATATATCGGAGGAACTGTGCCTCCTTAACAGAATCATTTGACAGACAGAAATACACTTAAGATCAGAAGAGACTGGATGCCTTCAAATACAGAGGAGTTGCAACTGAATTCATGCACATCTTATTTAAATACGAATCATAACATACAAGAATACAATACACCATTATAAATAATATTCAGAATTAATAAGAATGACTGTCATCAGCCCATAATAGCAGAAAGTGAAGCCCCATGTTATCTTAGACAAAGCAAAAGCAGTAAACAAAAATGTCTGGTACTTTTATTACCGGTAAGTCTTACCCTAACTGGGAGTTGGGCAAGCCTGCAGCAGTTGCTCTCTGCATCCCATCCCCACTTAGTTACAAAACATCTCATATAGCGTGTGTGATGGCAGGATCAGCAGCAATGCAGGCTGAATTGAAGGAACACCACAGTAATGATGAGAAATGTAGAGAGTTAGTTTGGGTCTGCATTCCTTTAGTGGTAGAGTTGTCTGGATGTTGGGGACCAGAAGCTCAGCATAGTCTTCTAGACTTGCTGGATGAAAGTCCACCACTATATGGTAGACTGAATATGACCCCTGATCAGAGCTAACTCCAGGGCCATTCTTTCTAGGCAGCGTGTCTGACAATGCATGCTGTATGTGTGAGCCTGTGTTTTGAGTCCTGTTGTTACAAGTGCATTATTGCACACTAAGTCTAAACAGAAATACTCGCAAGCTGCTGAAATTATCCATCCATCTTTTATGCCGTTTGTCCTGACAGCTGGTGGGACCTGGGTAATGAGGCAAAGACATGTATGCATCATTTAGCTGAAAGGATAGCTGCAATTTGGGATAAATCACATATTGAAGTGCTGGGCTATGTGCATGCAACATTCATGGCAGCCAGTAGAGTGAGAAAGATGGAGGGTGGGCTTCCAAATCACATATCATCCTAAAATGAAACACACAAAACACACACAAACAACTACATGCACAGATAACTGTCCTGTTGGGTTGATTGGGGGTAGGAGCGGACCATGATTGATCGAGCATTAGCTCTAATCAATAACAGGCTGAGGCAGCCATATAGCTCAGCTACCACCTTAGACTTGGGGTGCTACCACAAATGGCTAACCGCAAAGCCACCTGCGAGAAGGCCTTTAATGCCTCTGGTCCCCAGGCCCCATATTTCTCCACTGCCAATGTTACACATCGCTAACCCAACTCAGCACACTTGGGATCATTTTTGTCATGTTTTCTGTGCTCAGCTGCCTTTGCTGAAACACCCTGGTACATGCCCGCTTCCAACCAAGTGTGTGAATTAAAGGGGGATGCAACGGTAATGTCAAAGGTAGCTGAGGTGCCACAATCCCAATTGGTAACTAGGATGTCTTTTGTTCTGGAATTATCATGTCCCCATCCACTGCCAACCTCAAGGTGTGCAGATAAACCAGTTCGCTGAAAGGTGGTGTTGTGCCTGGTTGTTACATCACCTCCTCTTTTGCATGTGACACAGTGGTAACCCAGAGGGTCAAGTGCACAGTTGGGACATAGGGGACAAACCATTGGATTTCCATCCAAACTCAATGAGGGATTGACTCCCAACCACCATTTCACTGCTGTTTCAAACTCACTCTGGTCAAGGTGCAGTCCCAAGCTGACGGAAGGGACAACTGAAATCCAACCTGATGCATGGGGTGATGATATAGACAGCAGTCTGGCCTTATCAAGCTGCTAATTGACAGGGAATCTGAAAGCAGAACACAGGTGTTATAGTAAGTAATGGAGATCACATCGTCAGAACCACACAAGGATGCTATATAGGCAGCTGATGAATGTGTGCACAGACCAAAACCCCCTCTCAATTGGGCCTGCCTCCAAGCTGAGTCAGGGACATCAACACCGGTGCACTCAGCAAAAGAACGGCGAACATCTGTGTCAAACTTCTCCATAGAGCCCAAAATGAGGTGTATAATAATAATTTTGTTGTAATATTATAAAATAAACACCTAAAACTATACATGGACAGAGTTACAGAAAAAAAAAGTCTTCCACTGAAATATCCATAATGGAAGCTGCAACTGAGAGCCTTTGAAGCAGGTAAGAATCTCTCCAGATGTCTAGTTATGGCGATGACCAAGCTCCTTCAGAAAGTTTTAAAAAGTCTCTGTCCTAAAAATTCCTTACATGGCTATGGGTGTGAAAAGATGGTTGCATGTGGTCCAGGTGGGCATACTTTAAACTACTTTGATTGGTTGGCCACTCCTCCAGCCTTTGTGGCTGCAATAGCTGAGTAGGAAAGGGCATAAGTGCCAGGGCAGACTAAATGGCAATTAAGGACTATTTACCTTCTGCATGGCTGTTAAAAAAAAAAAAGACTCGTCGGCCAGTCTGAATATGTTACAGGCAGGTGGCATCCCAGACAAGGAGCTTACCACACTACCAGGGTACCATGGTAATCCCATCACGTCTTTTCCCATCAGAATGGAAAAGGCCAGAAGCTCCGAGCGGCAGGCATTGCTCTGTAGACCGTGAACAGCTAAATCGGTCACTTCATGTGCCCAGATGCTATTCTAATGGTCAAATTCTCCTTACGAAGTGGCAATGACCACTTTCACCAGGAAGGGATGACACTGGAACTATTAGCATTGCTTCTGCTTTCTAGACTTCTATCAAACATCTCCATAGCACTGAAGGACGAGCTAGACTTGGACCCACCAGCAAGTTTTACGGACTCAAAGTCAAAGTTGACTCTATATTGGAGTATAAGGCAGGAGAAGAAATGGGGTCATCGTGTTAATGAAATTAGGTGTCTGAATGCTAGAGGCACTGTCAAGGTGAAGAAAACTCAGCCGATATGCCATCAGGTCTTAGTGCTTCAGAACTCACAAACAGTCCAATGTGGTTAAGTGAACCTAGTTGATTGAGTGGATCTCTTGTTCATGCTAACATTGTCAACCCTGTGGAGGATCACTTCTTACCTGCCGGTAATAATGATGATGATGAAGACAATTGACTGGTGTTTACTAGTCAATTGGGGGGAGTGTATGAGACTTTGTTGATTATTAACTAAATGTCAATTGCATTATTATTGTATTTGCACATGACTGATAATAAATAAATTTGTGATTGTAAGAAGGCGAACTCAATAGGAAGAACTATCACCAGACTACCAGTGATACATAGTACACTACTATACATGCCATGGGAGACATGATGGCCGACATCCAAGAAGAGGTGTGGCCAAAACCAGTCATAAGCAGAGATAGTGTATGCACACCGGTGTGCTGCCTCAGGTTTGTATGCATGTTGTCTACCAATACGGGCCTGCTCTCACCTTACATGTGCACAATGACCACAAGATGTCTGCTCACCAGGAAGGGATGTGGTCAAAACCACTAATACCCTGAAGTACTGTAAACACACCTGTGTACAGTAGCGGCTCACTAATCAGACCACGCGGTAATAAGACCACTTAACCGCCCGATTATAAGACCACTTCGCCAATCCGACCACCGTCTAATAAGACCGCTAGTGTATAAATATTGGGGGTGCGTTTTTGTGTACCTTTCTTTCTCTGAACAGGCGATCAATGAAGTGGTTTCCTAATACAGTTGGTACCCACCATGCATTCGATTGCGGGGGAAATCGACGATCCCGTACTAATGGAGTTAGCAATGTCTATGACATACACGAGCCAGCTCTAAGCTTGCTTTACAATCCTTGGCATAATTGTTCATCCTTCCAACTGGTATTTTGTTACGATTCGTTTGTTTATCTGCTACTGGTATTCTAATCAAAGCGCATTTCGAAAGGCGGGAAACTCGCCAGTAAGACCGAAACGGTCGTATTGGCGAGTTTTACCACAAGATCCGATTGTCCCGGGGTGGTCTTATTAGTGAGCCGCTACTGTACTGCTGGTGTGTGTAACCTCACACCTGTATGCCTGTTGTTTACCAGTACTGTCATGCATGCCTTCACTATATACATGTATATGCATACCTCTATTGGAGCCAAGATGGCTGAAATCTTATAAAATGTTTGGGGATAGCAAGGGAATGACGTAACAGGAGGTATGCATCACTGATGACTTTGAAAGTATTTCAGCTTCTTTCCAAGACATTTTAAAACATAAGTTTTTGCAGTGATAGTAGCATATATGGGATTTCCTATTGGTGACATCCACAACGCGCACACCTGGGGTCTGTGCCTTTTAAATATAGTATTATAAATGTCTGTGGATGTGTTAAAATTAATATTATGTCTGTAGACTGTAGTATTTATTATGCGGATACTTTTATTTAGATGCGAGCGGACTATAAGCGATTATTTGTCAGTCAGTCGAAGTGGCTAGTGGAAGCGGTGGGCAGTCAAGTTCTCATAATCTGCATCATGGGAGGATGAGAGGCGGGCCCAAACCCTTAACTCCTCGGGTGAACATCTTTGCAGGAATCAAACTCGCTACCTCGTGATTCAAAACCCCTATCTGCTACTATCACTGCAAAAAACTTTTTTTAATCATTCAAAACCACTGGCTTTAGCTTTGAACCAAATGACCCGTATACAAAAACAGCTTTTTAAAACAATATCAGGTCATTATTTTAAAATGAGATAGAACTGTAATTGATATGGGACGTTCTATGAGATCTTGGCACTTGTGAATCACGTGTTTTTCTCTGCAACGGTGTAAGTTTTGACTTTAGATTTTCACGGCCACACGTATTTGATACAGGTCCAAAAAGTACACTGAGGTGAATAATGGCATTCACGTTGGATCTCTCTGTACTTAATAAAACCCTAGGGGGCTGGGGGCAAAAAGCAAAGCTGAAGACATCACCCCCCAACTTTGAAGAGCTATTTTTATTTTTTATTTGCAGTAATGCTTACGTAAGTGAGCCAAAACCAGTCATCATTCCATTAATCTCAAGTTCCTACAGGTGTAATTTGTACCTTTCTAGGCACACATTACACTTGAGTCAGACGTGGCACCACACGTACATCCAACCATCTAAAACCTAGCTGTAAGCTTGCTACACCACACCACAACAGGAGTCTCCTAAGGCTGATACATAAGCAACAGCACATATCATAAACTGGGAACTACATGTAGCTAACAGCAAGGCCCAAAACATGATGCTCACTTTAAGACATACAGTGATTGTCATCTGCTAAGAAACTCATAGCTTTATGAATTGAAATTAAAGCTCATACTCTCTAACGGCACTATTTCCGTGATATTATCTAAAACATAGCTCGAGGCATTACATATCAGCTGATACTCTAAAATGAAAGCATTGGCTCCTAACATAAAAACATGACTCATTTAAGGCACCTCTAGTGAGGTAGCCACTTTGGGGCACCTCTAGTGAGGTAGCCACACCTCTAGTGCTCAAATAACTGTGATGTGGAGGCATGCAGATGATAAACTATATCTAATGTACATATGTACTTGTACGTGTTCTTGTATGCTGCTAATTATAATATTAGACGTTTCATTATCAGTTCTGGTAGTGTTGGAATGTATTTTATTTCTCTCACTCTCCCTTACCTAATACTGTTTATTGTAGTGACATGTGTTTGCATTTAGTCTGAAGTCCTGTATGTCTCCCTTCCTGAACTGCCTCCCACAGTGCGGGCAGGTCAGGTTGGGGTCAAGGGATGTGGCCTCACCCAGCATATCAGAGATGATGCCCCCTGGGGAGGAGGAAGCCTTCCTCCAGTCTGCATCACTAAACCTCGAATCCTTGTGTGGCTGTGACCTTTGCTGTGGGGGACATTGGTTGTGGGGTGCCCATGATGGGTGCTGCTCCATGCTGAAGGACTGGGGATGAGGCTGCCCACACTGGGGACCCTGCTGTTAGCAGCTGTCTTCCACTGGTGCTGTCATGTGATGTCCATGGTCCCTGCAGTGTGGTACCCCAGGCAGTACAGCCCTGGGGGGCATCATCATGTGGACTTCCCTTCTGCTAGGTTGCTGTGTAAGTAAGTAATGTCCATGATAGCCCATAAATGGATGCACAAAGATAACTCCGTTCTTGTCTTGTAGGTTGGTAAAGAGTAGGAGGACAAAAATAATTATGGAAGTAGTACAACTCTTCAATACACAAACTGTTGTGCATCCCACAGGTCATATGATAGGTGTGCAGATGTGGGAAAAACTAGTAATCAGTGCCCCACCCCTCCATACCCTCTACCCCTCCATACCCTCCATACCTCTACCCCTCCATCCCCTCCACCCCTCCATACCCTCTACCCCTCCATACCCTCTACCCCTCCATACCCTCTACCCCTCCATACCCTCTACCCCTCAGGCTCTACCCCTCCATACACTCTACCCCTCTACCCCTCCATACCCTCTACCCCTCCATACCCTCTACCCCTCCATACCCTCTACCCCTCCATACCCTCTATCCCTCCATACCCTCTACCCCTCCATACCCTCTACCCCTCCATACCCCTCCATACCCTCTACCCCTCCATACCCTCTACCCCTCCATACCCTCTACCCCTCCATACCCTCTACCCCTCCATACCCTCTATCCCTCCATACCCCTCCATACCCTCTACCCCTCCATACCCTCTACCCCTCCATACCCTCTACCCCTCCATACCCTCTACCCCTCCATACCCTCTACCCCTCCATACCCTCTACCCCTCCATACCCTCTATCCCTCCATACCCTCTACCCCTCCATACCCTCTACCCACAGAGCTCTACAAATGGATTGCATGATGTAATCCATCCACAGCTATGAGAATATCGGGGTCTGGGGGTGAGACTCGGGGTCTGGGTGTGAGACTTTGCAACAATGAATCTGTATCAACTTCACCACTGTTATCTCAATGATTTGTTCATTCATGTACCACCTTCAACGCAACCACAAGATTTGCCACCTTCTCAAATTCTAATTTGGTGCCTGCTGTATCTGAGCAGGAACATGCCTGTTCATCCCCTTCTTCATTATATGTAACCCCTCCTTTGCATTCACGGCCATAATGACAATGCTCGTGTGTGGATGGTGTGACCAGCTGTGTTCATGCGTTACATCATAAGGTATGCATTGTTGATGGATGCAAAGAGTTCAATGTGGCATGGTGGGTCACCTGAGAAGTGTTTATAGGGATCCCTGTTTTTTGGTTGCAAGAACAGAATTTCAGCATCTGCAATCATTGTTCTAGCTTTGTTGTCACTTCAAGGTGGTTGTCACATCAATAAAAGTGTTCAGTACTATCTCCAGATCAAATACTTTCTTTCCCATCAGTTGATAAGGCTCAGGTGACCTGTACTTCCTCTTCCCCTTCCTCAATGACATCTGGCCCATGGGAGCAGTTCTGGAAAGTTTTTGCCACGACAGCTTGTTGGAACACCATATTAAAAGTGTTCATTAGGTCAACTTTCTGAATGACAAAGTCCTCCTCTTGCCAATATTTATCAATACAGTCCCTTAAGCCATATCATGTATAATCTTTTCAGCACCAAAGCTGAAATACTCTGGAACAACACTCTACATGATGTGCTGGCCGAAACATGCCATCAAGCCCACACCTCAGTGTACAGATGGAAGCTTATAATGACCTCACCACCAACCACAGCCATACCTGGCCTACTGATCTCTTAGTGGCCAATTGGGCTTCAGGCAAGGCAGCTAACTTTGACATTTCTGGGACCTTTCCCCTTAATACCCTTACCTTGATGGAAGTGGGAGTGTCTTCAGGTTGTGCTGCCATAGCTGTGAAGAGAGGAAACATGTGATCAATGTCATTAAATGCCATGAACTGGGTTAGATATAACTCAACTGAGCCACCGTACCCATGTCACTGAGCCATATATATGGTGCTTGGGGCAGTGAAGCTGTAGATGCTTTTACTCAGTTCGCCTCAAGACTCGCCACCTTATCATGCAGGCCCAAGTCCTTAGTACCTAATGACATTTACTGTAGACTAAACCTACACCTGGTCTGGTGAAAGCCAATGCCACAGCCATCCTCACCAGATGCATTCAGTTTTAACTTTTATATTATTATTGTTAGTAAGTATTCATTTTTATTTCACATACTAAAACTGATTCATCAAAATAAGAACTAGTTAAGATACCTAACTGTCTAATTCATAAGTGCATGTGCCTGTCTAATCTTCAACTGGCAATGTAAAATGAGTATCACTTCTTTGGCTTAGCCTGGTGGTTTCATTGACCGTAACAGACCCTTCTTCTGCCTCACGATGTAGCCTGACTTTATGGAGAGCGTTTTTAATTCGTTGCAGGTTTTGTTTTTTTACATGTCGTACCACACAGAGATGAATAATGAGCAACAGAGATGTGGTGAAGCTCCAGAGGGGGGCACATATTGAAAATATGATATAACTGGTAAAATATTCATTAAAGTAGCTCACATTCAGCATATTGAGCACAGCATAGGCAAATATTGGTGTCGTAATTAGGAGAAACAATATTGGGTACAAGAGAAGAGGTAGCATCTCATACAGCGCCTTCTTATGTTGTTTGTCATATTCAGAAAGAACAAGACTCCTCCTTCTACATGCTCGATGACAGAGGATGGTTCCCATGACGACGATGAGCAGTGATGTAAGCACAAGAACTGTAAATATGATGATGTACACGATGTTTGCTTCCATTAAATCGCATATTTCGAAGCTTGATGGTGTTAAATTCACACCCAACAGTGTTGCAGTCACAACCAACGGTACTAGAAGTGAACTCACCACATACAGAGGTTCCAATCTCTGCAAATTCTTATGGAACACGGCAAGAGCAAATAGATGTATTACTATCCACACGGTAAACATCAACTTGATAAAGGCTGAACCCAGGAGCAATGCTTCGATAGTGGACTGATAAATGATGAATGGCCCCGAGGGTACTATGGCAGTAATCCACAAAGCAGAAAATTCAATCGCACTGAGAACTTGGTATAGAGCCAGACGGTAGACCAGGGTCTTGTGCAATTTTAGTACGCAAACAAATATGACCGTCGCCAGAGATGTCAGCAGGGAGATACCCGAAACTGGAACTGCAGCAGTTAAAAGAAGCAAATCATCTAGATGTGCATTATAGCAGGTAAAGTTGCTCATCTTGTTCAGCCTAACAGTAATCCACGCAAATATTAGCAGGCTGGTAGATGAGAGTGGGCTTGCAAATATAATTCCATATGTGGGCACTGTTTACGTCATGTTATGCATGAGAAGGCCTATGAAAATTAGCTCAATGAATAATTAACGTGCGTTTGTGTTTAATTGGCACGGTTATGGTTTCAAACGATGTAGTACTGTGAGGTATATATACATCATCACTAAAAGTTCCCAATTTAACTTTCTGACCCTATAAAGGCTATTAGTATCTGATTTTGCTTATTATACAATGTTTACAACAATTATTTGCATGACAAAATAGCACTTCTATACATTTATACATAATAAAGCAAACACACTAAGACAAAAGTGGTCACCGGCAAAGCTCAAGATCACCTAACATATAATCAACTACTGAGGAGTTGATTTGATTTCATTTTCTTCATCATCTTCAGCTGGTCTCATTTGGAACCCAGTACATGCATAAGTATTTTTAACTCTGGCTTAACATCGGAAACAATTATACATCACTGGTGGCTTCCAGAGCAGCTTCAACTTGGTAAATGTACTTCAGACTTGACTGCTATTTCTTTGGCATTTCATTGGCAGCAACACCATCCTCTTCTAAACATGAACAGCTGATATTTTTTTCAATGTACATGTAGCATTGTTTTCCACTGGCTTTGTGATGGTTTATTTTCTGTTCAATATATATTTTATTGAGATGACGTATTTTCTATTGAAACTGTGAGGAAGCTCTCATCCCATCTGGGGTTTGAATTTATTCTTTCTGAGGTCGTCATGAGTTTTGTCAAAACTTGTTCTTCTGTTTGCACACTTGCTACACTCGGAATGCAGTGTTTTTTAATATAAGGTATTCTTGAATTGGTGGACACCCTGGATGAATCAAAGATGATGGTACTGGATTGATGAGAGTCTGGCTAAGACAAGATACATTACGTATTGGTACAGAACATTCATGATCCAAAGATCCTACTAGTTTTTCCCAATTCTATCGAACTGTCAACATATTTGACTTGGTTTTGATCTAGTGGTGCCTTGGAAAGTACACAAGTCATTTTCTTATAAATGGTAATTGAAGAATGGTATACATGTCTGTCTTATTTATCACGCTCCATAAATAAACACTGAACGAAGTTCTTGAATGCCTTCAAGGAATGGTAGGTACATGTAAGTCAAAATCTTTCTCTGGTATCGTAAATTATTGTTCTGTATTTTGTGTGTCTTCGGTATTTGGTAGTTCTAAGCAACGTACGCTCCAGCAATACATGTACGCAGTTATCAATCTACATGTATGTGAAAAAATGGCGGCTATTAAATAGGTAATTTGGCGCCATCTGGGAAATACCTTGCGCCAACACCAAAACACGTGAAACTGTCGTAATAAACGCTACAGTGTTTAAAGAATGAGTCAAAGTTGATACCAAACATATCATGTGACAAATAAGGTGCGTATTCACTCGATGGAATTGGTCGATTTTTTGAGCGGTACGTACATTGCCCAGTATACGTTTTCCCAACTTTTATACTGTATCAAAATGTACCCAAAGGTATTATCTTTGACATAATCCACACACACGAGCCTGCTAAAGCATGTTTAGCGTACCAGTAGGTTCCTTTGGCAACAATCTCTTCTCAAAATGAAAAACCCGTGCCAAAAATTGCACCGTTACGTGGTCTTCAATTTTTGGGTGCATTTTACGGGGGGTTTGAAGTACCTAACATAGTTAGACACGCCCATTTTGGGGCCGAAAGTTGGTGCGGCTTTTGGCCGCACCAACTTTCAGCCCGTGTGCGCCGGGCCTGTCCTCACCTTCTTCTTTCGAAATAGAGCACTCCACAGTCGAACTTGAAGTTTTTGCATTTGCGCCTTAGATTGGCCATAGATATTTAAGTAAGGGGATTGGAAACGCATCACGTGAGCGCATGATTGTACGTGTACACTCCTCGACACGGTTATTAATACGCTTAAACCAACGAAGACTTGAAAACTGCTGCTACTGTGTGATTTGTTTTCGTCCTAAATCGTCATATTTACATCCTCCTACGTGTCTGTAAGCCATTCTTTAACTGGCACGGCTCTTTGTTCTTATTGTTTGCTTGCTGAACGCGATTTTCTAGTACCTTACGCGACTCGGTTACGGACTGTACCTTTTATTTTTGACCAGTTCATCCCAGCGCGATTCTGGTACTACTACGTCGTTGGTAGGTCATATCTGTATGCCTTTCTTTAATTTGGTGTATGTAGGACCGTTCTTTTGTTAGCAACCACCTTTCTAGTACGTAAGAAGCTTAAATCGAGTTACGTTGGCACTGTACCTTTTTCTACGAATCTACAGGCGCTGGCGCGCTAAACGTTTCATAGTTTAGACCTGCACAGTGTGCTACGTGCCTATTGACTGTCATTTTCCCATTCACCGTATCGCCTTTGGGAAGGTAACGAAGCAAAGTAGAGGGGCGTTTAAAATTATTATCGATTTTTGATTATTTTTTAAGCAATGGGTAGGACATCACGATTGCGTAGGAGAAAGTATGACTGGAAGTATGACAGGAAAACAAAGGCTTTGCTTGTCTCTAAGCCACTCGCAAAGATAACTACCTCAAGCATTATCCCGCCAGCTGTTAATACAAGCTTCTCTCAATTACAGTCCAACCTTCCTACGTACGTTTCAATGGGCTGGGTTAACGTCACACCTGATTTAGAAGATCCACCTGTCATAACCCTATGTAAACCAGTGTGTCACCCTACAACAATTGCTGTTGTGAAGTATTCTGTCCGGATAGAAGAGGGCTGTACATGGAATGTATGGCTGCATGACAAACCAATCAGCCAAGTTGATCACCCCATTATTGGAACCTTGCCACATATCCTCAAGATTTGCTATCACTGATACCTACACTTGAGAAAGCCAAGGTTTGCAGAGGCCATCCTGTTACAAAGTACCATAACCTTTTAAAGCATAGAAATGGGAAAATTTTTTGATTCTTCAGGTAAGCACATTATTGTTATATTATGCAGAGTTTTAATTGGTTAACAACATTCTGGCTTGTCCATATAGGAACAATTGTACGATCCCTATACCATATATAACAGCTGCTGGTACTTACGTTATGAATATCTAATTCTACAAGCGTAACGCGGACTGTACGTGACTAATTAGATTCATTGACCCGTTTCCAATCCCCTTACTTAAATATCTATGGATTGGCCTTATCTCCCTTCGAAATACCCTTAGGATATTGATTCTTACACAGTAATCTTTGATAACACTGAATCAGTGATATCCATGCGAGCGAGCTTTCTCACTTCAACAGGTACACGTGGCTTATGCAATTCACGTGGGGAGTCATACATGCCTAGGAGGAGTCATTTACACCTTAGGCGTAAATGACCGGGGAGTCATTTATGCCTGGGAGTCATTTATGCCTCTGACAGGTCTGTTTAAGAATTCTCCCAAACGTGAGGCCATGTTTGTACAGCTCCAAAGTCAAAGCAATATTCACAGTCCTCACTTGAAGCATTTATGTCCAACAGCATGAACTTATCGTACCGCTTCAATCAATGCAGTCATCATGAATTACAAAAAAATTTTTGTTAGAGGCGTTGGTAGAAGTCAACGAGACGCATGAATATGGAAAGAGAGCTGCATGCAGGGCTTCCATGCGTTGATGGAAAAGATTTCGACATTCTTCGGACTGAAGTTAGCTTATTTAATGACCGCGGCATAGCGCAGAAGTTTTGTTCTTCAAATGAGAGGAGAAATGCAAATAAATTTGTTTTCACTCATGGATCATTTGTTAAAGTTTATAAAATTTAAATTTAAACAGTTCCCCCCCCCCCCCCCCCCCCCCCCATCTTAAAATCGTTCCTACGCCAATGGCTTAGGTTAGGTTAGGTTTAGGGTTAGGGTTAGGTTATAGGTTGGTAAATTGTATAAGAGAGGGATTTTGTGAGCCATTTACCTAAGCTCCCAGGACATTGTGAGGGTGTCCATTAGTTTCATACCATCCAGTAACGTATTTGCACACAACATGATTGAGCATGCTGTTCAAGTATGTGTATTTTAGTTAGGTGTGTTTGTGATTGAACCTTGTAGCTAGCTAGTTCAATATTATAGTATGTTGTTGCATATGTATTACTCTCTTATTTAAGTGAAGTCCTCATATTTTTATTCATGGTGTTAACCTTCAGCTAGTGTTTCATAGGAAACTGCCATTTTAAGAGAACCAGGTAATGCATTATTGTTGCACGTTCCCAGGCCATAGTGGATCAACATGTGTGTGTGTTATTATTATTATTATTTTGGGGGGGGGGGGGGGGGGGACTTTGCGTGCTTTTAATACTTCTCCAGTAAATTAATGGTTGTGGATGCTGTTGAGGTATGTAAACAACTGTGATGAATGAGGTGTGCTTTAATTGAAAATATAATGATGTGAGCTTTTATCTGGGTGTTATTTTAAAAGTATGGCTCTAGGTACAAATGACATAGTCTCTGCTTAAAAATATACCTGTATTAAGGAAAGGTGTGCTTTGCATCATGGATCTAATGACTCAGATGAGCCTGCTGTGATTTGTGGGGGAGTGCTTTCATTACCAATGCTTGGATTTAAGAGCGATGTCATTTTAGTTCCCTGGGATTTTAGGACAGGTTTGCTTGCAACAAGTTTTTTTTTTTTTTTAATACCTATTTTTTCCGCTTCATAATGTGTGCTAACTGCTACTTCTGGATATAAACTCCCTGCATTAAGAGTTACTTCTTGTGAGGGTGTGCTTAACTGTCTAATGTTGCAACCCATTAGATGATATTGAGTAGAGATGCCAGCTATGTTTTGGATTGATTTCATGGAAGGAGTGCTGTTTTTTAAGATAAGTTATGCTTAATAAAGTTAGGAGTCTTATAGCTAGTTACCAGATCACAAATGGTGCTGTTGTTTAAAGCGTGGGTAGGCTCTCATCTCTAGGAGATACCTGTTTTGATTTGAAGAATTGCTTTAATGTTGCAAGTGGGTTTGTGATGTGGATTTAAGAGTGGTGTTATTTTGCCACATTGTGAGCAATTGTGTGTCGAATTAGTAGTAGAATCTGTAAGAAATCTTCTTTCAGGGGTATAAGATTCGCACGGGCAATCTCGCACACAAGGATTCGCAAATCACACAATTAATTATTCACACACGTGTTATTACATCATATTACATAATAGTCCTGCACAATTTCCTACACTCCCCATCATTGACTAGTTAGAACTAGTCAATTTCACTGTCATTGTCCTCCACCAGTTGCTTTCGCCTTTCTGTTGCTCGATGGGATGCATTTCTTGCAGAACGTCTAACAGGTGCTTCTGGAACAACAGTTTCCACTTCCACTTGTACACACTTGACAGTGTCTTCTTTACCTGCCCTTCTCGCTTTCTCTTCACAATCACAAATTTCCAGTGGGTACAGTAGTTGGACAGGTCGTTTTAACACAACAGATCCCGTCCTTGAGTGTACTCGGACTAAGGCACCCCGAACAATTCCATCATGACCCTCTAGGAGACCTTCTACTTTTCCCCAATTTCCACATTAACCTGGGGTGATTATCATCATGGACAACAACAATGTCACCTACATTTGGAGACCTGTCACCAGTGTGCCCCTTTGATGATGAACGATGAGCATCTCTTAATTCAGATAGATATTCTTGTCTCCAGCGCTTCCAGAAATGACTCAATATTATATTCAAATGTTTCACTCGTCTGGTGATGTCAGCTGGTGAGGTAGGTGTAGTGTAGTCAGTGTCCTCATTAGAGGTAAGTAGGTCAGGTAGACTTGTCAAACGATGACCTGTCAGCAGGTGTGCTGGTGTCAGCAGCTCATCTAGATCATCAGAAAGTGGGCGCTAGTTGAGAGTGGCCTCAACTTCAATAACAACGGTTACCAACTCATCAAAAGTAAGCCTTGCATGGCCTATAACCCTTTTCAAACATCCTTTCATCCGCTCAAAAAATCCTCCCCACCATGGGGCCTTCTCAAGATTAAACGACCACTCGACTTGGATGCCAGCAAAATAATGAGCAACTCTAGTGCTACTCAGTATAGCGGAGATGATCCTGCTTGCAGACTTAAAAGTTTTGCTGTTATCTGATATCACTTTTCGTGGCAGACCTCTTCGAGCTGAGAATCGTTTAAAGCATCGAATAAAGGAGTCAGCTGTCATGTCCAAAACGAGTTCCAGATGGATTGCTCTAGTTACGCAACAGGTGAATAAGGAGATCCACACCTTCGTTTCTGACCCTTTCAGAAACAATGGTCCTGCTTAATAAACATAAGTGAATGGTGGAACTTCTCTCACCCGAAAGGAAGGCAATGGAGGTTCTGGAGGTACATTGTACGGCTTACTACTAAGCCATTTACACACCATACATTGGTGTATCAGTTTTCTAACAAAACTCCTTCCTTTTACCACCCACAACCGAGATCTTAACTCAGTGAGTGTGTCTTTTACGCCTCCATGCATGACCTTCTGATGGCAATTCAGCACAAGTGTAGTAAAATGATGGCCAGGACACAACATTTTGCTTGCACATCTAGATCAGCATTCTCCATTCTGCCCCTGCATCTCCTACTCCGGATTGATCCAAGTACATACCGAACTGCCGTTTCCATATGCTGAATTTAATAGTTTTCATCAGGCTCTTCTGTACAACTTTGATTTAGTAGAGTTCTGCTGCTGTTATATCAGATGCAGACAACTCTGGATCCACTGTTCTATCCTTCAGTTTGGCTTTTAGCCGTTCGATGAATTTCTGCACACATCCTGTCACCCTCAACAGACGCCTGAGTGTACTGAAGTCTTCACATCTGAGTGCTGGATTGTTATCATGCAGCTCACTGGAAAACATATTGTGCACTGATTCAGAGACACTTACTGGACCGAAAGGCTCGACTACTTCTGTGCTAGTGCCATGATCATTAGTGGGCTTGTTCTCCAATTCATAAGGTGGGAGTGGTCATGTGTCACATGAGCAGTGTTTGGTCATGTGACACATGAGCAGTGTTTGGTCGTGTGTCACACGAGCAGTGTTTGGTCGTGTGTCACATGAGCAGTGTTTGGTCGTGTGGTCACATGAGCGGTGTTTGGTCGTGTGTCACATGAGCAGTGTTTGGTCGTGTGGTCACATGAGCAGTGTTTGGTCGTGTGTCACATGAGCAGTGTTTGGTCGTGTGTCACATGAGCAGTGTTTGGTCGTGTCATTTTATCTCCCCACCCAGAATAACAGGATCATCGGCCACCTTTTGGTGAGAATTTTTTTTTTCTATTTGCATGGATAGTGTTTATTCCAATTAACCATACAGGCACTGGCTATATATCTTGTTCTGGGTAGCACTGTTTTCAGCCCATGTGAGCTACCTCACTCTGTTCAGGTTTGACTACGGTTACAATATGGCTGCTAGCGTGTTGGCAGGTATGACAAGCAGCATTGCATTGTGACTGTACCACACCCACACCCACTGGCACCACACCCACCGGCACCACGCCCACTTGCACCACACCCACTGGCACCCATTACTGATGAATGCAGGTGCACTGTACACATTTGTATGGCTTCTCTGGTGTTGGAAGGTATGCGATCACATATACCATTATGTTAATAATGTCTCCTCCCCATGCCCTATGTTAATAATGTCTCCTTCCCATGCCCTATGTTAATAATGTCTCCTCCCCATGTCCTATGTTAATAATGTCACCTCCCCATACCCTGGTAGCACTGGTCGACAAGACAATATTTGTGGAAGTGTTGTACTGTTGTCCTGGGCACTACCTCTCTACTGTTACTCGAGGTTTGTGATAGATGTGGAAGGGAAATTTTTGCAAAGTTGAGCCAAAAATTGGTGATGATTAAATATTTATCGAATGAAGGTATTAGTTAGGGTGGGTTGTTTCATATTGTGTATAAAATGAGGTTGGCTATATTATAATATGAAGGGAAAAATGGGCGCAATATACACACACTCAACGCATGCTAAAAATAAATGTATGTGATTATTATTAAGTTCACAAACATTGTATCATAAAAAAAATAGATTTACAGATGGCTTTGTCCAGGTTAATTTACTGTAACTCATACAGCTTGATTAATGACGTATTCAAGATTTAATATAGTTCTGCATATAAACCCTCAACCCCCAGCAAAAATAAAAGTGTGTTTTTAAAAAAAAAGTGCATCTTCGTAACTATGATAATCTAGCTGGCTGGAGTACCAAAATGTTGAACAAGGTATGCAGAAATGTTAGTGGTTAGGGAGATACACTTGTTTAAACACAAACAATTTTTTTTCACTGGGTGGGGGGGGGGGGGGGGGGGGGGGGGGGAGATGTATGCAGTACTGAGTACTGTTACAATAGTGGCAATTGTTGGCATATATTAAAATAAGTATCCAATAAACCAAACACAAAGGGGTGTGGTCCTCTTTGTTCACAGGACAAGCTAACATGAGGATGTTTGCTTAGCTAATAAAATATTTGCTGTGAGTTTTGTTGAATACATGTCTGATGCGAGCAGGCCATAGAGCTTCTGTTACTCGAATTATCGCGCAAGTCCAACAAGCTTTGGAATCCGAAGAACTGAACAGTTCTAAACTGAAACAACAGCTGCAAACACTTCGCGAGAAAGTAGACGTCCTTCGCAAGCTTGACTCTGATATCCTAAGTGCACTCGAAACGGAGGAGGACATTACTGGTGACATCGAACAGGCAGATATCGTAAAAGAGACGTTAGAATCGACCATATTTGACCTCGAAGCAGCGCTTACGACTCAGGAGCAAAATAATTCGCCGACTGTACAACCGACTCTCAGGAACCCCGCACCAGAGCAACTGCTATCTTCCTCCAGAAAGGTAGATAGTCTGCGTGCGCAGAGTACAGTAGCGCCTCAAACGCAAGACAACGAAGCAGCAGGGTCTTCAACACCTGTTGTACCTGAGCGTTCCAACACAGAATCAGCCAGAGCTCATGGATGCAAAGTAAGACTACCAAAATTAACGTTGAAGAAGTTTGGTGGGGACATCACTTTATGGTCTTCATTTTGGGACTCATTCGAATCGTCCATACACAACAATCCAGATTTGACAGATATTGATAAGTTCAACTACTTACATTCACTTCTGGAACATAATGCTGCTGAAGCTATTGCAGGTCTCACGCTTTCGTCATCTAACTACGAGGAAGCAATTGCATTGTTGAAGAAGAGATTTGGCTGTAAACAGCAGCTCATATCAACACATGGAAGCTCTTCTTAACCTGGAAGCTGTTACATCGTCACGTGACCTCAAGAATCTCCGTCAGTTGTATGATAAGGTGGAATCTCACGTCCGATGTTTGAAATCACTGGATATCACATCAGCATCATATGGCAGCTTACTTTCATCTATCCTGATGAAGAAAATTCCTCAAGACCTGTGCCTTATAGTGAGCCGAGAGGTTGTTAGGGATGAATGGGACCTCGATTCATTGATGAAGGTGATCGAAAAGGAAATTGAGGCCAGGGAGAGAGCTGCAGTGGACTCCAGTGTGAACACTAGAAAGCCAGGCAGAGAACCGCCCACCACATCAGCACTACTGACAAACAATCCACAGGTAGCATGTTGTTACTGCAATGGATCACATCAGTCACACCTGTGCAGAACTGTGCCCAGTGCTGAACAATGAAAGCAGAGCTTGATGCGGTCTGGAAGGTGTTTCATTTGTCTGAGGAAGGGACATAGAGTGAAGGATTGTCGGTCATCATTGAGATGTTCCAGTTGTCAATCCAGGCATCACGTGAGTATATGCACTGCGTCTAGATCAGAGCTAGGTATGCGGGAACAACAACCAACACAAACAGCCGTAACAACCAGTACTCAGCCTAACCCTCCAACAACACAAAATATGAGAGCATCTCAACCCCCTGTTTTGTCAATGTATGTCGCTACAAGGACCCCTGTGCTCCTGCAGACTGCCAAAGCTCAAGTGTTTAGGCAAGATAGACCATCCTCCACAGTGAATACAAGGATCATCTTTGATAGTGGAAGCCAAAGATCATACATTGTCAGCAGAATTCGAGACCTTCTTGCCCTTCCAACAGAGATCACTGAGAGGGTTCTGATCAAAACTTTTGGATCAAAGGTAGAGAAGGTTCAGGTTTGTGATGTTGTCAATCTTGCAATCAAGACTAAGAATGGAATGAGCTTGGTGGTTTCATTGCTGACTGTACCCATGGTTTGTGAGCCTCTTAGTGGGCAACCACTCAACTTGGCTTCAGAGCATTTTCCTTATTTGGCAGGATTAGAATTGGCAGATTCCAGCAGCCTGGAAGATAATCTTGATATTGGAATTCTAATTGGAGCTGACCAGTATTGGAAGCTAGTCACAGGGAAGATACGACAAGAAGGAACTGGACCTACAGCGGTAGAGACCAAACTTGGTTGGGTACTGTCTGGTCCTGTACCAGGAGTATCGCACGGAGGTACCTCAGTCAACTTTGTGTCTACTCATGTTTTGAAGGTTGAGTGCAGTGATTGTGATCTAGACACAACGTTGAAAGCATTTTGGGACCTAGACACACTGGGCATCAAAGACAATGAATCCTCTGTCTATGAAGATTTCATACAAACTATTGACTTCAAGAATGGTAGGTATTGTGTCCATCTTCCGTGGAAAGGGGTGCATCCTGTGCTGTCGGACAACTTTGAGCTCAGTCAAAAGAGGCTGTTAGGTTTGGTCACAGACTTCGACAAGATCCACAAGTTCTCTGGGAGTACGACAAAACTATCAAAGAACAGATGAGTAAAGGGATCGTAGAGCTTGTAGAAGGGTCAATGGTTCAGAATGCAAGCAAGTGCCATTATATGCCGCATCATGCCGTCATCAGGAAGGACAAATCAACGACCAAATTAAGGATCTTATATGATGCCTCAGCAAAAACAGAGGGACCGTCCTTAAATGACTGTTTATATGCAGGACCGTCTTTTGGACAGCGCATTCTTGATATCCTGATCAGGTTCCGGCTTCACAGGATAGCATTAATTGCAGACATTGAGAAAGCATTTCTTATGATCTCCGTTGCAGAAGAAGACAGAGACGTTTTGAGGTTTCTTTGGCTAGACGACATCAATAGCCAACTTCCCAGGATTCAAGTTCTGCGGTTTGCCAGAGTGGCATTTGGGGTGGCTTCAAGTCCTTTTCTTCTCAACGCTACTCTGAAGCATCGCAGTTGGATTGGGAGTTCGTGAAGAAATTCCAGAGGTCTATATATGTTGATGACATTACATTTGGAGCTGACAATGTGAAAGAGACATATGGATTGTACAAGAAATCGAAGTCATGGTTAGCAGATGGAGGTTTCAACCTCAGGAAATTTGTCAGTAATTCACCTGAACTGCAAAAAATGATTGACACAGAGGAGTACCAAAGAGAAACACCATCAGCAGTGAACAATGGCGATTGTGAGCAGAATATCACCTCTGAAGATGAGTCGTATACAAAGACTACACTTGGTGATAAGCAGAACAGCCCTGAAATTCTGAAGGTCCTTGGATTGCAATGGAGGTCTGCAGAAGATCACCTGGTATTTGACATCCACCATATCAGTGAACTCGCTGTCTCATTGGAGCCTACTAAGCGAAATGTAGTCAGTCTTGCTACCAGAATATATGACCCACTTGGAATGCTATCTCCATTTGTTGTGCGTTTCAAAATGCTATGTCAGCAACTGTGTTTGCTAAAGGCGTCGTGGGATGAGCATCTATCTGGGGAATCACTAACTCAGTGGAGACAATTAAAGTGTGAACTGGAGCAGGCACAGCCTATTGTCATCCCTCGGTGCTACTTCAATGATGTTGGAGAAACATCATCATATTGTCTTTTGGGGTTTGTGATGCCTCAAAAAGGGCATACGCTGCAGTGGTGTATTTAAGGGGGAAATCGTCAGCAAGTGGCTGTACTGCAAAGTTTGTTGTTGCAAAAACCAGAGTCTCTCCTATCCAAGGGCATAGCATTCCGAGGCTGGAACTGTTGGCAGCACTACTACTGGCGAAACTGATATCAAGTGTTTCTGCTGCACTGGAAGAAGAACTGAAACTTGAGTCACCCATGTGCTATACGGACTCAAAGGTAGCGTTATTCTGGATTAAAGGCCAAGATAAGGAATGGAAGCAGTTCGTGGAAAATCGTGTCATTGAAATCAGACAGTTGGTACCCGTGGAATGTTGGAAACATTGCCCTGGAGAAATTAATCCAGCAGACTTGCCCTCCAGAGGTGTAGAACTTTCAGAGCTACTGTGTAACCCACTATGGTTGAACGGACCTAGCTGTTTTCATTCTCTAGATGCTCAGATTACAGTGGAGAGTGAAGTAGATGAACCTGTGCCAGAGGAATGTCTACATGAAATGAAAATCAGCAGTCGGCTTCAGTTTGAATCAGTGCATAATATGTTTTCCAGTGAGCTGCATGATAACAATCCAGCACTCAGATGTGAAGACTTCAGTACACTCAGGCATCTGTTGAGGGTGACAGGATGTGTGCAGAAATTCATCGAACGGGTAAAAGCCAAACTGAAGGATAGAACAGTGGATCCAGAGTTGTCTGCATCTGATACAACAGCAGCAGAACTCTACTGGATCAAAGTTGTACAGAAGAGCCTGATGGAAAATGTTAAATTCAGCATATGGAAACGGCAGTTTGGTATGTACTTGGATCAATCCGGAGTGTGGAGATGCAGGGGCAGAATGGAGAATGCTGATCTAGATGTGCAAGCAAAATGTCCAATAATGTTGTGTCCTGGCCATCATTTTACTACACTTGTTGTGCTGAATTGCCATCAGAAGGTCATGCATCATATGGAGAAATGGCCCATACATAGGCGGTCATCATGCTTTTATTTTTAAATTGAATTTTAAACACATTTATAATTTAGTATAAATCGGTCTGATTGTGAATCTGTGTTTTATATAATTATGACATGAACCATTCGTGTAGTAAAATCAAGACAAAAAATTAATTTCTACCGCGCATAATTTATTCATAAACAATATGTCATAACGTAATACCTTGCATCATCTGGGATTAAGTTACAGTTATTGCGTACGTTGCAACTAGTTAACTGTTAATTGCAGATGAATTATTAACGATAATACACAATCGTAGCTTTGGATATGTGGAGGCAGGATTGCCCTGCATGATTTCAACTTCTGAGATTCAAGTGTTTTGGTGAGTATACTGTGTGAATTTAGTATGTGCAGAACAGGCATATATTCGATGCAGTGAAGGGGGAGGAGATATGGCCTTCTCCCTATACTAGTACTGTATGGAATTCGCCCTGTACTGTTGGCCTTCTCCCGGACCGTTAATTGCCCGTCTCCTTATACTGTTGGTCTTCTTCCTGTAGTGTTAGACTGGTGGCCTTCTCGCTATACTGTTGGCCTTCTCCCTATACTGTTGGCCTTCTCGCTATACAGTTGGCCTTCTCCCTATACTGTTGGCCTTCTCCCTATACTGTTAGCCTTCTCCCTATATACTCTTGGCCTTCTCCCTATACTGTTGGCCTTCTCCCTATACTGTTGGCCTTCTCCCTGTACTGTTGGCCTTCTTCCTATGCTGGTGGCCTTCTCTTTATAATAAGCTGCGCTTATACTGTTAGCCTTCTCCCTATATACTCTTGGCCTTCTCCCTATACTGTTGGCCTTCTCCCTATACTGTTGGCCTTCTCCCTATACTGTTAGCCTTCTCCCTATATACTCTTGGCCTTCTCCCTATACTGTTGGCCTTCTCCCTATACAGTTGGCCTTCTCCCTATACTGTTGGCCTTCTCCCTATACTGTTGGCCTGCTCCCTATATACTCTTGGCCTTCTCCCTATACTGTTGACCCTTCTCCCTATATGGTTGACCTTATCCCTATACAGTTGGCCGTCTCCCTATGCTGTTGGCTTTCTCCCTATACTGTTGACTTTCTACCTACATGTGTACTGTCGGCCTTATCCCTATACTATTTCCTATACAGTTGGCCTTCTCCCTATACTATTGGCTTTCTCCCTATATGAACCACTGAGCATTGTCCATTTGTGTAGCATCTCTGTCCCTTTGTTTACCATGTGTATAGCTGACCTGTGGGACACACACACCACACACGTGCATGGACACTTCCAGCAAGTCACGCACGCTCAGTTACAGTGTGGACACTCAATGTAGTAGCTCTACTGGTGGCGATGCACATATTCACAAGTGTCTCCATCATGCGCACACTACACACGCTGATGTAGAGCTGTGTATTGTGTGCTTCAAACATGGGCACACACACCAATGATGTCCACACATATACCTGTACACAGTGGTACTTACATGTACATCCATATACATATAAATAATAATAATTTGGACACAAACACACACGCACGCGCACACACACACACACACACACACACACACACACACACACACACACACACACACACACACACACACACACACAGATTGCTGTACAACCACAACAAGACACAACAATCTACCAGGAGAGAGCTACCATACTACTGGAGGAGCAGAGGATCAATGAAGACCTACTACATGTAACTGCAGTACTACAAACCAAAGTATTTACTGGTCTGGCTACTTCCCCAGTCCTTTGAACACAGTGACGACAGATAACAGGTGTGTGAATGGCTGTTTGGGGGCTATTGTGATGGTGGTTACATGCACTAGAGTACGCATGGTATTTTTGGACATGCTAATTTTTCTTTGCATGCATTGGTGTTGAGAACACTTCCTCACTCCCCTGGAGGGGTGTTGGTGGTGTCATTGGATCACCTCTCCAAATCCCCCAGAAAGGGGGGAGGTATCCTTTGTACACATACACTTGGGTGACGGCTCCATCAGAAGTCTTTGAACATGCATGTTAAAGTACTTCTGTTTAAGGGCCTGGAGAGGTACATTAACTTGTACATGTACTCTTTGTTACATGTACTATTGTCTATCTTTATAGACACCATCTACTGTTACATAATCCTGTACCTAGTATATGTACCCAGGACTAATTTCTCATCTGGTGGCTACCAGATACAGGTATAAACCCTAACCCTGACTACCTACACAAAAGTTCTGGTAAATTTAATATAACTACATTTGCATCTGAGGCTGTGCTTTAAAAGGCTACCATGCGCTATATTCATTTGAGTTGCATGCAACATGTTACCTACATGTACGTGTGGTAACCTTAACCCTTCTATACATGTATGTAGCCAAGTCATCGTATGCCCTTCATGCAACTTTTTTGGCTGTAGGTCACTACATGTACATGCAGTGGTACTTCAAAGATAGGTAGTGATTTTAGTGGTTACCTAAGTTTTGCAAAGCAACCACATCCATTGTGTGGACAAGGAAACCACAAGCCAGCCTTAAGCTGGTTTTGGCCCCTACTGGCCTAACAAGGGATAATGGTTCTGGGGCTATGCCAAAGCTTCATACATGTAGGTTGGCCCATGCCCATTTAGTGTTTGCATTAGTTATCACAAATAGAATAACCTTATGGGCCCACTTCGTACATACATATATGGACACACCTCCCTTGACTACTTACATGTACATGTACATGTTATATACTCTACTGTTGGTCAGTTGGCCTTCTCCCTATACAGTGGCCTTCTCCCTATACAGTGGCCTTCTCCCTATACAGTTGGCCTTCTCCCTATAGGTGGCCTTCTCCCTATAGGTGGCCTTCTCCCTATATTGTTGGCCTTCCCTAAAGGTTTTCATTTTTAGTATGCACGGCATTACATGTAGTACCTTGCTCTCATTACTGTCAACAGTAAGGCTCTCAACTGTAGTACTCCAAGCCTAGCTGGCAACAAGTAGACAGGCAATAGAATAACCCTGGGGCTCACCAAAAATGTACATACATGTATGGACACAAGTAGTAGTGCTGCACATCTGTTAACATACTATGAACTTCCAGGACACAGCTTTTCCCTAGGACAACCAGCAAAACCAGGCCTAGGGGTTGTATTTGCACAAAGATGCATGGGATTGTGCATGAGATTATTCACTGTATGTACATGTACAGACCTAGACCTTTTATCAGCACAGTCTGGCCACACAACAAAATTCATAACATTGGGCCTTTGTTACTTTGTACAAACATTGAAATAAGATAGGATCAGCAGGTGTTTATGTACACACACACATACATGTACACACACACACACACACACACACACACACACACACACACACACACACACACACACACACACACACACACACATTCACACAAACACACACACATTCACACACACACACACACACACACACACACACACACACACACACACACACATCAGCTGAACGTGGGGGAGGAGGAGGCAGGAATAGGCAACATCTGCCAGTATCACTTACGGTTTCCAGTCATGCATTTGCTACAGATGTTACGTGTACAAGAAGCACACCATTACATGCATGTACTTCCTATAACACCAGGGATTTACCGTACCTACCCCCTGGTGTACACGTGGCATGTCACTTGCTGTTCTGTCAATTAATCCAGGGTTCACAAACATGCCATTTAACTGTACATATGAAGGGAAGACTTCCTACAATAATACTGCAGCAATGGAAGTAGAACATCATAACACAAACTTTCATGAATCCCTCAATTGTATTTAGCCAGTCAGACACTCAATGTTTTGGCATATACAAACTGCCACCACAACCTGTACAAAAAAAAACAAATAATACTTTCTCTTTTCCTCCTCCATTCAATTTCCTTACCTCCCCTTCCATCTCCCTCCCTCCTCATCCCGTCAATTTTCCTACCTCCCCCTCCCTCCCATCACTCTTGCTCCTCCTCTCTCCTTTCCTCCCCTTATCCCCATTCACCCCGCTGGCCCCGGCTCTCATCTCATAGCGCATGTCAAATGAAGTACTATCAGACTGAAAGGATTGTGTATGAAAGGAAAAAGGTAAGCTAGCTGGGTTTGTTTGTAAAAAACAAAATAAAACTGAATAATACCATGCTTTCCAGTGTTGTAAAGTGGTTTTAAGAAGACACTTATATTGGGTTGAAGAAAAGGACGTAAGTTAACCTGTTCTCTTCTACAGTATGCAATATGTGTGTTCAGGTGTATTCTAGTAATCACTGCATTTTTATTTCAGGGAGTTCAAGTGTCAGCTTAAATTGATTTTTTACATACAACGCTCACTAGCTGCAGGAACAATCAGAAGGAACAGTGCATGTGCATGGATGTCACTATGGATGTAATGTAGCGTTACTGTTGTGTTAATTTAACTGCAGGTGTCACAACAAAGCACTGTTGTACATGTACATGTGATCATGTTTCAAAAGATTCAACCACATGCAATGGCGTCCTAGGCTGGTTTGTTTCTCAGACACTCGATACCTCAGGATGCACTCGGATAGCTCACAACATCAACAACCATTCATTCATTATACTGAATCATACACGTAATCACATGCACACACATCCTATTTATCTCTAATCACTGAATGTTTCCGGACATCACAGTTCCTCCCCATTTCACACTGGTGACAGACCACCATCCCTTGTTGTCCATTCTCAACCCTGAAAAGGGATTACCAGCAGTGACAGCAGCACGGTTGCATTGGTATATGCGGTAGGCTAGCCCTGTCTTGATATCAGGTACAAGAGTACCACTCACCACACAAATGCTGATGCACTTTCACGTCTCCCAGTGGTGGCCGACATGCAGATGGCACAAATGGACGAGGAGGAAGGAGGGACATTCCCAACTACAAACCCTCCTGGTCGCAGTGGCAGAATTACGAAGAACAACAACAATTAAGGGACCTGGTGTTAGCAAGGGTGTTTCAGTCTATTCAGGAGGGATGGCCACCCAAAACTACAGAAGAGGTCCGGTTATAAAGCCATGCTTTGAGTAGAGACATGAACTATACATGTACAGCAGTACAATCCTGTGAAAGGGTACAGGGAGAGGTATAGGCCTGTACCACTGTTCACGGAGGGGTACAGGCCTGCTCAGGGATACAGGCATGTTCAAGGAGGGGTACAGGGATACAAGCCTGGACAGGGTACAGGCCTGTACTGGCGGGGGGGCGGGGGGGGGGGGGGGGTTTACAGGACTGTACAGTGGGTACAGGCTTGTACAGGGGTAAAGGCGTGTACATGCAGGGAGGGGTACAAGCCTGGACAGGGGTACAGGCCTGTACTGGGGTGGGTGGGGGGTACAGGACTGTACGAGGGTACAGGCTTGTACAGGGGTGCAGGCCTGTACAAGGGTAATGGCGTGTACAGGGAGGGGTAGTGGCCTGGACAGGGGTACAGGCCTGTACTTGGGGGGGGGGGGGGGGGTGTACAGGACTGTACAAGGGTACAGGCTTGTACAGGGGTGCAGGCCTGTACAAGGGTAATGGTGTGTACAGGGAGGGGTAGTGGCCTGTACAGTGGTACAGGCCTATAAAATTGTACAGGCCTGTACAATTTGGGGTACAACCAATTGTATTGATACATAGCAGTTGTTCATTCATGATGAACGCCACATACATATAGGTTTACCCATTGTCCTCTGTTTCATTCCATATCTCTTGTCTTTTGCTAGGCCATGTAGTGATCCCCATTTCAGTCCGTCCCATTCTTCATTGCTTTCATCGTCCCCCTTTAGTTCCTTCACAGAGTGGTCTCTAGTGGGTACACCCTTTCCAACACCTGTTCCTTCTGCCCTTTTCTTTGCACAACACGCCCTCTCAATTTGCCCCCATTTCCTGCAAACTTTGTTTCTGAACCTGCACTGTTGAGTATCATGCGCTACTCCACACCTGTTGCAAGCCCCTAGGCCTGACTGTCTCCCCCTTCTTGGTGGTGCTGCCACTTGTTGTACTTCAGGGTCTTGTTCCTGTTTTGTGACACTCTGCAACTGTTCTGCGCGTCTTTAGTCTCCCTTTCCGCTATTTCCGCTGTCTCCAGCACCTTGGCAAAAGTGAGGTCTGCCTTTGTGAGGAGTCTCTTCTGTACGTACCCCCTCGTCCCTCATACCAAAGAACACCCTGTCTCTCAGCGTCTCTGATAACGTCGCACCAAACGCACAGTTCTGCAAACTTGCTGCATACCACATATCCCTCCTTTTGTCCCGTTTGTGGAACCGTACGTTCTGCGATGACTAGAGGTTTAGGCGCTACGTGTGTCGTTAAGGCTGCGACCAGTTGCTCGTACGTTCGGTCTTTCAATTTCTGGGGTGCTACGAGCGCTCGGAGCAGGCCAAATGTAATACAGGCGAGGAAAGCGTCCTTTTTCTGTTCGGCTTCCACTTTATTTGCCAGGAAGAAATGTTCTAACCGCTCGACGTATTAACTCAACCAGTCTTCCGTTGACGCGTCACACTCCCCTGCCATCCTTCTTAGCTATCCCATGCACCCTCGTCGCCCTGTAGACCTCAGGATGCACTCGGATAGCTCAGATCCAGCTACAGCTACGTGTAGGCCTACATCTCTTGTCTGAGCAGCCGGTCGAGGTAAGCAGCCTAACATCATTTCAATACATCGATCTGTCTTGCAGAAAACACAGACTCGAAGCTTTTAGTATTCCATGGCATGTACTAGTAGTTACCCCCGGCACGGGGCGGCACCTGGCCCACCACGCCCTCTGCTCGACTCCAATGCTGGCATGTCCTAGATCCTAGTCTCATTTTATTAACTATGGAATATCCTTGATTTTACTAAATATCTATGGTAACACATAGAAACGCCATTTAAAAATGGCGCCTTATTGCACCAAAACTGATTTACTATTTTTAAAAATGGTCCCCAAATTCTTCACGACAACATCCACTTTTTTTCATATATTATATTATTTGGATAGTTGTAGAATTGTTTCAGAGGGTGGCAAAAGTTCTAACCCCCCTCTGTTCATTAGTTATAACTAATGGAATATCTTAATTAGCATGATTTTTTTCCATTTTCTGTACAAGTCTATGGAATATCATATTTTCAGAAATGGTCCCAGAATTTTGGACGATACAAGGTATAAAATTTGAAATTGCCTACATTTAAACATCATTTAGAGTAGTATTAGAGGGTGGCAAAAGTTGCAGGTCTGTTAGTTAAGTAAATAATAATCAAGTTAGTAAAAACGCCATACATTCTCTATGGAACGTACCGCGGAATGAAATCCACAAACCGCAACTTTCGTGTCCGTTGATTTCTCCATATGTGGAGGCGTAAAAGACACACTCACTGAGTTAAGATCTCGGTTTTGGGTGGTAAAAGGAAGGAGTTTTGTTAGAAAACTGATACACCAATGTATGGTGTGTAAATGGCTTAGTAGTAAGCCGTACAATGTACCTCCAGAACCTCCATTGCCTTCCTTTCGGGTGAGAGAAGTTCCACCATTCACTTATGTTTATTAAGCAGGACCATTGTTTCTGAAAGGGTCAGAAACGAAGGTGTGGATCTCCTTATTCACCTGTTGCGTAACTAGAGCAATCCATCTGGAACTCGTTTTGGACATGACAGCTGACTCCTTTATTCGATGCTTTAAACGATTCTCAGCTCGAAGAGGTCTGCCACGAAAAGTGATATCAGATAACAGCAAAACTTTTAAGTCTGCAAGCAGGATCATCTCCGCTATACTGAGTAGCACTAGAGTTGCTCATTATTTTGCTGGCATCCAAGTCGAGTGGTCGTTTAATCTTGAGAAGGCCCCATGGTGGGGAGGATTTTTTGAGCGGATGATAAAGTCTATGAAAGGATGTTTGAAAAGGGTTATAGGCCATGCAAGACTTACCTTTGATGAGTTGGTAACTGTTGTTATTGAAGTTGAGGCCACTCTCAACTCGCGCCCACTTTCATATGTGTCACCTGATGATCTAGATGAGCCGCTGACACCAGCACACCTGCTGACAGGTCGTCGTTTGACAAGTCTACCTGACTTACTTACCTCTAATGAGGACACTGACTACACTACACCTACCTCACCAGCTGACATCACCAGACGAGTGAAACATTTGAATATAATATTGAGTCATTTCTGGAAGCGCTGGAGACAAGAATATCTATCTGAATTAAGAGATGCTCATCGTTCATCATCAAAGGGGCACACTGGTGACAGGTCTCCAAATGTAGGTGACATTGTTGTTGTCCATGATGATAATCACCCCAGGTTAATGTGGAAATTGGGGAAACAGAGAAGGTCTCCTAGAGGGTCATGATGGAATTGTTCGGGGTGCCTTAGTCCGAGTACACTCAAGGACGGGATCTGTTGTGTTAAAACGACCTGTCCAACTACTGTACCCACTGGAAATTTGTGATTGTCAAGAGAAAGCGAGAAGGGCAGGTAAAGAAGACACTGTCAAGTGTGTACAAGTGGAAAAGGAAACTGTTGTTCCAGAAGCATCTGTTCGGCGTTCTACAAGAAATGCATCCCATCGAGCGACAGAAAGGCTAAAGCAATTGGTGGAAGACAGTGACAGTGAAATTGACTAGTGCTGACTGACTAGTCAATGATGGGGAGTGTAGGAAATTGTGCATGACTATTATGTAATATGATGTAATATCACGTGCATGTATAATATTGTGTGATTTAGAGTGATTGCGAATCTTTGTCCGCACGAATCTTATACCCCTGAAAGAAGATTTCTTACATGATGGTCTGATGATGGTCTGATGATGGTCTGATGATGGTCTGATGATGGTCTGATGATGGTCTGATGATGGTCTGATGATGGTCAGAAACCATATTAAGATCATATGTGTGATCATGTGTTGTGTGTATGTGTGTGTGTGAGTGTGTACATGTGTTCATGTGATATAGCTCAGTGTTCCAACGAGCTAGAGGTGATTAAGGTGTGGAGTTAGGGCAGTGAGAATGTCATTTAATGTGTGTGTCCTCCCACACCTCCCCGCCCCCCTCAGGACACACACCCTTAGTTGCTGGATTTCCCACCGTTGTGGGGGGCTTTTGATGCACATTCTCTTTGGCACCTTTTCACTTCTCCCCTCCCTCTCCTCTGGTACAGGTAAGTCCATTTTATACTAGTATTCTATGTTGTATGATTTGGAGTCCCACATCCTCACTGCACATATCTGTACCTTCAGTTTTCTTCTGGACGATGCACATTATGAAACTCCGGCTCCTGTTTAAAAAATAATAATTGTTCGTTGCTGTGCCAAAAATCATATCCTGTTTCTTTTATGTTTTCTATACCCTTGCAGGAAAGTGTTATAGTAGCCAACTGGTTGTGGACACTGACGTTACCGCAACTTAAATGTATACGAGGCACAACAATGTTTGGATTGGCTGGGTGTGCATCTGTTCAATCCAAATACGATGATTCTTGGAGTGAGTACAACTGTGGGCTGTGCAAAGATGGTGTCGAATGGTGGTAGAAGCTTATGGTGACTGAGGCCTTCAAGCGCACTATTAAAAGAAGTAATATAAAATAACTTCTGACTCTTTACGTAGTAAAGGCATAGCATGCAGTGCAGACATGATATGGTAGTGAAGGCATAGCATGCAGTGCAGACATGATATGGTAGTGAAGGCATAGCATGCAGTGCAGACATGATATGGTAGTGAAGGCATAGCATGCAGTGCAGACATGATATGGTAGTGAAGGCATAGCATGCAGTGCAGACATGATATGGTAGTGAAGGCATAGCATGCAGTGCAGACATGATATGGTAGTGAAGGCATAGCATGCAGTGCAGACATGATATGGTAGTGAAGGCATAGCATGCAGTGCAGACATGATATGGTAGTGAAGGCATAGCATGCAGTGCAGACATGATATGGTAGTGAAGGCATAGCATGCAGTGCAGACATGATATGGTAGTGAAGGCATAGCATGCAGTGCAGACAGGATATGGTAGTGAAGGCATAACATGCAGTGCAGACATGATATGGTAGTAAAGGCATAGCATGCAGTGCAGACATGATATGGTAGTGAAGGCATAGCATGCAGTGCAGACATGATATGGTTGTGAAGGCATAGCATGCAGTGCAGACATGATATGGTAGTGAAGGCATAGCATGCAGTGCAGACATGATATGGTAGTGAAGGCATAGCATGCAGTGCAGACATGATATGGTAGTGAAGGCATAGCATGCAGTGCAGACATGATATGGTAGTGAAGGCATAGCATGCAGTGCAGACATGATATGGTAGTGAAGGCATAGCATGCAGTGCAGACATGATATGGTAGTGAAGGCATAGCATGCAGTGCAGACATGATATGGTAGTGAAGGCATAGCATGCAGTGCAGACATGATATGGTAGTGAAGGCATAGCATGCAGTGCAGACAGGATATGGTAGTGAAGGCATAACATGCAGTGCAGACATGATATGGTAGTAAAGGCATAGCATGCAGTGCAGACATGATATGGTAGTGAAGGCATAGCATGCAGTGCAGACATGATATGGTTGTGAAGGCATAGCATGCAGTGCAGACATGATATGGTAGTGAAGGCATAGCATGCAGTGCAGACATGATATGGTAGTAAAGGCATAGCATGCAGTGCAGACATGATATGGTTGTGATGAGCGAAAAATGATTGAAGCAGTTATTTTTTTCTTGTTTATCTTGGCGCCAAGGGGAGGTCAGTAGTTTGGTTGCATTTCAGTTAGGCAGTGCCATAGCAGCATAGTACATGTAGCTTCACACAGTACATGTGGAGCATAGTAGCTTCACACAGTACATGTGGAGCATAGTAGCTTCAAACAGTACATGTGGAGCAGGGGTGTAGACAAGGTATAGAAACTGGGAAGGGCTAGAAGTTGCAGTGGGTGCGAGGGGGAGGGGGTGGGCATTTATTCCTCTCCAGCAAGGGGGTCTCAACTCTTAGCAAAGACTTAGCCCTCCAGATAATAAGCCTATCTGCTATATTCAGTTAACTAGTAAATTTTTAAATTGTGATGGGTTGTGAATCGTAAGATGATCCATTCATAGTTATAAAGGTGCACTAATGAAATTACCTCCTATAGTTTGCCTAACTTAAAAGTATAGAATCTTTTATAATTGTGACAGTAATACATGATGGCCGAATATTTTCATCCAAGAAGAGGTGTGGCCAAAACCAGTCATACGCAGGGATAGTGTACGCACACCGGTGTACTGCCTCAGGTTTGTATGCACACCGGTGTACTGCCTCAGGTTTGTACGCATGCTGTCTACCAATATGGGCATGCTCTCTCCTTACATGTGCACAATGACCACAAGATGTCTGCTCACCAGGAAGGGATGTGGTCAAAACTAGTGGTACCCTGAAGTACTGTGTACTGCTGGTCAGGTGTATAGCCTCACACCTGTATGCATGTTGTCTACCAATGCAGCCATGCCCGAGGGGGCTTATACCAAAAACTGGCGGGATATTGTGGGGAGGGTGCGGGAGGGTTACTCCACTCCTGCTCAGCTAAGGGGGTATGGAGGAGTAATGCTCCCTCATCGAGCCGCTCTACAACCTTTGCACTTGTATTTTAAGTCACAAAACAAAGCATAATTGCATATAGAAACTTCAAGTACTATATCCTTAGTAGGAATAATTTTAAAATGACCATACTTGAACTGCACAAAACAATCGACGAGATAATATATCATTCTATGAAGCAGCTGACCTGAATATTAGAAGTCCATTGAATATTACTGTGAAGGCAAATGCAGTCAGTGAAAGAAGCTTCAGTGTGCTTCATTTAAGACATGGCTCAGCACAGCAATGCTGAATTCGATTAAAGACAAAAGAGATAGAAATGAAAATGAAGTAGGAAACCATTTTTAAAATGTAATAGTGAGCTATTAAAACAAAGTCCATTAAAAAAAAATTGCAGTGGTCTAGCGTTTTGAAGTTTGATTTGTTCTTTTGATACTATGTACACACATAATATTATTATCAGTTATCAATTATCAATTACTCTCAGTAGCTGTACAACATGGAAATGCTGCATCTGTTATGGGTTCTTTGGACTCAGCAGATGGAGGACTTTTTGTGTAACTTATGTTAGTTCTATTGTAAAGTCATGTTAAAAATTATTGTGTCTAAAAATAAATTGATTAACTACAAAAACGTTAATACAATTTCAAACTTTCATTTAGGTTATTCTGCAGTTTATAAATATCTCAATTTATTAAAAGTTGCTGTGCATTATTATTATTATTTTAAGTTAATTAATTGGAAGCTATTTGATTGTATTATTAAAGGTAATCGAATTTTAATAACGCGGTTTTTGTCAATCTATATATTAAAATTTATTTTCATTTAGATTATTAAGGAATTTAACGCATTAAACTCGCGCGCAGCGCACGCATCGCGTATGGTGTCCGGCGCATGCGCAATCAAGCTATAGCGCCTCAATCCACGCGGTCGCTGTGAGCCACTCGGCCCTACAACCACCTTCAAATCTCCATCACTCTATAATCGTGGTGTGACCCTGTGTAAATCTTATTCTTGTACTATAGAATGTTTGGGGAAAGCAAGGGAATGACGCAACAGGAGATATGCATCATGACTTTGAATTCAGCTTCTTTCCAAGACATTTTAAAACATAAGTTTTTGCAGTGATAGTAGCAGATATGGGATCTCCTATAGGTGACATCCACAATGGAAGAGATGGCTGGATGGCCTCAACTGTAATGGGTGGGGTCTGTGCCTTTTAAAATTAAAATAAAGTAGTATTACGTTTTTTAAATTAAATAAATGTCTAAAAATAATGGCATTCACGTTGGACCTCTCTTTACTTAATAAAACCCTAGGGGGCTGGGGGCAAAAAGCAAAGTTGAAGACACCACCCCACAACTTTGAAGAGCTTTTTTTTTTTAATGCGGTAATGCTTACGTAAGTGAGCCTGGGAACGAGATTAGATGCGTTGGAGTATTTTATACATGGGGCGGGGGGGGGGGGGGGGGGGGGAGGCTAGCTACTGCTAGCTCGCGATATAAACAGCGTCTCCAATTGCAAGCGATGAAGTGACCCTTTTTGCATTGACGCACAGTATTTTTTAAAAAAAGTGGTTCATTTCCAATCCCCTCCGACACTGTCTGTGATTATTCTACATGTATACTGATCATAAATACGTTCTTGCGCACATTAATTACTTATTAACTTAATGCATTTGGGGGAGGGGTGGAAAATTGGACTTACAAATGGAAGAAGCAGTGTCGTTGCAAGAGCAATGTCAGCGGTATATCTCTTTGCATCTTTTGGAATTCTCGGTGAAGCAAATATCGAGGGTCCCGTACAAGTTGCGACGTAGCTTCATCGTTTTTGATAAATTCTCACTCGTAGACTTGTGGAGGCTCGAGAAAAGTGGCTTTATGGATGGAATGGATATGGAAAACTGTTGGGACCAAGTGGTGGTAGATCGGGGCGTGCCCCTTAGCGGATTGGACTTCGTTCACCGCTACGATGGACAACCCCCGAGGTGTAAAGCTTTTTTTAATCATTCGATTGGTGGCAGAGACACCATATTTCAAAGACTGTGGAAGGATCTTGAAAATTTGGCTAATAAGTACCCTGGACCGGACTCTGTGACTGCTATTCAGAACTTCTTGTTTTCAATACCCTCGGCCCCGGTACAGAAGCGGGAAGGTCAACAACAGGTATTAATGCTGGCTCAACCTCATTCTGTTACTACGATAAAAGCCTTAAAGCTAATAGTGGATTTGGGGGTTCGACCGTCCTACCTGACTCACAGCCCAATAATGGAGTACTTCAAAAGCGACGAGAACGCGGCAGCTATTATGAAACACTTAACGAGTCAAGTGATAGGTGTAAATACGCCGTGCGACAAAATGGGAGAAGAATGGTTCGAAAATGTGTTGACCAACTCAATGCCAACGTTAAAGTTGAGTGTACATTATGATTTGTTATGTAACATTAGCAGTCATGTATTGAAGTGTTTGGAAAGAAAGAAATTGGACGAACTCATCATTCGCGTTAATGATAAAAATGTGATGATTGAGGAACTGAGTAGCTTCACTAACGGCATAATGCTGAGGCAATCTAGTCATATTCGACTTTTAGAGATAACCAGTTTGCACCAATTTCATTGGGGTTTGCCAGGTGAAATTTTAACTATAATATCGTCTGCTTCTCCATTGGTGTGGTTCCTGCAACAGCCTACCTTCTCATGCCTAAGGCTATCTGGCGTGATCAGTACCGCGGTGGGAAAGTCCCTCATTCTCACCTTCCTTTCAACGCCTTGTACTTCACTGCAGTGCCTGGAGCTGAGGAATATGGTCGCTGATACAACAGCAGACAGCAGCTCTGTACAAAGTTTGCCTGAGGGCAATGATTACTACCACCAGAAGTGTCTGCTCATTGACAACATAAGTATGGCGCACGCTAAACAAGTTAGACTGAACAACTACTTGCTGAACAAAGATGCAATTGAGCAGTACTACGCGACGAATCCTCATGCAGCGGATCAAAGTGCCGCTGACAGCAAAAGTAGCGTGACTTCGTGGCTCTTGAATATCAAAAACCTGAGGGTTGGCACTCTGCAGGTATATGATTATGATACCAACTGCACCCACGTCTGTGTTCCCAGCACAACATGCATTGAGGCGCTCAAAGTTTTTATCGTCTTCAAATCTGATGAAATCTGCTATACTTGGACCAGCCCCACGTTCACGTCACTTTTACGGCTTCCTACCCTATGCAAATGTATCTGGGAAGTGAGGGCTGTGGGCGTGCCACAAAAAGGCAATCAATATTTGAGACAGCTTGCAGACATCCTTCTAGATAAAAAGGACGTACCTTCAAGAAACCTAAGAGAGTTGTTTATAAGTATCGACAAAGATCTGCTGGTCACACCCTATCATCTGACAGACTTTAATAGGGCAATATCTGTCCTGTCAGAGCTAAAAGTCACACTTGATGCCTGTACGTATGCAGAACAGAAAGAATCACGGTGGCAGCAATCCCCCTCAAGTTTAACTGAAGGGATAGGGGAACGATTGTTATGATGAAGGGGATCATTGCCTTGCAGCTGTATGTACCAGTGTGTCTTGTGTTACGACTGTGTAGAATCATTTAATGTTCCCCTACGTTTGATCTCATTCTTTAATAAAAGTGTAAAATCCCTATACATGTACATGCATACGTATACGTCAGTGTAAGTTTTATGTACAAGTACAATGTATAACAATATCGGGTTGGTTGTCACAAGCATTATTAATATATTTCTTAACAATGAGATAGTAATATGTGCAAGAATTATGTAAATGTGTGCTCAAATACAGTGCTATTGCTGATAGGTTTTTACCACACATGCCACGTAATTGTTTTGTTCTCAATAGTACTAGCGATTCTGTTCCAATCAAAAGATGGCATAGAATTGAGTTCAATATGATGTAATAAGGAGCGATACATGGGCTTGCTGCACAGTGCCGCATTGATAGCAATTCCAGTTGAGCAGCAAATACAACTTTTAAGAGCACAGTGTTATTATGGGAATGGTTAAATGTCTTGAAATGATGGGGTCAGTTGTCACAGTCCAGTTCTATTCAAAGTTATTTAGGGTACAAAAAAACTCCATAAGTTTTTTTCTATTCTAGAAATCTAATTAATGCCCCCCCACATTCCCTCAAATCTTTCATTGTTTTTTTTTACCTCCAAATGATGATGGTGGGGAATGAGGTGATGTGTTTGTAAAACTTGCTATTAAAAAGCTGTAACGTAGATCAGATGGGAAATAAGTACACATACGTAACCCTAACGTAGATCAGATGGGGAATAAGTACACACATATATAAGCTGTTCCATGCACACAACCCTCCCTCCACTACATGTACACCTAGGTACAGGCTGTGCCCACCTGCTGTTCTATACGTTCCATACATTCAACCCTCAATCCCAAATGGCGTTGGTAAGTATTAGCTATTCAGGGCCAGCATACATTGCAATTTGATCTGGGCATCTACTGCCTATGCACGTGTACTAGATTGCTTCAGCTAGTTTAATTTGATACCATGTATAACAACAAAAGCAGTGAAGCCTGTTGTTGTCATTACTGTAGATGAGAATCCACATTCCAGAAGGTCATAAAAACTACTATGCAATGATCGTTTTTTGCTGGAAAAAAAAATCTGGATGCATTCTTTACCGCAACAAATTAAAATGCTCCTGGCAGAAGTGCATTCAACCGAAGAATGGCTCCTGACCACTAAGCAAAGAGAACTGTCAGGTTTAATTTTGTCTTACAACAAATATGGTAGCCATCTCAATGATCAAGGAGTGACTATTGACACTGACCTGGAGATGCTGGAAGCACCTTGGCTGAAATTTGGTAAAGACAGTTGTTTTATTGATCCTGCATGAGCTATCTGAACTGAAGCCTGAAATCGAAAATTTACTAATTTAAAGACCCTGCGGCACACAGATTGTTATAAGTGCAGAAATACGACTGAGGCTTGGAGCGGCAACTCTGTACTCAGTCACGGAGTTGCTGCTCCAAGCCCAGAAGTTCTTACTTCAGTCTGGAAGATTTCTTGCTCCTCCAAACCCTATTGTACAGACTCAACTTGATGGCTTGAAAGCCCCAGGCACTGAGAAATGATCATGAAGAGAACCACCGTTTTCCATATTTGTTTGTGTCAAATTGCAGTGGCCCGGGCTTTTAAGACGCCCGGGCCTTTGGGGGCCCGCCCCCTTCCATGCCTCTTGAGTGCTATTTTTTGTGGCATTGAGAATCGCGTTCCGATCGATCGAGCAGCCGAATTTCTTTGTCGGGACCCAGACCGTTTTTACCGTTACAACCAATCGCAGCATCCTATTAAAAACGAGCGATCATGTGCTACCACCATAACCATAAATAAATCAGGAGGGGGAGCTACGCAGTATAGTTTCTTAAAAAAATACATAAATAATCAGGACCCACGGTAGTGGGTCCTATGTAGGATTGGCTTCGGATTGGCTTTAGTGAGCGTGGTTTTCGATCGAGCGTTTTTAAAACGGTAACGAAGCGTTGCCTATACTCACCAGCTCGCATAAAATCCATCACAAACATGACAGATATGCACATATAACGTGAGCTTCGCTAAACAGTGCCGTTTACGTGGAGTGACAAGTCGGTACCAAAATTCCGCCATTTAATTTTTGTTCTCCTTCCGTTCATCACGTATAACTCGCGACAGGAACGTCGTAAGAAGACTAGACTAGCTTCAAAAAGTTGGATTTTATTTCCAAACGTGCCCTTTCATACAAATAAGACCTACAGTTGTTAGCTGATGATGAAATGCCGTGAAATGACACAAGCAGGTGCAATTCATTATCGGTGATAATTCTCGGTTGCCTAGCAGTATGCAATATGACGTCACACACGCGTCTATTGCACAGCTGCAGACACGTTTACAACAGGCGGTTCTAATTCAGGAAAGGTGACCAAGCCAAAGAAAACGGCTAGTTAACAAGGAGAACTCTGAGTTTAAGATATCCGAAGAACAAAGGTAGGCCTATGATCCGCCTATCAATAAAATTAAAAAGAGGCCTATATACTCAGATTTAATACCCGATACTGATAAGAGGAATTTAAGCGTCCTATGCATTGCAACGAATACACTAAGCCATATCAGTATTGTATTGACTGAACACTCTTGGCAGAGAAAAAAAATTTAGGGGAACAAGTAAATCAAAATCTTCTCTATCGAGAAAGTGATTGGTGGGATGTAGGATTGGTGGTGCAAAAAGCAAGAAAACAAGGTACAGTGTGTTAAAGTGAAGTTTGGTAGGATCCTTCAACTATAACAGTCCTACACTTGCAAATAGGCTTCTTCGTTTGCAAATTCAGGACTGTGAGTTGTAGGATCCTACCAAACTCGATAGAGAAGTTTTTGATTTACTTGTATGAATTTATTAGAGATTTACTGTGATTAGTTACTTGAAAATAATAAAATTACTTTTTTTTTTCTAAAGGTTGTTTCGTATAAGACGGGCTGGGGCCTGAGCGGCCGACTTTTAATGGGGCGCAGACAGACCGTTAGACCGAGCCAATAAATTGCAATAATAATATGTTCTATCTAGTATGCGGCCCAGCACGTGACACTTAAAACGCGCCCATATAACTCGGTCCCAGACCTCCACCCTCAGCCGGATAGAGGTCTGGGATCGAGGTCCTGTGTACAAAATCGGTCACAGTTGTACAAAATTATGCTTTTTGCATTTAAGTATACATTGTGTAAAATAAAAATAAAACAATCCCTCCGGCTGTGATTATAATTTGTACTGGCATGGTGAAGTTAAATTAAGGTCAGCATAAATAAGGTCATCTCAATTAATGCATTTGAGGGAGGGGTGGAATTGGAATAGATACACAAGACAATGAACGAAGCAGTGTCGTTGCAAGAGCAATGCCAGCGATATATCTCTTTGCATCTTTTGGAATTCTCGGTGAAGCAAATATCGAGGGTCCCGTACAAGTTGCGACGCAGCTTTATCGATAAATTCTCACTCGTAGACTTGTGGAGGCTCGAGAAACGTGGCTTTATGGACGGAATGGATATGGAAAACTGTTGGGACCAAGTGGTGGTAGATCGGGGCGTGCGGCGTGCCTCTTAGCGGATTGGACTTCGTTCACCGCTACGATGGACAACCCCCGAGGTGTAAAGCTTTTTTTTATCATTCGATTGGTGGCAGAGACGCCATGTTTCAAAGACTGTGGAACGATCTTGAAAATTTGGATGAACTTGAGGACTCTGTGGCTGCTATTCAGAACTTCTTGTTTTCAATACCCTCGGCCCCCAAGCGGGAAGGGCAACAACAGGTATTAAAACCGGCCCGTGCGAACCGTTCTTTTGCTACAATAAAGCAAATAGTGGATTGTGGTTTTCGACCATCCTACCTGACTCACAGCCCGATAATGGAGTACTTCAAAAGCGACGGTAACGCGGCAGCTATTATGCATATATGAAACACTTAATGAGTCACGTGATAGGCATAAATACGCCGTGCGACAAAATGGGAGAAGAATGGTTTGAAAATGTGTTGTCCAACTCAATGCCAACGTTAAAGTTGAGTGTACATTATCCAAGATTAGCAGTCATGTATTGAAGTGTTTGGAAAGAAAGAAATTCAATGAGCTCATCATTCGCATTAATGATAAAAATGCGATGATTAAGGAACTGAGTAGCTTCATAATGCTGTCGCAATCTAGCCGTCTTCGACTTGTAACCTTTGTAACTATTTAGGGCTTTCAGCAATAAATAAAGTTCAATAATGTGACAACCAACCCCGGGAAGCACTGGACTGGGGCCGAGACTAGAGAAGCCATGCATGTCCACTACTTTGAGAAGGGGGAAGCGTCGCCCAACGCATAATCGCTGCGCATTTCAAATGCATATCAGGACCACACTATTAAGGCACTGAAACTCAGTTTTAATTATCAATGGACCTTGCTTTACTGTGCCATCAATTTTTTACATGATAATGCCACAATTAAAAGTAATACAATTCGCCCCCCTATTTGGTATACACATCTTAATTATAGACCAACCTTATTCATAAGATTACAATAACCAGGAAGGGTATACAGTAGCGGCTCACTAATCAGACCACGCGGTAATAAGACCACTTAACCGCCCGATTATAAGACCACTTCGCCAATCCGACCACCGTCTAATAAGACCACTAGTGTATAAATATTGGAGGGGCGTTTTTGTGTACCTTTCTTTCTCTAAACAGGCGATCAATGAAGTGGTTTCCTAATACAGTTGGTACCCACCATGCATTCGATTGCGGAGAATATCGACGATTCCGTACTCATGAAGTTAGCAATGTCTATGACACACACGAGCCAGCTCTAAGCTTGCTTTACAATCCTTGGCATAATTGTTCATCCTTCCAGCTGTTATTTTGTTACGATTCGTTTGTTTATCTGCTACTGGTATTCTAATCAAAGCGCATTTCGAAAGGCGGGAAACTCGCCAGTAAGACCGAAACGGTCGTATTGGCGAGTTTTACCACAAGATCCGATTGTCCCGGGGTGGTCTTATTAGTGAGCCGCTACTGTAGGTACTGGTACATAGATATGGAGGAATGTGGTCAGGTTATCAGTAACAACATTTTACAAAACCAATAAAGCAATATGAGAATCTATCAAGAAACAAAAAAAAAAAAAAAAAAAAAAAAAAAAAAAAAAAAAAAAGGCAAAAGACAACTGGAGGACATTTAATACACACATATACCCATGAGGTCATGCATGCAACATTGTCAAACAGACGATTGGTAAAGTGCGATGCGTGTGCTGGTCACAACAATACGCAGTCCAGTGATCTAGGCATGAAGGTGTTGACAAAGCTCTCCTCCTTGGGACACAGGTAGCGTGCGTACAGCTCCATGGTGTAGCAGAAGACCATGGAGGCCACTCCTATGTTCAGGCCGATGTGGATGAAGTAGTTCCAGAACTTGCTGTTTGGCGATGGCCGTATGAAGTACAGAAAGGCTGGGGGAAGGGGGATGGGGAGGAGGGATGTGATAAGGTGTGCAGGTGTGATGAGGTTAATGGTGTGATGGTGTGATGTGGTGGTGTGATGGGGTGATGGTGTGATGGAGTGGTGGTGTGATGGGGTGATGGTGTGATGGAGTGGTGGTGTGATGGAGTGGTGATGTGACAGGTGTGAGGTGTGCATATCGATTCATACAGATCCTTTGCAGATCCTTTGAACACCTTAATGTCTAATGTCCTGTGCATGCTCTGCAGTGCATGTTTGCACATCACGGGGTACGCAAAACAATGTGTTTCGCTGTTTCAGCATTCCAGTAAAGTTCAACTGTTTTGCCATGTTGCATAAGCCCTTATCTGTATGGGCCAAAGCTTTGAAGGCCTTAGACCTTTCGCTGCTCTTACAGCAACTCGCCACAGCCGATGTACACTGTACGCGGTGATTTAAAAAATGATAATTACTTATGTACCAGAATGTCCACGTACATCGGCTGCGATGAGTTGCTGTAAGAGCAGCGAAAGGTATTAGGCCTTCAAAGCTTCAGCCCAATGTGGCAAAACAATCAAACTTCACTAGAATGCTGAAACGGCGGAACGCAAAAAAAAAACTTTGTTTTGTGATGTATGCAGAGCATGCCCAGGACATTAGACATTAAGGCTTGTGTGAGCAAAGATGGTATAGTGCACAGAATGTGACATGGTGATGGGGCAATGTGGGTGCTGGTGAGGGGGCAATGTGGGTGCAGGTGAGGGGGCAATGTGGGTGCAGGTGAGGGGGCAATGTGGGTGCAGGTGAGGGGGCAATGTGGGTGCAGGTGAGGGGGCAATGTGGGTGCAGGTGAGGGGGCAATGTGGGTGCAGGTGAGGGGGCAATGTGGGTGCAGGTGAGGGGGCAATGAGGGTGCAGGTGAGGGGGCAATGTGGGTGCAGGTGAGGGGGCAATGAGGGTGCAGGTGAGGGGGCAATGTGGGTGCAGGTGAGGGGGCAATGTGGGTGCAGGTGAGTGAGGACAGGTTACGATATGAGCAATGGTACAAGAAACTCCATGAGTTTATAAATCTAAATAAATAATGCCCCTTTCCCCTTCCCCCTTCTTTCATTGTTCTTTACCTCCAAATGTGCTGTACTGGACCAATAGGATTGGAGCAATGAATCGGAACGGAGCCCACAACACATACTCGTGAAAGAGAGCCGAGATGATGATGGTGGGGAAGGAGGCAATGCGATTGTAGAACTTGCTGTTAAAAAGCTGTAATGTAGATCAGATGGGGAATAAGTACACATATGTAACCCTAACATAGATCAGATGGGGAATAAGTACACATATGTAACCCTAACGTAGATCAGATGGGGTATAAGTACACATATGTAACCCTAATGTAGATCAGATGGGGAATAAGTACACATATGTAACCCTAACGTAGATCAGATGGGGAATAAGTACACAGCCACTGTTGTACTCACATCCTTGAGGTCGTGGTATATGTAAGCTTTGATCCAGTCGTGAATGAGGAGGTTCCACTTGCGATAGAACATTGAGAAGGATGTGCAAGTCCACCAGTCCTGATAGAGGTGAGAGGGGTGTGGAGGGGGTGGAGAAGGAAGGAGAGGGAAGAGAGACGAAGGGAGGATGGAGGAGGGAAGCAAAAGGTAAGAGATGGGGAGAGAAGGCAAGAACGAGAAGAGAGGGAGGGAGGGAGGGAGGGAGGGAGGGAGGGAGGGAGGGAGGGAGGGAGGGAGGGAGGGAGGGAGGGAGGGAGGGAGGGAGGGAGGGAGGGAGGGAGGGGGGAGAGAGGGGGGAGGAGGGAGGGGGAGGAGGGAGGGAGGAGGGAGGGAGGGAGGGAGGGAGGAGGGAGGGAGGGAGGAAGGAGGGAGGGAGGGAGGAGGGAGGGAGGGAAGGTAAAGAGGGAGGAAAGTTCTTAGATAAAGAAATGCTAAAGCAGATTATGCATATGCAATTGATTTAATACAATGGATCCCTCTGTATGGTCACCCCTGAAATGCGTGTACTGGGATGCTGTTCAATTGTGACTTGTTGACAAGAATACATGTACTAGAGGATCCCAATGGTGCACATGTTGTACACAAGAGGGGTCCCAATGGTGCCACATAAGAGTGGTCCCAATGGTGCCACATAAGAGTGGTCCCAATGGTGCCACATAAGAGTGGTCCCAATGGTGCCACATAAGAGTGGTCCCAATGGTGCCACATAAGAGTGGTCCCAATGGTGCCACATAAGAGTGGTCCCAATGGTGCCACATACTAGGGGTCCCAATGGTGCCACATAAGAGGGGTCCCAATGGTGCCACATAAGAGGGGTCCCAATGGTGCCACATAAGAGGGGTCCCAATGGTGCCACATAAGAGGGGTCCCAATGGTGCCACATAAGAGGGGTCTCAATGGTGCCACATAAGAGGGGTCCCAATGGTGCCACATAAGAGGGGTCCCAATGGTGCCACATAAGAGGGGTCCCAATGGTGCCACATAAGAGTGGTCCCAATGGTGCCACATAAGAGGGGTCCCAATGGTGCCACATAAGAGGGGTCCCAATGGTGCCACATAAGAGGGGTCCCAATGGTGCCACATAAGAGGGGTCCCAATGGTGCCACATAAGAGGGGTCCCAATGGTGCCACATAAGAGGGGTCCCAATGGTGCCACATAAGAGGGGTCCCAATGGTGCCACATAAGAGGGGTCCCAATGGTGCCACATAAGAGGGGTCCCAATGGTGCCACATAAGAGGGGTCCCAATGGTGCCACATAAGAGGGGTCCCAATGGTGCCACATAAGAGTGGTCCCAATGGTGCCACATAAGAGTGGTCCCAATGGTGCCACATAAGAGTGGTCCCAATGGTGCCACATAAGAGGGGTCCCAATGGTGCCACATAAGAGGGGTCCCAATGGTGCCACATAAGAGGGGTCCCAATGGTGCCACATAAGAGGGGTCCCAATGGTGCCACATAAGAGGGGTCCCAATGGTGCCACATAAGAGGGGTCCCAATGGTGCCACATAAGAGGGGTCCCAATGGTGCCACATAAGAGGGGTCTCAATGGTGCCACATAAGAGGGGTCCCAATGGTGCCACATAAGAGGGGTCCCAATGGTGCCACATAAGAGGGGTCCCAATGGTGCCACATAAGAGTGGTCCCAATGGTGCCACATAAGAGGGGTCCCAATGGTGCCACATAAGAGGGGTCCCAATGGTGCCACATAAGAGGGGTCCCAATGGTGCCACATAAGAGTGGTCCCAATGGTGCCACATAAGAGGGGTCCCAATGGTGCCACATAAGAGGGGTCCCAATGGTGCCACATAAGAGGGGTCCCAATGGTGCCACATAAGAGGGGTCCCAATGGTGCCACATAAGAGGGGTCCCAATGGTGCCACATAAGAGGGGTCCCAATGGTGCCACATAAGAGGGGTCCCAATGGTGCCACATAAGAGGGGTCCCAATGGTGCCACATAAGAGGGGTCCCAATGGTGCCACATAAGAGGGGTCCCAATGGTGCCACATAAGAGGGGTCCCAATGGTGCCACATAAGAGGGGTCCCAATGGTGCCACATAAGAGGGGTCCCAATGGTGCCACATAAGAGGCGTCCCAATGGTGCCACATAAGAGGGGTCCCAATGGTGCCACATAAGAGGGGTAGTGGTGGGCATTCCCCCTTGACCAAAAGTTGCTACATTGGTATTGCGGCGAAAGGAAGCTCCATATTAACAAAGGCTTCAGGAGCTCCATAGCTTTTGTACTGAGTTTGAAGTGGATAGCACACCCCCTCCTCCTCTCCCTCCCTCCCTCATGTTGGACCTGAAGCAGCCCCCTCACTGAAATCATATAAACGCCACTGGGAGGAAGGGGGCGGGGGGGGGGGGGCAGGTTCCACAGTAAGTAAAATGGGGTAATTATACACATATTAATGCTTGCCATATTGGGTTCAAAGCCCCCCTCACTGAATACACCACTGGGACAGGGAGGGGGGAAGGGGAGGGTGTGTGTGGTCCCAATGGTGTCTGGTACCACAGTAAGTAAAATGGAAACACTAACCCTCTTAATTGCATTTCTACCAGGTGAACTCACAGCATAAAACTCCCTGTCAGCAAACCGGAGTAGCTCTGCAAACATGTTGCTCCAGGAGTGAAGGAAGAAGTACCCTGCCATGAACTGCATACACAGCCCCCACAGCATGCAAGCCAAGAACTGATTGGCAACAAATTTAGCTGAGAAGGGTACAGCGTTCCCATATCTGAAGACAATGGTACAGAAAGGGCAGATGTCAAAACTTGCCCTCTTGTAAGGGAATATATCCACAAACCCCCCCTCACTGCTAATTGTGTTGTGGCCTGGTAAGCTTACATGTACAAGCTCCCACCAGACACATATGCCCCCAGCTGTTCCATACACACAACCCTCCGCCCCTACATACAACCCTCCCTCCCTACACACAACCCCCCCTCCCCTACACACAACCCTCCCTCCCCTACACACAACCCTCCCTCCCCTACACCCAACCCTCCCTCCCCTACACACAACCCTCCCTCCCCTACACACAACCCTCCCTCCCTCCCTGCACACAACCCTCCCTCCCTCCCCTACACACAACCCTCCCTCCCTACACACAACCCTCCCTCCCCTACACTTAGGTACACACCACACCCACCTGCTGTTCTGCTCAGGGTCAAATACCTCTTTACACACTATCACAATGAATGTGACAGATACAACACACTGAGGAAGAAGGAAAAGGCAGTATTCAGG